>JALBCR010003127.1:152500-275307 GCA_030710515.1 Abscondita cerata
TTTAAATAGAAAATTATACATCATTCGCGTTTCTCTTACTATGAAGCGTTTTCTTTCAGGTGATTATAGTTTTCCCGGATTTTTAGTAAGCATCTGTTGTACATTTGAAAGTTCTGGGTAGCGCCTAACAAAACCCCCAAACAGACTTGTGATAAGGACCTTTAGTCATGTATAAAGGTAAATGAGAAACATTTCTCTAGACCCACCCCTCGCCGATGAGTTAGTTTGTCACTTTGTAGCGCCTTGTTGTTTTTTATTTGGGTTTTCATGGCGTAACACCCTCTACTTCAAAGAAAGCCTACCGCAAGGCAATTGCATCCGATGCAATTAAAATCAGAAAAAAACGTACACTATTTGTGCGGTAGGGCATTTTATAACGTTTGGTTATTGGGTGAAATAAAAGACAACTCAATGTCATTCAACTCCTTATCATCACACAGAGCCGACAGATTATCTTTGACAAATTGGACGATGTAACTGGTGTTATCTGTTTTTTAAGCTTTTGCTTGCTTTTTCCCTGCATACTGTTTGGTGATTCATCAAAACATCTACGAACTACCTTTTTTAAAGCTTGTTGAACATTTTTCTTTAGTTCTTTTTTCTTCTTATTTTCTTCTCTTTCTTGAATTTTTTCTTGAGCCGCAGTCAGTTTGTCCTTGATACGTGTGCTTGTTAGTATCTTTAAGTGTTGTTGGTTAGGAGGCTTTTCTACCTTTGCCATCTCAACAGATTTTTTTTGGAACTGGCGAAAGTTAAAATAATGAATTGCATTATAAGTAGACAGATGCGCATCTGTTTTGATTTCGTTAGAACTAGACGAGAAACTGAGACCACATTTTCTGCCAATTTTTTTCGTAAGGTAGTTTTAAGAATTTCATAATTTTTTCCAGTTTCTCCAATGCTCTTTTTATGAACTATAATAGCATTTTTTCAAATTTTTGAACTATATGAACAAACTTTAGTTTTTTTAATACCATTTCTCATATAGGAAGTATTGGTTAACATTATATCTAATGAAGAATATAGTTTTGATTACTAAAATGGCGCGCAGAAATCTACTTATCCAAATACAGCTATTGACATCTTAAAACATGCAGTGTGCATCACATTAATACACAATAAATAGATTAAATCAATTGGATAAAAATATCTGACTTAACTTTTAATATTACCGCGTATCATTACCCCACTCTTCCTTATTAGTTTAATAACAATAATAAATAGTAACTGTTTGTGTATTTGTTTGTCTTTATTTTCCGATTAAGTGACGTCACGGATTTGTGACATCATCCAACCTGTTCAAAAGAAATGAATGTAAAACGTACCTTAAAAAAATTGAGGATCAGCTGATTACAATATTTGTGCCTAGTAGATTTACAAGGAGTTAGACAATATACAAGATGAATCAAATTTTATTATTTTGTTGCTGGGATGTGTGCATTGATTATGTTTGAATATAAATTTAATGTAGGAACCAATGGGTTGTTACAATAGATGGTGCGTGTTTAGCGGATAAAAATAAAGAGATCAATTAGGATTAGCTCGGTCAATAAAAAATAAGAGAAGCGTCTTATAAAATTTTGTTACTTTGCTATACAGCAAGAGCAAAACACAACAATATGTTTTATAAAAACTTTGAATGTTTTATTTTCCGGAACAATGAGGTTAGACAATCGTTACATATTCAACCAACTCTATCTTGTAATGAATTGCTATTGGCAAGTCCATGCATGAAGTGCCTTTTGTATTGTGATTTATGCTAATAAACTTAACTATCAAAGACTGAAAGTACAATGCATAAACAATCAAACATCAATCTCAAACTCCAAACGAAAAGCAAAGTTTATATCGAATGAACATTTTTAGTTATTTTTTCTAATATGCAATTGGGCGTTTTCATAAAATTTATATTAAAGAAAATTGTACTTTATTCTTAAATTGGAAACGTGAAAGAAAACCCCAATACTACAAAAAAAATATGTGCTCAGTATTAAATATTTTCATTTAAAAAATTTCTAAAACACTATCTTTTAAAATTATTTTTTAAACGCATTGGCATTTGTCGTGACGTCAATGCTCGTACAAATCAAATAAAAATGGTGGTATGTTTATGTAAAACACTACTTGAAAAAACAATTGCAGACAAATCAAAGAACCCATATTATGTTATTTATACGAACATTGACGTCACAATATAGACAACCTGTTTTGGTTTTTCAGTATTTAAATTAAATACACTTTTTAATAAGTGCACTGTAATTTAAAAAAAATATACAACTGACGAACGTCTTTTATGTGTATGGGCTTCGATTTTACACATTTTATAAACAGTTGGAAAATACCGAATTCTAGCTATTAAAATTTTTTCTGATTAAATTAAATTTTTTTTGTAAGATCAACTAAAATTCAAATTGACCATTAAAGGACAAACCACTTTTATAAAAACAATTGTTGTTTTGTTCAACTTAAACAAACAATTTTTTTATTACAATTTTGAACGTTGTATTTATTGATTATTATTGCCGCGTTTTTAATTGATGTTTTGCAATCATCTTGTTTCTCTTTCAGGACTTATGTAGGACTTAAATCCAGGACCTAAAATTTATTTTTGTTAGAGTTGAGTCAAAGAATCTCTTTCTTACAAGTAATTAATAAAATATAGTTGTAGTTAATTTGATTGTTTTATATATATTTTATTTATGTATTTATTCTTTATTCATGTCTTGCTCAAGGCTTACACTCGTCTGGGATTAATAACAGTTACAGTACATACATGCAAGTAGTATAAACACAAACACAATAATATATACTATAGAACAGAGTCGTTTAAAAACTCTTCGTAATTATAATACGCTTTACTTAATAATAGATTCTTCACTGTTTTTTTTAAAATTTGCTACTTCTAAGCTGCATATAGACACATTTAATTTGTTAAAAAGCATCGGCCCATAATAATTAACATAATACCTACTTTTGACCACTCTGGTTTTAAGTACATCAATATTGTCTTTATTTATCGTATCATGGGTATGTATGTTTGAGTGTGTAGAGTATTGATCAATATTTTCGTAAACATGGATAAAACAATAATATATATATATATATATATATATATATATATATATATATATAAAGTTGCTAACATTTTCGTACGTGAACGTTTTCACGAGCCGACACTAGATGTCGAAAAACTTTAAATATATATATATATATAATAATATATATATATATATATATATATATATATATATATATATATATATATTAGCAACTTTGCCGACAGGTATGTAAAGCAGTTACATAGTCGATTCTTCATTAATTATAGCCAACCTAACAGTTGGCAAGTATAAAATTTCGAATCGCCTGCAGTAAAGTACGTAAAGAGGTTGTACACAGCAAACAAACACTGAGAATCACCCGACAGCTGTTTCGTCCTTTTGGGACTCATCGGGAGTGAGAGAACTCGAGTGTAAGTTCACTATTGTACAAACGCGCTGTCGACTATATGCCCTACTGGAGGGATCACAATATTTAAATGATAAGTTTTTCGACATCTAGTGCCGACTCGCGAAAGCGTTCACGTACGAAAATGTTATGGTTGGCTATAATTATTGAAGAATCGACTATGTAACTGCTTTACATACCTGTCGGCAAAGTTGCTAACATTTTCGTACGTGAACGCTTTCAACGAGTCGACACTAGATGTCGAAAACTTATCATTTATATATATATATATATATATATATATATATATATATATATATATATATCAATATATATATATATATATATATAAAAAACAAGGCGCTGTCATTATTTTAAATTTTTGAAATAACCCTTAACGTCTGTTCTATACTATAGATTTAATATTGCCCTTATTGCTCTTTCTTGTATACTAACGATTTTTACAATCGATACAATCTATTTTACAAACTAATTTTGATTCTTAGAATTTTTCAATTTTATCTTTTATTTATTATGTACACTGTGTTCAATTAAGTTGGAACCATATGCGAAACTTTTTTATTTTTAGTTTTATGGAAAAAAGAGATTTTTTATAAAAAGTTGTGCATTGTCTAAAACCTAAAATGTAATTATCAAATATTTTGACCGTATATACAAGGTTTGTCAAAAAATATAAATTTTACTCAAGAGTAAAGTACCTTTATTTTTAAGGATATTGAGAATTGTTATTAAAATGTTAATCATAATAGAAAACTATTGTCAGATATCCAATATTATCCATCTGCCATAAAAAAGTAGTTTTCGGTAATTATTAAGTTATGTAACAATGCAAATGAAAAAATAAACTAAAACCTAATAAATAACGTTTATAACAATATATTGGCAATAAAACAATTTGTTTCTAATTAGTTGACTAAAGACTCAATATATCTACCATCTTTTTTGAAACACTTAATGATTTGTTCTATCAAATTCTCTTATTACATTCTTGATCATATCTGCCGTAATTTTTGGCTTGCTTCTGTAATTGTCCTTTCTAAAGAGGTTAAGTCTGGAGATCAAGCTGACCAAAAAATGTACGAATATGTATTACTTTGTCATTAAATATAGTTTCAAAGCATTCCCTCACAGCTACTGTGGTATGGCTTGTTGAAACCATATACGTTGACGATCTACTAAGGATAATTCGCCAATAAAATCGTTTTTGTAAAAAATTTTGATAAAGTTGAGCATTCATGGAATGTCAAAAAGATATGGTCTTATTACTTTATTTTTATAAATACCACACCATACGTTGGTCTTGAATGAATTTTGTGAACCGATATCCATTTAATGTGAATGTTGCTTCATCGATAAAAATTATATTTCTTAATAATAAGGGATACTCTTCTAATTCTCCTTGTATTAACGAGTAAATTTTAAACCGTCTGTGATAATCTCTTCTTTCAATGTATGAACAAACTAGGGTTTGTATGGATAATATTTGTTACTTTTTCTCAATGACATTTTAGGATGTTCTACAACAGATAGCATCACTTGTAATTCCGTGTCCTCACTAGCAACCCGCTTCTGACGTTTGTTATTGAAATCATTTTGAACACTTCACTACAATTTTTGTAACTGTCGAATGCTGAATATTTCTATTTGGATGTCTGTTGTTATAAATAGTGGCTGCTTCACGATGAGTCTTACAATTATCTCCCACAATCAAAATTATTTCAATTTTCTCCAAACAACTTAACAGGGCCGTCATGTCTTGTATTTTATAAATTCTAACTAGCGATTTGACGTTTGTCGTCAGTACATTATTCTATTAGCAAATTGCTAATAAACAGAATTTGTCAGGGCATCCTAGAAATTTTTATCTCAAATTACAAATGCTAATACAGAGAAGTTAATAAAAATTTAAAAATTACTTTTTTTCTTCAAGCGACAATAAAACGTCATATTATTGAACTACTGGCAGACGCTAAAAACTATTTTTTCTTCAAGCGTGCTAAAATATGAATTTTACTATACCGCATTGAATATATAGAACGACTACATTATTTTACGGCGTACAATAATATTATTATTTTACGCTCAATTAGTAACTTAATTTGCCGGTAGAGGTATTAGCACTTTTTAAGCAGAAACGCCATTTAAAATTTAAACTTTTAAAAATGTCGCAAATTGAAGGAACTCCACCTAAAATAAAACAAATCGCCGATGCCTTAGTTGAAAATTTGATCCCCAACAAATCGCGCAAAATATATGATTTTGCTTACAATAAATTTTTGAAATGGGCGCAAGAAAATAATATAATCAATTACACAGAAAATGTTATGTTAGCGTATTTTTCCCATTTGGCGGAAACTATGAAAAGTTCGTCATTATGGGCACAATATTCCATGCTAAAGTGCCAATTAAATATTAAACATGACATAAACTTAAAAAATTACGCAAAATTAATTTCCTTCTTGAAGCGCCAAGCTGATGGGTATCAACCAAAAACAGCTAAAGTTTTCTCAAAAGAACATTTTAATAACTTTTTACAAAATGCGCCAAACAATGAATATTTGGCCATGAAGGTAATTTCAAATATAACTTTTTCAATTGCTAAAGTAGATACTATTTTCTTAGATCGTATTAATATTCGGAGTTAGTGGGGCATGTCGTTGCGACGAACTAGTCAATTTAAGAATACAGGATATCGAAGACCTGGAACGTATAATACTAGTAAAAATTCCTAATACTAAAACGAATAAGTCACGGACATTTACCGTAGTTGGAGATTTTTATTTAAATTTATGTAGACAATATATGACACTTCGACCTAATGACATCAACATAACAAAATTCTTTTTAAAATACCAAAATGGTAGATGCCACCGTGTCGTTATGGGGATACATAAAATTTCAGGTAAACCAAAACAAGTGGCAACTTTTTAAAACTACCTAATCCAGAGGAATACACTGGTCATACACTGCGACGAACCTCAGCTACATTGTTAGTTGACAATGGTGGAGACATTACCACTCTAAAAAGACACGGTGGATGGAAATCTAACAATGTAGCTGAGGGATACATCGAAGACTCCCTTTCAAACAAACGTGAAATTGCCAATAGAATATTAGGGTGCGATGAAGGTAACACATCTACCGTAACATCAGGTGATCTTAACAGGCCTAGTACTTCCACCGCAACATCGAGCATATCCCAGTCAAGTGAATATGAAATCCATCACGACTATAATGACGTCAATGTCAGTTCTAAAACAGCAAGTAGTGGATTAAATATTATTAACTCGACATTACAAAATTGTACCTTTAATATTACTATAAATAAGAAATAGGTATTTTTTTCCACTATATAGTTACTACAAAAGAATGTTTGTTTTAAGTTTTCATCTCAAATAAGAGTTAATTATTATTATTGTTGTATTGTTAAATAATTATAGCTTTCTTTCTTACTCTACAAATTAATACAAAAATTTTCCTTTTACAAACCGTGTTAATACACACAACAAAAATAATGTTGTTTGACAGTCATGTTTGACAGTTGTAAAGTTGAGTTAACGCTGTTGCCTATTCATTCTAAAACCACCTCAATTACTTCAAGAATTTGGTTTTTTACGCTTGAAGAAAAATAGTATATGCTACACGGAGTCGAACGCCTTTTGTGTTTCGCAAAGTATTTTGCGGCCTCGGCTGCGCTTCGGCCGCAATACCTTCGCTCAACACAAAAAGAATGCGTTCTACTCCTAGTAGCATAATATACTATTTACTGTCTAGACATTAAAAGCAAAACAGTTATTTTGTTTCCACAACTATTTAGAGGTTGGTACCTCGGTTATGTCATGTTATGAATGTAACAGTAAAGTACCAACTTGATTCGTCGAGAGTAAAAAGTCACTATAAGACTCGAGAATCTCGAAAATTTGAAAATAACACATGAAAACTAGCAATAAACGCTTGAAGAAAAATAATATATTTCACTTGGAGTTAAAAAATATAATTGTTTCGCTTAATTTTCTGTCTCGGCTAACACCTCGCCAGCAAACTTTTAAGCTCAACAATTATATTGTTTAACTCCTAGTAAAATAATCTACTATTTCATGGTAGATGGATAATAATGGATATCTGACAATAATTTTCTATTATAATTAACTTTTTTTAATAACAATTGTCAATATTCGTAAAAATAAAGGTACTTTTACTCTTGAGTAAGTTTCATATTTATCAATTTGACAAACCTTGTATATACGGTCAAAATATTTGATATCTGATAGTTATCTTTTAAGTTTTAGACCATGCACAACTTTTTATAATAAATTACTTTTTTCATAAAATTAAGAACAAAAAAGTTTCGCATATGGTTCCAACTTAATTGGACACATTAAAAAGCAATAAAGGTAATAACCCAAAGTTTATTTTAAGTATGCAAAGTTTATAATTATCTACAGTCGTAGTGCAAATCAGGTATAAATTGATGTTTCTGTAGATGAGAAATATTCATCAGAAACGATTTGAATTGAAAACACCTTTGGATTAATTTTGCTATTTAGGTGTTATTCATATAAAAATAATAATTTCTGCATTAAAAAGTAAATTACGCAACATAATTAAATAAAGAAACATGCAATTTTGTTACAAAAAGTGTATCAAAAATTAATACTGCGTAAAAATTAACACGGTTGATTATATTTGTAATAACACATGTAATTTATGATAGTCTATCACGTTAACGCATCTATAATCCTACTTGACGGGCGTGTATAAATGAATCAATATTGTTGCACAAAATATAACAAGCACAAAGGTGGATCAATTTCAATATCCGATATTTTCTTTCAGGTTGATTTAGTTTTATGTATGGATGTCATTCGCCGAATTACCTTATTTTGCACACTTTACTTACGGTTACAGCACCTCAATTTGTTGGGTATTGGTTGTTATTTCCAAGATTTATTTTGTTTTTTACGTTTTATAGACTTTGTTCTAATTTATGTTATTGCTCCTTTGACGTAAATACGTGTGTTCAAGATAATTTACGTATAAAATGACATTAATTTTCTTTAGTTTTAGTTTAGTGCCGAAACAATATAAAACAAAATTAATTGGACTACGTTTTCAAGACACAAAAGTTGATTGTGAAATGCTTACAAAACTGATGAACTAAAAGGGTAAATGTAATTTATACTTGCGTACTTGTTATATGAAATGTGAAGTTTAACGAACTTTAGCTTAACCTTTTCTTAAATGTAATAAAAACAAGCAATTTGTAATCTTTCTTTGTACTTGTTGTGTATTTTAATCAGTTTTCCCAGGGAGCAGCGTGTTATTTTTGTTTTTCTTTATTACATGTCATTATAATAATTTGTATAATTTTTGTTTCTTTTCGTTTAAGGTAATATTTTTAAACAATTCTTAGAAGTTTTCAATTCAGTGTTAAAGATAAACTTATTTTTATTCTTCTTTTTTAAATAATGATGTGTAATATTTAGTACGAGTTTGGTTTCCAAAATTCGAAAAAAACCAGCAAATACCATAATTATGTAATTTCAATAGTAAAAAATAAATTTAGAAAAGTGCATTTTATCACTTATTAACTATGCAGGTGAGAGCCAGCCTTTATCTGCTGGAGAAATTAATTTTAAATACATTTACTTAATCAATACAGAAATAATAATGTAAAAATAACGACTAATAGATACCTATAATAAAAATCAATCTTAAAAAAGTGGGTTGTTGATTCCTGTTTTTGTAAAGACGCTTTCATGGCTGTGCCTTTATATTTTTCAAAGCAATCTAAAACTCTTAAACATTGCAGGTTTTAAATAACGTAGAAGTAAAAATGTAGAGTTTCAAATGACTACGTCGAGTCTTACATCTCCAGAGGAATCAGTTGGAATCTTACTAAAAGAGAATATTCTCGCACTTGTTACGGAATGAGCATAGGTACGGTCATCTCGTGGGTGTTAACATAACGTTGCGTTTAGGGACAATTATTACAAAAATTTAATTAATTTAACAAATTTAACACATTTTTAAAGACACATAAACGTAAATTAACTTCCAAAAAATGTAACCTTGAAATATTTTGAATGTTGTTTGAAAGTGTAGTCTGTCAGTAGGTACCTATACAGGTTGATTGTAGATTCAGGGCTACTTGATTTACTCTTTTATTATCTATGGTAGACAAAAATATTTTTCAAACTTTGCACAAAATGGCTGACTTCGAAAATCTAAAGGGATGCTTTTGATTGGTACAATTAATCTTAGGAGGCTGTGAAAACTAATGTGCACAACGGTCAGAAAGATGCCGACATTGATTTTGATAGTGATGACGATTTAGAATTACTTTCCAAATCATTCAAAAAAGGAGAATCTAAAGAAAAAAAGGCTTAAAATGTTTCAAACAATGTATTTTGTTGTACATGGCGGGAGCAAAAGAACCCCTCTACACATTATGACAGGCTTAGCAGTTCACAACAAAAGTAGTGCATTAATTAAGAGCATAAATTGCACGCGGGTATAAGTATCTCTTACAATGAAGTTCAAAGATCTAAAACCCACCTGATTTTGTTTACTGTTAAATCCTGCAAATATAACGTACACATTCCATTACATTTTGTTCTTACTAAATTTACCACTGCAGCGTTTGACAATTTTGATCATGAAGAACAACGGAATCCTGGTTACATGGAACACACAATACTGTTGCAGTTTTATTTCAAGAAAAATCTGACATAGTGAACTGAAAACAAAATGATTCAGAAACAGATGTATGCCGTTCTACCAGATCTTTTTATGAAGAACTGAAATGTCGATCACTAAGAAAGTTTTACAAACCAGCTGGAAAAATTTTACTTCCAAACCACTATTTATCCAATACGAGTGATGAAATATACTTTCAATTAGGAGCTAATAATTTAGCTTTCTTTCTAAGTAGTTGCAGTTTATCAATCGGTTCTCCAAGTAGTTGCCCAACAAGTTGCCTGCGGCCTAATAGTTGAATGCCGTAGGATTGGTCTGAAAGTAAATTCGAATATGTGCGAGCTATATTTTCGTGGAGATAGTAATCCTGCTGTTAAGAATCCCTTTATTAAAATTTCTCCTAGAATTGCTGTTGTTAAGGATGAATTTTCTCTCCTAGGAGCAACTCGAGTTAACTAGGCTATAAGATCAATTTTTAAGAGAAAGCACAAAGAATTGATGACACTTTTAACGAATGTTAAGCACTTGTATCGTCATTCGGTTTTTTTTTTATTTTTGAAAATGTTCTGGGAATTTCAAGGTGGACTTATTTAATTCGCATGTCTAATTAGATGGATTTGACGATATCATAAATTCTTAAAGAGGGGCTTCTTACAAATCTTAACTGGAACTTTAGTACAACAACTCAAACCCAATTCTCAGGACTCAAGACACAACATAAACCGTTAATCTGTAGAAATATAATTTTTGTAAAACGAATAGACTAGTCATGGACACCAAACACAAATGAAATATACAAATAAGTGTGGCGTTTAGTTACATTAAATATATACAAACTCACGTGCGTACCGGTACTCGACGATAAATCTTACAGGAAACTAAAGAGAGCAATATCTTTCAAATCACATCAATCAAATATAAAGCGCAATAATTGTGTAAGTAAACTCATGTCAGAATACAGATACAACTGCGATTTGAATAAAATTATAAAATAAAGCATGTGCAATTTCAACTTATCTGACTGCCGATGTTTTCGATGAAGTATAAGTCGGTTTGTATTCCAAAACGGATAAGTAGTATCACAGACAGGTTAGAAAAAGGAAGCATGAAGGCTGGATAGATAGGTAAGTCTAGGTGTTAACCTCTAGGTCACCGGTTTAACTTCAATGAA
Source organism: Abscondita cerata (assembly GCA_030710515.1). NCBI lineage: Eukaryota > Metazoa > Arthropoda > Insecta > Coleoptera > Lampyridae > Abscondita > Abscondita cerata. The sequence continues at coordinate 163,836 of JALBCR010003127.1, forward strand.
CACTTTGAATGAATTACCCGGTTCAAAAAGCAGATAAATAGCAACGGCCTTCCAAAGTAGTGTTGATATTATTTTCCAGTTAAGCAATCATAATTAGATAAATTGTTTCATATTTATTCATTCCAATGGATGTTGACGTCAAAGATGCCGGTTAAAAAATCTTCAGAGAATATTAAGAACTTTGCATGGGGTTTATTTCTTATATCATCTTCATATCAGATTTTTCTCCATTTAAAACGCCAAAACTTTCTACTCAAAGGCACAATTAGATAGAGGAAGATATCGGACGTGATTAACTTATAGAAACTCGAAAACACTAACTTCAGTAATTTGTCGCATTAATGCTCAAATGTAACTTAAATTGCCTAATTATCCTAGTAATCTGCCAAAAATTATTACATCAAACTAATAAGTTGAGCTTCCGTTATACCTCACGGAATAGAAAAAAAAACTATCACATTATTCCACTTCGAATTGATTCCATCACAGTAACCAAACCAATTTAAATTATTGTAAATGTGCCGTATCTGATTCTAAACATATAATTATAATAAAAAATCTGGACACGACTAATTTTCTTGATCCCCCAACGTCTTTTAAATCTCAAAGTATACATAAATAAATTTGAAAATCTGGGATATCAAATTAAAGTACTTAAAGAGATATTATTTAATAATATATAAGTAGAAGTAACCCAAAATAAAATTGATAAAGGTGTATAATACAACGAGAGCAAAGTATAATAATTAATAAACAAAAGAAAACAAAATCTTGCCTAGAGATAAAGAGGAGCGACGTATGCCAATAATTATTGTTTAATTCCAATTACCAATTTAAACCATAAATTACAGAGATCCACAAAATTTAATCACAATAACAAAAAAAAGCATAAACCAGCTTACTATAAAGTTTTGTGGCTAATTCTTAAACTATTGACATCGCAGCTGCCTTATGAAAAATTGAAAAATCCACCGGCTTTCATATCAGCAAACCCAATCACAAAGACATCGCGCGATATATTGGAAAATACTGGGCCGTAATTAACCTTCCTAACTCCAGGTGGGGTGAAAACTCACCCCAGCGGTCTATTTTTGTTTATATTTCAATGTTACGATTAAAATATCTTTATCATATTGAGTGACATTGTTAATCAAAGTATTCAGTTTAATATAAATTAAAAAAAAAAATAAATATCCAAAAAGATCATAACATTATTATTCATTTACTTCTTAAAAATGCACGTGGGGTGAAAAATCACCCCGGTGGTATTATGTGTCTTACAAAACTATTTGAAATTGCTTTGTCTAATAATAATGACCGTTTGTTTTTTTAACGACTAGAGTATTAGGATTATTGCTAAACTAATGAATGGATTAGATTTCTATTTACCTAAGTTATTTTCGTGTTCAATTGTCTATTGTCATATATCATTAGCTAATATTTATGTTTACAAAAAAATGCTATTCAATGACAGTAATGAGCATAAATATGGTAAACGTATTTATGTAATTATCTAATTTAATTCCTTCAAATTTTCCATTGGGGTGGTAGAGGTATATAATGGATGCATACAAAGTGCATAGCAAACAGTTGTGTTGAAGTTGTATGTATTGACAGATTGTTTGTTCAATAAGTTTACGATGAGTAAGACAACTAATATAGCTGTATCATCCCGCACAAGGAAGATTGTGGAATTCGCTCAAACTCAAGTCCGAAATTCAGGTACTATATATAATCAAAGTTCCAATTTCAATGGTTTTTTATTTTATTACTTTTAGATGAAGAATTCAATTTCGTTGACGAATGTCAGGATAATGATGTTTCTGAAACGGAAGACAACCTGGAGGAGATTAGTGAAGAACGAGATGAGATCGATGGTAATTCTGAGGATAATGAAGAATTTATGGAAATGGATATCGAAGATATGTGGTTTAGCAAAGACCAAACTTTTTGGCTAAAAACCCTCTAATAAGAAAACGGACACGGTCAAAAATGTAATTAAATGTCCACCAGGAGTATCACGTCAAGCGTCCAAGACCAATAGCATTGTTGAAATTTTCAAATTATTTATTTCCTCTAATATTGTAAATATGATTGTGGAATTTACGAATCAAAAGGTTCAAGAGAATTGGAAAATTCCGAAAACAATTGGAAAGATGTTGACGACATAGAAATATATGCGTTTATAGGTTTATTGGTATGTTCTGGAGCCTGCAAGGGTAATCGTGAACCTGTGAGGATGTTGTGGAATGACGACTTTTCTTTCAAACGGCCAATTTATTCGGCAACAATGTCAAGAAACAGATTCACTCAAATTTCGAGTAAAATGAGGTTTGATAACATGGATACCAGACAAGAACGCAGACAATCGGATAGGATGGCACCAATTCGGAATGTGTTTGATTTGTTTGCTGGTAACTGCAAAAATCATTATAACCCAGGTTCATATCTAACAGTTGATGAACAGTTAGTGCCATTTCGTGGAAGATGTCCTTTTAGGGTTTACATGAAGAGCAAACCAGCAAAATATGGAATAAAAATTTGGATTCTTGCCGATGTCGATACAGCTTACTGCAAAAACCTTCAAGTTTATCTGGGAAAGACAGGCAACGCTCCCGAACGTGATCAAGGAAAAAGAGTCGTTATGGATTTAGTTTCGATTTTGCCTCCCGGGCATGGAATTACAACAGACAATTTTTTACGTCATTGGATTTAGCTGAACAATTGCTAGATAAAAACCTAACTATATGCGGAACTCTGAGAAAGAATAAGTCTTTTGTTCCTTTACAATTTTTGCCATCTCCCAATCGACCAGTTTGCTCGTCACTTTTGGTTTCCAGTCAGAAATGACGTTAGTATCTTATGTAAAGAAATTTCGGATGAACCGCACAAAAAACCAGAGATAATATGCCATTACAATGCCACAAAGGGGGCTGTGGATACTCTTTATAAAATGGTGGCCGAATACACATGCAACAGGCAATCAAAAAGGTGGCCAGCCGTATTATTTATGAACATTGTTGACATAGCAGCGGTTAATGCATATGTTTTGTGGACTAACCTTCATCCCGAATGGAATGATCAGTATTTCGACAAGAGACGTTTATTTCTTTTAGATTTGGCAAAGCAACTAGTTCAACCACACATGCAAAGACGTGTAGAAGATCCAGAAGTCAAATGTAAACTTCCTAAATCGACTATAAATGATATAATGTCAATTTGGAAAAGCATTAATGATAACACCAACACCGAAGAACAGGATATCGCAAAGGAAAAAAATCACCAACCAAAACAAGGAAGATGTCACGTCTGTCCACGAAAGAAAGATAAAAAATTAGGAGTGTTTGTTCGTTGTGTAAAAAACACGTTTGCGCTGGAACATAGTAAATGTACTAACATATGTCAATTGTGTAACAAATTTAATTAAATTAAAATCTGTTATTGTAACTTTTGCTATTTTTTTAAACATTGTAGTTATATATGACTAAATAAATACTTATTACAGCATATTGAAAATTAATTGTGTGTAGTATAAGATTAAAACAACAAAAACATTGAGGGGTGATAATTCACCCCACACGGTATTGCGCGTTTTAAAAGTTACCTAGAGTTAGGAAGGTTAATATAACTGAACAAACTAAAGTGGACAAATACAGAACCGTAATTGACATATACCATCGTCACCCGATATGTATTATCTGTTAAAATTTTAATTTAAAAAAAAATTGAAAAATTTTGATATAGTTTGTTGTCGTAGACAAATTTATTTTAGAAAAATTTATAATTTTTTTGTACACTTAGCCATAGCTTATATTGGTTAGGGGTCGTGGACAATTTTAAAGTAACAACAGTATTTTCAAGACTAGGGCGCCACCCTATAAGTCATAGTTATTAATCTCAAGCAGTAGGGACGTAACTGTTAACGAAAGAAACGTAATTTTATTCACAGACAAAATGTAGATATAATCGTAGATAATAACAATATGGTTAACAAATAAGACATGTAAATAATGCAGATTGTATTACAGATAAATACACTAGTATCTAGCAAAAATATAGTACGAACGCAAACTCAATATTAAATATGTCCCTATTACTTCCCTAATTATGTCTAAATAACCGATTTAACATTTAATTCTAATAATGAAACACTGGCGCAAACATTCATGTAATTGATTTGTCGGGACAAAATTATCACAAACGGTGCTAAACAATAAATAATTCCTGTTTATAACGATCGGTTTTAAACATGCTATTATAATTATAGAAGTTCTCAATAACAATCGCTTGTGAAAAGATATCTTAAATATTGATCAACTTAGCTTTTGAGTTACGTGCTGCTGTTGGGGTTTATTACATCCTCCAGGTATATTCGAAATTGTTGGATGATCGAGAAAGAAGAAGAAACGAAGAGCAGAAATTAGCTGGCATCTAAAGGTTAAAGGCTGATGTCATGGTCTAAGGTCGCCTGCATATAATAATTTGCAACAGCCCCGATGTAGGTAGAATGCGACAACTTTAACCTTGTAGGTTATCACATCCCAAATATATTGCCAGCAGAGAATAATAGACCTAAATTTGGATCATGGGCTAGTTTGACCTCCAGGAGAAAGTTTTAATTAGCCCCCAAGCGGTAGTTCTAAAACGATTGACAAAGTGGCGCTTGCGTTGATAAAGATTTTTTTAATATTCGAAAGTGTGCAAAAGCTAAACAACAAAAAATGCAGCATCAAAATTACGACAAAACTTGTCAACATACAAGTAATTAAATAATTCATAGAGTTTGTTTAATAAAAAGATGGTTATAAACCAATTTTTTGCGCCACCTGTGGCCCTAACCAACGCCTAATCTTGTAAAGTTAGTTGCCTATACTCCAGGCGTAGAACAGAGCGAAAACGAATTTACTAACCAAATTTCACAAAAGAGAAAAAAAAACCGTCACAATTTATTCCTAGAATTATAAAAAAAAAAATAATTAGAACAAGTTTTTTCAAATGCAATTTTCAGCTCATATCAAAAATTCAATTTTCAATGACCTTATTTAAATTTTTTAGAAAACCTACATTTTAAAATGGCTAATTTTAAATAAAATGTGCCTGGACAAAATATTATGAGAACTAAGAGGTTTAATTATATTTTCCTTGGAAATTCTGTTGAAATTTACAAAAAATGTACAATAAATTATGCGGCTAAAATTTTGAATATGGCCTAAAAATTGAATTTAGAAAATATTTTCTAATCAATTTTTCGATGTTTCAGAAATAACCCACTTTTAGAATTTTTTTTAAATTCAAATTTGACAGTTGATGTGTATCGCGTAACTACGGTATTTTTTGGTAAATTTTCATCTTCCTTTGAAGCAGAAATTGATGCCAAAGTCAATTTTCGAATAATTTTTTTCTTTAATCCTATGTGACGTACATTTTACTGGTCACACTATACATATAAAAAACTGTACAATTGTTCAAAAGAAGACCAATTTTTTTATAAAATTGTTAGTTTCCATCAAGTGAGAGTTTCAATCGATTATATTCAAAACACAATAAAAGTTTTAATTTAAAACTTACTCTATAACTTTTTATGTTTTAAATTAATTAAAAATCTATCATTTAATTTTTTTTAATTAAACAACATTTTTTAACCTGAGTGATGTTAAATAATCAACTTATAGTAAATATTATTGTGAAAAAAAACCAATAGCTTTAGATTACATAGTTTTTAACGTTTTTTTTAAATTTCAGTATTTTACAACTAAATTGGAAGACCCAAAAATTAAACAATATTTTCTTAATTTAATGTTAAATTTATTTGCAGATATATCCAGTTGCGTGATACAAACACATTTGGATTGTTTCCAAATTATATCTAATCTATGTATTGCAATACTATTTTTGTATTTTTAATTTAAGTTTATACATTACAATCAACTATTACTAATTTACATATTTTCGTAATGTTCTATGATGAATTACTTCATCAAATTAGCCAACTTAAAAGAATCAGTAAGTATCTAAGTTTAGTGAAGCTGCTAAATTTATTTTATTTTAGGTGCATAAAAGCAAAAAAGAAAATTGAATATACTTTTTTTTGGATTGGTTTTGAATAGTCTCAGATATGTAAAAGTACTTACATTTATGGCCAATAAAAAAACAGCAAAATAATTTGTAACTGAAGTACTTTCCTAGAAATATTTTTTTTTCTTTGCGTTTAGAATAAACACATTCTAACACCGAAATGACGCCATTTGATTGATAGATATATTTGAGCCCACAAATAAACTAGTAAAATTTAAAACTTAATGTTGAATGGTTGATAAACAGATATTTAATTAATTATTGGCGGATTGGTTGTAAATGGTTTAATAGTGAAACAACTTCTTGTTCCTATAACGCCGACCAATTGTGAATATTTTGATATTTTCATTGTTGGTAATGTGATGGGAATAAATTCCTTTTTAAATTATTTTTTAAGACTTTTTTGAAACGGTTATAGTATAGTATATAAGTTACTTTATAGGTATTTATAGTATTTTCAACAGGTTTGTTGGAATTGACGAGAAAAAAGTAGAAAACATGGACTACATCATTAAATGAAATAATTATTTTAATTACTTTTACACAAATTCATAATAAATTAATAATATAACTTTACATATTACTTTATCTATTTTGTCATACCTTCTTTTTCTTTTATTACAATCTAATCAGGATCCCGCATATTCATATTTCCGCATACGAGGACGTCAATTATTTCGGGGAGAATTGAATCCATATAAAACCTTAAGCTGGATTTATAACTCGATCGTATTCGCAAACTTTATTTTAGTCGAAACCGTATAAAAGTTGAATCATAGAAAAGATGGGTTCTATTTCGGTTTTAATCGTGATCTCCAACGTAAGCATCATAAGGAGTTCACCAACTCCCAAGTTTTTGGAATCCGATTTTTACGATGAACCAAAAAGCACAAATCAATTCCTCTTCCACTTTTAAATGTGTCAGCCGTGTCAAATTCTGAATTGGATTGGGAAAGATGAACGAGGGTATTTTTGGTGAGGCTAGTGGAATCGCACTCTTGTTTATATAACAAACAAAGTGGAGACTTCAAAAACTTTGCAAAAAGGGGGAAATCATAGTCGGAGATCCCCGCTGCGATGTGTCAAAGTGGTAAGTAATAAAATTTTGTGGATATGAGTTAGGTATTACTTCTTTAATACCTATGCACCGAGGAGGACTGCCAAGTTTGGAGCAACATCCGAACGCGTTATGCGCGGGAATTGAAAAAAAGCAAGTGCAGCACTCGAAGGACAAAATTTCCAAAGAAATAACGTGGCCATTGTTCCGTCATCTACAATTCCTAGCGAAATATATACAACCACGAAAATATCTTGGCAGAAGCATTGCATCAGTGCAATTTTATGAAAAAGAAACTATCGAAAATGTATAATGTCATGTTGTCACAGAACGTCATTAAATTTCCATAAATGACTAACAAAACACCACCGCTATGGACCATTCTCACGTTGCAACATCGACACAATACTCAAACTCAATACTCCCTCTGGGATACCATGTCCCAAATGACGGAAGGTAGTTTGGGCACCGAAGATGAATACAATCACATAGAAAGTTGTAGTTCAGAGGTCGCTTGTGCGACATCAAGAACCTCAAGTGAAACAGTCTTGCCAGCTCCTTGAAGGCCACAGACCTTCAGCTGCATCATCAGAATCCACAAAATCACTTGGGCAATATTAAACTCCATTCTCGGTTTGTAAGAAATTATGCAATCAAACAACTGCTGGCACTAATTTATTAATAGTGGTCAAGTTGGCCAAAATCGTGATCCTTAGTATCCTCCAACGAGCTACTATAATTTATTCAATAGTTATAAAATCTTATTTTTTGACCAATAACTTTGTAGCTTAAGTGTTTAACCGCTGATGAGTTTTTATTCTCAAAAGGATCTAGTAGTTTCTTCTCTTTCAAATAGAAGAGATAATTTATTTCTACTAAATCATCTTTTTTTAACATATTGTAGGGAGTTGCATGAAAGTAATTATTTACGTCACTAGTTTTAGCTTCATACAATTCATTTGCTTTACAGTCATGTAATCAACCGTAGATAATTACCGGGGTATTTCATTTTCTTCCGAATTATAATTTTGCTGGTAATTGTGACAAGAAGTAGATCTTCTTTTTCAGAACCGTTCCTACATTCTTTTATAATGCTACGCCATGCTTTATTGCCATGTTGACTGCAAGTTAAAATTTTAATTTTTCTTAGTTTACCGCACGTTTTTAAAAACGTTTTTAAATTCTACTTAATACATTGATTTGGCATATACGAACAAAAGAATCGAACCACCTTAATTGCAATAAATATAGAGGATGTCCCAGTTAAAAGTAACTACATGGGGATTTCGGAAACAGTAAGAGATACAATGTTGGTTAAATGAGAAAAAAGTTGCGCTATTCTGATCCCAATCAAATAATAATAATAATAATGATAATAATGTTTAATGAATTAAATATTTTACAAAAACAATGTAAATTAAATTAAAAGTAAATTTAGTTCAATAGGCATAAAAGATCGGCATTGCCTTTTTTCACTTTTTTCCCTTATGTATGTAAAACTATATTCAATTATACAAATCTATTAATATTTTAAGTTAATTTTGTTGTCATTGAGACGCTTGCACACTTAGTAAGATGTTTATGAAATTTTTATTAAATTTTAGGCCAGTAAAGTTTTGACTAAATAGATCTATATTTTTATTAATCAGTTGCGGCACAAAACATAAAAACTACTTTTCAATTTATTACTAGTATGTTGCTGAATACAGAATGTGTTAAAATTCCGTAAAGCTAAATCATGTATGGTGTATTTCCTAATTAATAAGGAGTTATTGCGGTTCTTTTGAAATTAAAATTTTAAACAGTAATTTGGCATAAAGGAACAAATCTGTATTCTAATTTTAAAATACCGAGTGCATTGTAGTGAGGCGTAATATGTTCGTATCTTTTAATGTTATATGAAAAGCGTATACAACAATTTTGTAAAATTTGCAGTTTATTTTTCATTTCAACTTTAAAAAAGTTGTAATATACACGACTTCCATAGTCCACATGACTCAGTACAAGAGCGTTCACCAAATTCCATTTTACATCTTCTGATAACGATCTCCTAAATTTCCACAAACATTTTAGTTTCATATAAGCTTCACTACACCGATTATCAAAATAGATCCCCTAATTTCGTGTGTAATCACTTTTGTCTATAATTTTATTATCTACTAGTATACAGTCTTAACATCTTCATTTACTTTTTTAATTGTGCCACTAGTACCAACGCTTAGCATTACAGTTTTTTGCGGGTTTACACGAAGTCCATTGTTCTTTGACCAATTTAGAATGTGTTGAACATTTTTGTTTAGCTCAGCTAGAAGTTGATCTTTTTGGTGAGGTAAGCATGACTTGTAAATTTGTGTATCGTCTGCGTACATATGAATATTCCACTGGTGTTGCAATACTGTAGGAAGTTCAGCTGTAAAAATTACAAATAGCATCGGCCCCAGTACACTGTCTTGCGGTACTCCATATTCGATTAATGATTCGTTAGATACGTCGTTGTCAATTTTAACAATTTGGATCCTGTTATTTAAGTAACTGTGGAACCATTCAAGTACACTATTTTCTATTCCATAATAATGCAATTTAGCAAGTAAAAGTGTGCCATGAACTACGTCGAAGGCTTTACTGTAGTCTAACAACACTAAGGATGTTATCTTATTATTGTCTATGTTTCTTGCTATATCGCTAGTAATTCTGAGCAATGCTATGGTTTTTTTGAAAACCGGATTGAATAGATGGTAGTATGTTATTTTTGCGGACATGTTGACTTATTTGATTGTATACTATTTTCTCAAGAATTTTGGACATTGTAGGTAATATGCTGATAGGCCTGATATCTTTCAGTTCATGTGCTTTACTGGTTTTTGATAAAGATTTAACATTTTTAGGTTTATGTTATCTATTCCATAAGCTTCAGATGTCATTTCCTTGACAATTTTTTGAATTTCCTCTACTGTTGCTTCTTTAAACGGTCCAAAGTGTTGACTTTGATCTTTCTTATTACACTTATAATAATTTAAAGTTTCTTTATTAATTTCGATAGCTTGGATGCTGTTTACTAGGTAATCATTTATTAAAGTTGCATTTTCAATATCTTTTGCAATTTCGCGTGTGTGTTTGGAATGAATGCCCACCTAGAAAAATTCTTCCACAATAACTTTTGATTTTTCTTGTTAAGACGAACCTGATAGTTAACGTAGGCAGTTTTTTCGTTATTTATCGCAACCGATAAGTAATTTCTTAATTGTCTGTAATAATTCAGATGAGTAGGTAGTTTAGTTTGTACATACTTTTTGAATGCCTTCATGGCCAGCAAAAAGCCCAGATTTTAACATTATCGAAAATGTTTAGGACTCGAATACTTGCTGTTATCTGAAGACAACAAAGGCCAAATTTTATACCAGTAAACCGTAATGCACTAATTGCAGCCATTGATACCGCATGGGAAACGATTAATATTAATTATATTGATACCTTGATAGCGTCAATGAGCAGACGCCTCCAAGAATGTATCAATAATAATGGAGGTCACACCCATTATTGATTTCTTATATTTATTTATATAGTAATACCTTTATTTAAAAAAAAGTTTTCATTTAATTTTAAACTATAACTTGGTATCTTAATTATAATTATGTAATAAATTCTTGTCAAAAAACTAAATATATACGTTGACAATAAGAATTGCCTTAGTTTTTATTTTCACTTTTATATTAACTACAGAAAAAATGAAACGTCATAAAATATACATTTTGTAAGGACTAAATATTATGAATAGAGAGTTTAATGATTTTTTTATAACTTACAATAATTAGTAGGTTAGATTTATTTAAAAATAAGTAATAATCAGTCAACCCAAATAACCATGTTTAGTTTTTGATTTAATTTAAAAGTTATTGCTTGTAGACGTTTTTAAATCAAAATTATTTCTAATTTTATTTTGTAAACATTTCCTAAACAAAATTTTGATTCGATAATTAATCGAGCTATGGTGTTTAATTAGCGATACCTTCAAATATATTCTTTAAAGAAAAAAATTAAGTAAGCAACGTAAATTACCTATTTTCTAAAACGTGCTTAGTGTAATGATTCATTCTACAGTCCTTCTATAAGATAACCCCTGCTGAGACTACCTGCTGTTAGAATTGTAAATGATACCCTTAAGCCGCTTCACAATGTGCAAACTTTTGTTTACAGAAATTGTGGTGTCCAAGTTTTAAATTTCATGAGTGTACATCACTCCGAAACCGATTTTCGTATTTGAAATATTAAGAGATAGCCACAACTGTTCTATTACATCTGATACTAAGAAATCAGCAGCAATTACTTTAAAATGAATATTGTTTTGTACATAACAACACACACCCCCACCTCTTGTTAATCTGTCCATACGAATTAATTCATAACCTGGTAATTGAACATGATTTGTTAGAATATCTGGCGTTAGCCAGGTTTCAGATATTACTAGTATGTGAAAATGGTTTTCTTTAGTAAATTCCAGTAGCCAGTCAAAACTTTTAATTAAGGAGCGTATGTTAATATGGCCTATGTTTATTGTTAAAATTAATATTATTTAGTTTTTTGTTTGATTTACAGAAATTATTTTTGGCGTTATTAAAATTGAAAATATCTACAGGGGTGTTCAAAATATCAAGTAAAAACTAAAAATTATGGTTTTTGAAAAATTCAAATATCTTCGACATCTTGTGAACAAATTTGATCAATTTTGGTAGTTTTGTATAAGCGACTACGGCCAAATCCAATGACATCAACGAATTTTTTCTAAGCCTTCTATTTTTTTTGCAACCATAGCCAACTTTGTTATTTCTTATGGCCACCATATAGGATTTATACGCCATTGAATAGAGCATAAAAAAGCTTCTCATCCATGTATAATAAGCTTATTTTTGGATTACGAAAAATGTAAATTAATTTGAAAAACCGTTCTTTACTTAGTTTCCTGTGAAATAAATGCCGTAATTGTGTTTGTGGTCATAGATACGTAACTATCTGTCAAAACTTTGTTGTTTATTAGATTTATTGGTGAAGAGTTTTGAAGTTATTTAAATAATGGTGCTATTTTTTGAGTAACACTACCAATTAAATTTATTATGGAAAGGTTTTCAAATATGGAAAAAATGGACATGTATGATTGTTTTGTTTTGTGTCATATGTACTGTAAACGAGCTCAAGATATGTACTTTCCACGATATCCAGAAGACGTCAACCAGGTTTATCGACCTTCAGAATGCTTAGAAATAATTTAATTACCTATGGTTCCTTCACAAAACACAATCGAAATAGAGTGCCTAATAAAAATATTGAAAATCTTGTTCTGCAAAGTGTCATCGACAACCCCCGTATCTCTCTCCGTCAGCTGGAAAATAATGTTGAAGTGCTTATATCAACTGCGCAGAGAATTCTTAAAAAATTCAAGTTTCGTCCTTATAAAACACGTATAGCCAAGGACTTCGAGATGGTGATTTAGAAAGAAGAATATTGTTTTGCAATTGGTTTGTAGGAAAATGCCAAGAAAATCCTCAATTTCCACTTAAGGTTCAATGGTCCGATGAAAGCTGATTTACGAACTGCGGGGTATTTAACAGACACAACAATGTGTATTGGGCCGATCAAAATCCATTATTAAATCGTGAGGTGCGCCATCAAGTTAGGTAGAGTTTTAATGTATGGCTAGGAGTCATAAATGGACACGTTCTATTCAACATTTATCACAATAATTTGACTGCACTTCTATATCTTAAAATATTACAAAATTATGTCGACCAAACTTTGGAAACTTTGCCTCTTCAAGATGTAACTAACATGTGGTACCAGCAAGATGGACCACCTCCACATAATGCAAGAATCGTAACTGACTATCTGAATCAGCAAATAACTGGATCGGAAATCGAAACCTGCACGCTCGCCGGACCTTACGCCTCTTGATTTTTTCATTTGGGGATACTTGAAGGATAAAGTTTATTGTACGGTAGAAGAACTTGAGGCAGCCGTTGTTCAAACCATAGAAGAAATGCCTAGACAAATGGTTAAAGATGCATGTATGCCTCTAATTCATCGTTGCAGGACGTGCATTAATAACAACGGTAGAATTTTCTAACATTTACTTTAATTTAATTTAATCAACACTTTGTCATCGATTTATCGTTTCTGTTTTGTTTGAGTAAATAATGTTTCAATTGTTAAATTTAGTATCACAAATAAAAGACAATTTTTAAGAAATTGCATTATTTTTCGGTCAAAGGTGAAAATAGCTAAGGTCTTCACCGATAAATTCAATAAACAACAAAGTTTTGACAGATAGTTACATAGCTATGACAACAAACACAATTACGGCATTTATTTCACAAGCTACTAAGTGAAAAATAGTTTTTCAAATAAATTTACATTTTTGTCATCCAAAGGTTGGCTTGTTATATATGGTTGAAGAGCTTTTCTTATGCTCTATTCAACGGCGTTTAAATCCAATATGGCGGCTATAAAAAATAACAAAGTTGGCTAAGGTTGCAAAAAAACTAGAAAGCCTAGAAACAATTCGTTAATGCCATTGGATTGGCCGTAGTCGCTTATACAAAACTACCAAATTTCATTGACTCCGTTCACAAGATGGCAAAGATATTTAAATTTTTGAAAAATCATAATTTTTGCTTTTATTTGATATTTTAAACACCTCTGTAGATATTTTCAATTTTAATACAGCATTTGATTGGGCTCACAATAGCGCAACTTTTTTCCCATTTAACCAACATTGTAGCTCTTACCGTTTCCGAAATCACCACGTAGTTACTTTTAACTGGGATACTCGGTATTTGTGAATGTAAAATCATTTTGTCAATATTTTTTAGTCTGTAGTTTAACTTTTTATCAAAAAAAGTAATAAGCTTTTGCCTATTACTCAAATAAAAAGCTTTTGATTACGAACTAAGAATTTACAATTTGTTAAGTTCTGTTTATTTTTTATCAAATGCCTGAAATTATCTTAATTAATGATGTTTTTAGGATACGAAAAAATCGGTGAAAAGGAAATTCATTCTTTCCTAAAATAAACATTGATTAAAATATAATGAAGCTGTTTTGTAGATGATAGGTTTAATATGCGATACTTTTAGTCTTACCAACAATCTTTGAGCAAAACTCCTTAATACTTTAATATCAAATTTGACTTCATTTTTTTAGTAATACAAATACATACACTGATTATTTATATTACACTGCCAATTTAATTAAGTTTGGAAAATTGAGTAATAAATTGATAAATAAAAAAAATAAATCATACTTTAATTAAGGACGTTTTAAACGTCGCCTAAAGTAAATAAAATTTTTGTTCAGGTAATTGAACCTGTGCCAAAGTAATGGCGATCCTATAAGCAGTGACACGTAAAAATTCAATTAGCGTTTGAATCATCATTGAATCTTTGCTTGAATAACGTTGGAAAGTTTAAAAAGGACTACGGGAATTGATTGAGTTTGTTTTAAAATACTGTTATTAAAAATTTTATCATTCTGTAATAAGTACTTTATATTCCACTCATACAGATGAAGTGTATTGGATCATATGCTACGTATATTACCAATCATATTTTTTATTGACTTTGTATTTAAATTCCATCCATACTAACAACCATGTTCAGTAAAATTACATTAGGAAAGCATATTAATTTTAGTGTATGGAAATAAGTATTAATTCAAAATCTATAAAATCGGAAACTTTAAAAATTTAAGAATTTATTATTAGTTTAATTAAAAACCTTAACATCGGATGATTAACTGATAAGCATAAAACATAAGTTACATGTAATTTTTAAAGAGATGAATAATTAATTGGCTATTAATTAAATTAATAAATTTGTCTAATTAATTGTTTACTTTTCGTTATGTTTTCGCTTAAAAGATAATAATCCTCAAAGTTGTCACAGTCGACAGAAAACACAAAAGAATATTAAATAATAATTATTTAATACAAATTTATAGTGACGAAAAACCATACCAGTCGAATAAGGTAAAAGTGAAAACAAACATATGTATTAATATCATCAACAACTGGATCTGTTATTTTATAAAAGGTGCAAATGGAAGTTAAAAGAAAACGTCGGGTAGTGGTTAGAGCGATGTTTTGCACCACGAAGTGGGGTGCTTCTTCAGGTTGGTTTATTTTTATTTTAATTACGGTTATAGTTTGTAATTTTCATGTAAATACACGGTGTCAATTATAATTAATTTTTACATAATGAAAATCCTCGTCCTTAAAAGAAAGAATGTCAACCTACTTTGTGATGCGAAACTTTGCCTTAACTACTATCCGAGTTTTTCAATTAACTAAACATTCGCACCTACAATCATTTAACCTAAACTAAAGGATGAGTAGCAATACAATAATTTTGAAATAAACTGAATATTTATTTATTGAGAAATTTTTAACAAAAAATCACTGTGTTCAGTTTTGATCATATTGTAGTTTAAGGTTTATATTAGTTTTTATAAATAATTTTGGAGCAATTTTAATTCATAGTTTACAACTAAGAGCATTATGCGGTCTAAAGAAAAGAAAGCTATATTGTAATGTTTCAACATATGATAATAATATTTCAACAAATAGTTATAGCTATTTATTGTATATGTAGTTTTAGTAGGCAGATTATCCATGCAAAATTTTTAATCGCCGAGAACGAAGTTCGGGCGTTTTAATTTTCTTTAAGGGGATAATATGCCACTAAAACACGAATGCAATACAAGATTTTATCCCTACAATCAAACTATTTTAATTGAAAATAAGTAATCTGACAGTTTTAAAAATTTCAATGTAATAGCAAATATTAGAAAATTTAGTGTGAAACTTTTGGTGGGTTGCATTATTAGTTGCTAGGATGCTGTGTTTTATTTAAAACAATATTTGTGAAAAAATAGAAATCGTTTTGTGCGTCGTTTTGGGAAAATGTCAGAAAGTGAATCTTTGCCGATAGAAATTAAAACAGAAGCTGAAGAAGTAACCACGCAACTATTTTTGAAAACAGCATCTGATGAAAAGTACTTAATGATGAAGGTACAACCAATTTTTTTTTTTTTTTATATTGGTATTTTAATTATTTTAAATATTTCTAGGTTGCTGTCATAATGGGTGTTTGTGGAGGTTTACGATGCAATGAAGCTGGTAAACTTAAATATTGAACATGTGAAAGATAAAGGATCTTTTTATTTACGTGTCCATCCCAAAAACAAAGACCAATATGTCAAAAAGTTTTACTGTATTAGATGAAGGATTCTCTGTTATTGTTATGGAGATATGGAAGAAATACATAACGCCTACGTCCTAAAAGTACTATTTCGCAGGGAAGATTTTGTTTGCGATATATAAATAAAAAATGCACCGTGCAACCTGTGGGAATTAACACTATTTCCGGAATACCCTCACAGATTGCTTCTTTCTTAAGACTTCTAGACGCTAAATCCTACACGGGCCATAGTATGCCCCGTTCTTCGGCGACTCTGTTGGCTAATGCTGGTGGTGATACTCTCACTTTTAAGAGGCACGGAGCGTGGAGGCCATCTAGTGTTGTTGAGGGGTATATAGAAGAAAGCGAGTCAAATAAAATCGATATTACTAGAAAAATTCAAGGAAAATCCAGCACAATGCAAGAGATCTCCGCTATGCAGTCTTCCTCAAACGTGGTTTGTGTAAATGTAAATCCTGATATTGCAAATAAGTTTACTTTTGATGTTAACGTGAATGTTAATATTATTGTTAATAAATAATTACTAAATTTTCTGCAAATTCTTGAATTTTATATATTACAAAACACTAATGTTTTATGGAATATAAAACACTAGTGTTTTATAGGTGTTATAATACGTTTCATAACGGCATAATAATAGCTCTAAATAATATGGTGATTGTGGATAAAAAAAATTTTAATTATCCCAGCTACTTGAATTATGACACCACCTTCTCGCCATCAAATTCAAACTAATCAGGGCCGAGTCAATGACCTCTGGCGATTCTCCTATATAATCGTAGGTATTTTCTTAATTAGTTAAATTTTTACTTTAAAATCTGACTTGGTTGACTAATTGATTACCTAACATATAAACTTTCGTTTGTTTGAAATTTCTCACCCAAATGAAACTATTTACAATAATAGGTGAAATGTTGACTATTAAGGTTAGAATTTCGACACGGTCCAATTACGGAAGAATTTTTTGTTATCAATAACTGTAGGCATTGTTCATGTCCAAAACATTTGTTAATCACTTGTAAAGTAACTCCCTATTTAATAAACGTTTATCCTGAAAACCGCATAATTTGTAAAAATACCGGCTACACGCATATACGTAACTAAAAGTCATTAATCACAAAACCATGTACTAAATTAAATACCAAATACAACGATCATGAATAAAGTAAAACAAAAACTTAACTTTCTGAATACATAGTTCTTGTTTATCCAGTATTCGTGACGTAGAAGGTTATCACTCTAAACGATTGACTCCTTGACCTATCTCATACAGATATGACGTCAAACTAGATTTCAAAAAAAGATAATCCAAAACTATTTGAACATACTTAAACTTTACAGACTAAATGTTAGTTAAGGGAAGAAATAAGAAAACATTATCACAGATCTTTTAGAAGTAGTGGTAAATTAGAACTCAAAGGTGAATTCAAATCTAAATTTAAAACTAAAATTGTACAAAAAATATACCAAGTGAAAAACAATTAGATAAGAACAGATTGCAATTGTTCATTTATGATCATCACAAAAAAAAAATATATGAAGAAAAAGACATGAAGATATTTTAATTACCAATTAATAATTATGACGATTATGTTTACCATTTGTTGCTACAAAACTCTTTTTATTTATTGGCTTAGGCCTGAAAAAGCAACTACCACTAGTTGCAAAACTTTGCCGTTTGCTTACGACCATATAACATCCAGAAAAAGAGGTCCATATGTTTTGGCACCGTATGACAATCTTCACAAAAAAAATTATGTAGGAAGGAAAACATTAATAATTTATAATTAATTTTATAAACTGAACAAATTAATAGACCAAAACCAAAATCATTTTTAACCAAACTAAATTTAGATGACATACATACAAAAAAATAGTTGCTAAAAAACTCTGCATTTACACATAAAAAATCGAGACATACATCCAATGTTGCTTGTTCCTAAGACGCGATTTATCGGCACCAAATAAATTAAATATACCTACACATTTTTTTGTGATCAAATAAAAGAAAATTCTTTTCTTAGAATCCGTAGACAAATAACTAACAATATTAAACATTGAATGGTACCACAAGGATCTCTGACAGAAGAACAAAAATTGATATACAGGGCGAATCACCACCAACGGAATGGAGATTTATAGCGAACGGTAACAGTTTTACAAATTTTTTCAGTTTAGTAGCTTGCAGGTTGATAAATTTCACATTTTTAAATTATTTTGAAATATACAGTATGTCGAAAAAAAGTGTGGTGCATCAAAGTTATATTTATTCTTATAGGATACCCTGTATTTTATTGCATTTTTTGATTGCCCGTAAAAATGACAAAACTTATATAACTTTCGCTATAAATCTCCTTCCCGTTTGTGGTGATTTACCCAGAGACTTGGTTTCAAACTTGCCATTGTAAAATTGTATTTATTTTTGATGATACCACCAAAATAAAAGAAATCGGAGTGATGCCGAAAATTAGTGCTAACTTGCTAAATGTAAAAACCTGTGACTATCACTTGTTTTTAACCATGATATTATCGTTACATTGTCTTGTTTCCACGGGTAGTATCCAACTGAGCGACACCAGGTTTTTAATTGAAGCCGCTCCTTATATGTAACATATTGTGCTGAATGACTTATTTTAAACAATACAAAAATTTTCAATTGAAAAATGACTACTTAAAAGTTTACAGTAAATGATTCTATTTAAGTCAAACGTAGGATTAAAAATTATTATGTTTTAAGACTTCTAAAAATCGATCTACAGATTCTTTAATCATATAATTTTGTTTGTGTTTGTAAATAAATATTATCCGTCAAATTAGTAAATTAAAATAATGATTAGTAGTTAAGTTTTTATTTGTGGCATTCGAAAATGCAAACTTGACATTCCGAGTAAATAGTAAGTGTTATTGAAGTTTGAATTTATTTTATGCTGATACAAATGTGCATCAAAAGTTACCAAGGTTTATGAATTATGAAATGTCAAAATTTACTATGTGCTAGAAAAAAAGCAAGTGATTAAAGAGAGGGACACAAGTGTGAGTAGAGGTGGAAAAAAGAAAGCGAGGAATAAAGGGGAAATTCAAACCAGGGGAATTTATAAAAATTTGTCGTTAGAAGACAGTTTCGTTCAGTAATACAATTTGAAAGTTTAAGTTTCGGTCGTTAAATACTTAACATGTAAATAAATTGATCGATACATTTCTTGGACAATTTAAAATATAAGTGCACTCAAATCAATAAAATTTTTAATTAAAAAAACTGGGGTCGTTTAGAACTACTAAAATTTCACTACCTGATGAAATCATCACCGAAAAGAAGGCATCGTGCGTATAAGGTCGGTTAATTAAGAATATGAATAAATTGTATTGCAATTTTTTTCTTTATTAATTTACACTTTAATTAAAATTATATGGTGCATGCACCTTACGTTAAACAAACATTTTAAATTTTAGTTTTGAAATTTATTTTTAAATATTTTTGTAATAAATATTTTTTTTTGAGTGTAAATTAAATATAACTCGAAATTACTAACTTTTAATTAATGAACATAAATTAACCCTGACTGTCTCATTGCTCAAAATTTTAATTATTATTTTTTAAAACAAAATGTGCGATCTACAGTGATATGTTAGCTGCAAAAAAATGTTAACGAATTTTTCAACTAGAAAGTAAGATGAAAAGGGGTTGCTCGCTAGTTTAAATGTTGTGGGGTGGGTTGCTAGATGATTTGTTTTAATCAAAATATTGTGCATTAATAAATGCAGCAGAAACGTCAATAAAACAATCGATAAACTTGTCAACAATCGATAAGGCCCCAAAGAAGAACACGACGGTAATATAGTTTCCTGCCCTTGTTCACCAGAAACCAATCCAGTAGGTGGTACTATTTGCCCCATTTAAACTTACGGTAATAAGGGGTACTTTCAAAAATCTGTAAATGTTGACACAAAATGACCAAATTTGTGCAAAAAGCAATAAAAGTTTTGTACAGTACAAATTTACTAAATTTAATACATTACAATAAAAAACGGGGGGGGCAATAGCGGAGAAATTATCGAATTAAATTCTTTTTAATAAAAGTCAAAACTGGAACGTCATACGAAAATTCTTTTTTACCTAAATCCAACAATATAGAGTTTTACAAAAATCTGAAATACTGCAAATCAGGGGTATTACTTAACACCCCACAAAACGCCAATAATAAATTTCTCTTTAATTTGAAGATATTTAAGCCACCAACTCGCGAGCTAGGGTAAAACACCATTTAGTCATCTTTATGAAAGAAGCTTTACTTTATTTTACGGGTTCTATCAATTGCCGACACCTTTTTTTTCTTTTGGCTTCCTGCTGGTCTTTTCAGATGTCTCCGTTTTCTACTAGGGATTAATTAATTAATGGATCATTAATTATGGTTATGCTGGCAAGGATAATAATCCAAAAATTATAAAATAACGGAGTTGAGTCTGTTATTTTCACTAGCGTTCGAATTTGAACCTACCTTGGAATCTCTTTCTGGTCAAGAACATCACCCAAGCCTTCTGGATCTTTGTGAGCAGCATAGCAACTGTTATCAACGGAGTCCATTTTGGTTTTTCCTTTTCTTCATTGAATAATAAAATACTAGAGTTGAATACGAAAGCTGTCACATCTGCCGATTAACTGTCGAACATCGAAGACTTTCTGTTTATATAAACTAAGTTAATTCTTTTATGCATGTCATTCATAAATCTTGTCGCGTTCTATGTGTACGTACTGCGGCCGTGAATTTAGCAACGTACCATTTTGGCGCTATCTAGACAATTTGTAAACTAGAAAGATCTTTCCAAGTACCTGATTAATTTTGTGCGCTTTTAAACTATTTAAATAATTGGCCAAAATCCGGTACTCTCCGTAAATTGTTGTCAAGTACATTCCGAACAGTATTTGCCAGGCGAACTAGGCGGCGAATCGCTTGCATGGAATAATCGGTGCTACGATTGTCAAAAGTTCATAATGCGCTAAACCTGTTTGAGGCGTTTGTGTCTTGAATTATCACTCGGGTCTTAACTCGCTCTTGTGAGTCATTATTATTTTATAACTATATTTTGCTATTAAATCTATGTGTGTTGATTGAAGTCTAATCGCCATAATAATATACATATTTCTATTAACGTACGGTTTGTTTCTGTGTTTAGGCCGCCTAGGTGGCGCTTTATAAATTCTTCGTGCAGTGTAGAAGCTTTCATTTCGAACGATTTTCAATAAGCCCAACGACCACTTCCAACTAAGAGGGGCTGCCGGCAAGGTCTTCTAGCACTGCTATATTTTTGAGTTTGTTTACAAATAAACCGTAACAACTAATATTAGTAGAATACAAATCTACCAATTACACTAATGGTCTTGGGTTTCCTAATGTTAAATCAATGTAATTGCAACAAAGATTAAAGACATTTTTAGAACTGAATCACTAAAATACAACTACCTATGTAGGTTTGTGTTTAGCAGATTTACAAAAATCGTCACAAAAACTCTTTAATCTAATAGTCAAGGGGGGGGGGGGGGGGGGGGGGGGGGGGGGGGGGGGGGGGGGGGGGGGGGGGGGGGGGGGGGGGGGGGGGGGGGGGGGGGGGGGGGGGGGGGGGGGGGGGGGGGGGGGGGGGGGGGGGGGGGGGGGGGGGGGGGGGGGGGGGGGGGGGGGGGGGGGGGGGGGGGGGGGGGGGGGGGGGGGGGGGGGGGGGGGGGGCACCCGTCAACAAGCTGCTGTCATTATTTTGATGACGTCACTCTTCTAACATTGATGACGATGACTCAATGTATAACCAAAGTGATTTATTTATTCCTATGGTACATTTTTAATATTGTATTGTGATGTAAGTGTTATGTATCGTTTCCCAGAAGATCAGTATAAACCTGTATAGTATACAAAGAATTTGCTTCAATGTTTAGGAAAACCACTAAAACCTTAACATGTTAACTCTTGCCCATCTTAGTATTCATATGTAATAATAATTATTACATGTGTAAACAATATTGAAGGTAAATAAGAACATAAGCACAGCTATTGCACGACGACATATAATGGACAGGTCCAAGCACCAGTCACGCAATGACAAAAAAAATAGTTAAATAATAATAGGTTAAAGAAATAGCAAACATAATAGAAAAACAGACTAAACTTCAGATGTTCTTCAAATTCAGAAGCCATAATACAGCTTCGTCCGTTAAATTATAAATGTTTACAACCCCTTTTTAAACTTTGTTAATTGACAAACCTTCACAATATGTGCAACAGTCTCGAGTTTGTTTTCACAGTCACAATTTTGGATTAGAAATCGCACCCTATTAAAACAACATAGAGTTGCATTTTGAATCGTGTTCTTATGCCATTTATTTTTGACCAAATTTTTCTTTTTTGATCAAATCTCAAGACTTCTATTGTTGCATCATCAATGAGATGTTTATTGAAAACATCAACTCCAGACCATAATTTATTCCACTCTTCAACTTCAGAAAAATCTCTACTTAAGTAGTCTTGCAACCATTCAGGACTTCTAGATTTAAGTCTTTTAGCTGGAGGAATCTCAATATTATACTAAATTGGTAAGTTTCTGTTAAGTTGGCATTTATCCCATTCTCGTTTTAATGCAGTTTTTCGTCGAATGTTTGATGAAGTAATATTACAAAGAACATGAAGCCAATCGAGAGAAGTAGATTTAATGGTTCTACTAATTATACGCATGGTGCAATTCAACTGGACATCAATTTTTGTGTATAATGATTAGTCAACCAGACAGGAGCACAATAGTATGCTGTAGAATAATCTGATGCCAATGCAACTGTACGAAGTGTCTTTGAATCTGCTCCCCAAGTTGTTCCAGGCAATTTTTAAATGACATTATATCTTGTTTTCATTTTTTGTTTGACTTTTTCTAAATAATCTTGGTAAATTAAAACTGTATCTAAAGTTACTCCCAGATAAACTGGGTTAAAATTATGATTAAACTTTTGTATTATTAAAGATAATAAATGAAAACAAGAAACTTCTGCCTTTATAAGATTGGGGCATAATCGTCATTTTTTGAAATATTTTTTATAGTACGCAAATCATTAGATAGTTTTTCGAAAAAATCCGATAATTGAAATGAAGCTGACATATCATCGGCGTAGACAAATTTTCGACATTGTAAAGAAGGAAGATCAGAGATATATACGTTAAAAAGAATAGGTGCAAGAATTGATCCCTGTGGAAGACCATTATTTAAAAATCTATATTTACTGCTTTTATTTCCAACAAAAACATTAAACTTCCAATTAAACAACATATTTTGAATAAAGGAAATAATTTTGGAACAAGGGATAACGTTAATAATACAAATAAAAGTTAAAGAGTTCTTAAAGTATGAGTTCAACGAACGAATGCTATAAGAACGCCTTATGAAACACGTTTTTATACAATTTTTTCTATTGAGGTAATTTAAACAATTATGTCGTTTAAACTTAAATACATATTAGGTAACTAAGCTATTGGGGATTTTTTTGTGTGGTAACACTGGTAGATTTTCAAATGTTTAAATTGAAATTTTATTTGTCAACAATTGTATGCAATTTAAAAATAAATTTTGAAGGTTTTAATTAAAAATGAGCGACGAGCAGTTTTAATGCACACCACCAGAATTGCGAACACTTGCAGAAGGTGCAATAGATAAATTGATTCCTGGAAAATTTAATGGTGCGTACGAAAAAGAATTTAAAAAATTTATGGAACTAGACAGAAGAAAATAAAGTTAATACAATAACTGAAAATGTATTAATAGCATATTTTCAAACATCAAGTACTACAAATAAAAGTTCTACGCTATGGACAAAGTATTCAATGTTACGAACAATGCTGAATATTCAACATAACATTGAATAACATTGACATCACAAAATTTTTCAAATTAATTGCTTTGTTAAAGAGATTGTCTGATGGGTATCAACCTAAAAAAACTAAAATTTTGCAACCTACTGATATTAAGAATTTTATTAAGGAAGCTCCTGACAACGAACATCTTGTCTTAAAGGTTGATTAATTATTTATTACGCCACAAACTTTTATAAGAATCTATTATTTCAGGTTGTGTTGATAATGGGATATTCTGATGCTTGCAGAAGGTAAGAGCTTGTAATCATGCTGCTTGATGACATCCAGTATAAACCAGATAGCATTTTTGTTTCAGTCCCTAAAACAAAAACTAATGTCCCGAGATTATTTGCGGTGACAAATTTTGGATGGACTGCCGCACTGAGACCAATTCACACAAGTCATCGACGTTTCTTTGTGCAATACCATAATGGGCACTGCACCACACAGCCTATTGGTATAAATAAGATGGGCAAAATGCCGAAGATTATAGCGACGTTCCTCAAGTTGCCCAATCCCGAACTGTTTTCTGGACACTGTTTTAGACGTTCTATAGCATTCTATTTAGCAAATGAAGGTGGTGATTTAATTACCATTAAACAACATGGAGGTTGGAAATCCTCAAGTGTAGCAGAAGGGTACATTGAATCTTCATTAAAAAAGAAAGTCGATGTTGCTCAAATGTTATGGGGATCATCAAGTCAACCAGGGACTTTCTCTTCAAGGGATGGTGTGTCATTAGGCCAGCCATGGGCTTTGTCTCCAAGGACCGGTGCTTCATTGGATCAGTCAGGAGCTTCCTCTTCAAGGGAAGGTGTAATTGAAACAATTACAGAAGAAACTGCTTCAAATAGTAGGGTGCAGCACACCTACCAGAATATTCCTGGAGTTAGAGGAATAAATATTAATACAGGGAAAATTGTAATATTACAGTTACCTTTAATAATTGCACCTTTGATAAGGATGTCATTGACTAATTAGTCAATGAGGATAGTCTAATAAAATAAATTATGTAGTTAAATTACTCATATCGTTTCTATATTATTTTTATATTGACCAATAATTACCAGGTTATAGTTTAAATCAATGTACCTAAGTATTTTAGTGGAAATCATATGTATGTTCAATCTGAATCTACACGTGCCTTCACCTTCACCTTTCACCATAATCATAGGGTCTTTGTTTATCTATGATCATAGGTAACAGACCATAATCACATAACTTGCTCATAATTTAGTATTCATATTCACATAACTACTGCGCATACGCAAATTTGAAATTAATGTTTTATCTTTACGTTTTTAGATCAAATTTTAAAAACTACAAAATTTTTGTTTAATGTATTTTAACGTATCTAACAGCCAGACAATTGTAAAAAGTAAGATAACCCATAGTGATTAATCTGGTATTTTTTTCTAGAAATATTTCTTTTCACGTGAAACTTAAATTAGTTGGTTACCACTGCTTAAATTTATGTAGTTGTTTCGAATGGGTATTAATCAATGAATGGTATTAATAGTTGTTCTCAATAACGACAATAACGGCAAATCTTATTGTGTTATATTGGTCCTACGATCCTAAGAAGTCGTACACCTAACAATATTTCAACTTCAACGGCATGGAAAGAAGCCTCAATATAATTATGTGGATTATCGACTGACCACATGTAGTTCTGTACATTTATCACTAACTTGATACTGCATTTTTTGCCAAATAACTTTAAATCGGGAACATCAAACTCAAGCAACTAATGTTTTCTTTGAGTGTTTTGTGCAGTAGTAAAGAATGTAATTAACTATTTGCAGTGGATGTTTAGTGTTTATTTGTTTAAATAAATGTAAGACACAGCATACGTATATTTTATTGACAACTGGTTACACATTGTGGAGTCTACGATGTCGACACCATCTGATTAAAAATAATCAATTGTTGATTGATCTGTAAAAATATTGAAATTTCAAAATGTGTATAAATATTGGTTATTCTTATCACACAATATGTGCTGTTACCGTATTTATAAGTTCATATTATCTTAAGAAGTACTTCACAGTTTTAACTAGTTTTGACAATTTTTAAATAACTGACATTAAACATTTTTCCAATGTCAGGGTTAACAACTGTCACTAAAAATTACCAGAAACAGTGTCTTAAGGAGCTCTATAAGCAACCTGTTTTTCATCGTTTCGATACTATAATTATGCCATTAAAACACCAAAATAGAAAAACAATTTAAAAAGTAAAATTTTTTTTCACACGGTATCGTATGTAGCAGTTAAGTTATAAAAAACAACTCCAGTTTTAAGTTTCTTCTAAAATCTAGCTTCGTTATGCGTTGTTAATGCCAATACTTCATCACAACAACTTCTACCGATCAAAAATCCTGCTTGTTCAATTGGTAGTTTCTCTTTAATTAATAGATTCATTCTGAAAAATCAATGGTTCCAAAACTTTACAAATTACATTTAACAAAGTTATTGAACGATAAGCGGTGGGGTTTGTAGGAGACTTATTTTTCTTTAAAATTGCCACGACTTTACATTTCTTTAAATCGGTTGGTAACTTACCTGTATTATAAATATCATTGTGAAACATAAATAGCCATTTCAAAGAATAATTTTCTAAATTTTTCATAAATTTTAGCTCTTCTACAGTAAAGGTTTGGATATCTCTTCTGAGATAAGTGTATATATTTTTTTTCTTTTTAGACACTTTTTTTATCTTTGTGATAATCTATTTCTCTATTTTTATTTAGTTTGAAACATTAACCAACTGAGAAGCAATAAAATTTGGAAAAACTTTTGTATTTGTTTTAGCAGATTGATTTGTACAACCTAATTTATTTTAAAGTGCCCAGCTTTTACGACTTGAATGTACTAAATTCGTATTTTTCATTAATGAATCCCATTTCTCTTTTCTTCCATTATTAAGAGTTGACAGTACAACATCTCTAGTTTCTTTATTTGGATTATGATTTGTACAATCTGTTTGTGACAGTCGACCTACATGGGACAAATTGCACATTTAACAGCACTTACAAACCTAAAATAATTATCCGTAATTGGTGGTATCCCTCTAAGAATAGAATCGAGAGATGATCCATAGTTTATCCAGTTACCTTTTTGAAAATTCCATCTTAGTTTTTCTAAAGATTCTACAAACGGAATTTGAAATCCAATTTGTAATAGCGAAGGTCTATGTTCACTTCTTGGAAAATCGTTTAATACCATAAGCTTGAATTCTAATGGAACCATGTCACCATCCATTGGCAATAAACACAGGTCCGGGCTGTAATCGTTTTGCCATATTTCTAGTGTGCCCTATATTAGGGTGTGATTGTGTTTTGTATAATCGTGTTGTACATGTTTTCGTAATGTTTGTCTTGTACGTTTATATTAAAACAAAATCTCAACTTAAAACATTAACACTTGGTTTAATGTTTATAGGGTTGTCATTTAGTAAATCGAATAAGCAATTTTGTTTAATCAAATCTAAAAATTTAATATACATTATATAAGAAAAATCAAGTAAAATGACTAAATACATTTTATTTTATAGTTATAAACGTGTACGGTTGTTGAAAAGACTGAATTAAATTTAAAAGGAATATAACGAAATACGAAAAAATCATTTATAACATCCAAGGAATGGATTGAATGAGATCTATAGGGAAACTGTGCAATGCCGACTTTACAAATTTTTGTGCGTTGAACTGAAGGAGAAATTGAAGATCTTTAATACATCTTAACCTGAAAATTTGATCACGACCGCAATTTTTACGTTTTATTTTTTAAGAAATAGAAACAGCAATAAGCAGTTTAATTTGAATTGAAAATAAACTATCAAGTATAATATAACAAAAGAAAACGTCATTATTGATAACAAATCACGATCTTGTCACTCCTGCATTAATTAGTTATAATACATTTAATAAAATTGCTATTTTTATAATTTGATTATATAAACTATACATTTTCAAAAAAACAAACAATACCCATTTTTTTTAATATCATAGTCTATAATGTATTTATACAAACTTAGGCTAAATTCTATATTAATATTCTCAATATTTGTGATCACCGGCACATTCTACTCAAAAATGCCCAAAAAATGTTTTTAAAATTATAAATAACGGATGACACAAAAATACAGAAACCTGTAAACAAATTCATCCGGATTTACGATAAGGATATTGTCAACTGAATGGAAAATCGTAAGTAGAAATCATAAAATACAAAATATTATTCAAACAACCAGCAAATTCTCCACTGCAAATTTTAAAGCAGCAACGGAAACTGTTATTAAGAATTTCTTGACCTCTAAATACTCTAACACAAGTTTTGAAGATGAAGAAATGCAAAAATGTGAAAATAATACAAATAAAACCAAAGCGTTTAAAGTGTACCTTTTGAAATTTTGGATTATGTAAAGAAACCCGAGGCATGGCCGGAAAACCTTATTATATAGTATATTAAGTATCAAGGGCAGGAAGGCCTAAATTGCAGCCCGCAGCAGTTAACCGCACGAGCGAAGCGAGGGCGGCTTTGCTGCTAAGGGCTGCAAGGGTGTTTACGTCCGTGGTGCTTACAATTGTTTTTCGTCTACACAATAATTAAGTATTTTCAAAAACAAAAGTAATGAGGGTGCTGTGCAATTTATTTATCCTCATATAATAATTAGTCAAAGCAATTGTTTTTCTTTAAGAAACTTTCATTAACTTTATTAAAGTATAATCGCGAAAGTAAAGGTATTCATTAATAATAATAAATAAATAGTATCAAGATGAGTTACGATTAAGAGTATTTTGAGCATACTACACCTGAATTACAGGAACTAGCAAATACTGCTATAGAAAATTTACTACCTGTGAAATCAAAAGACAGATATGAGAGAACCTACATTACATTTTGTAAGTGGAAAGAAACCAATAAAGCAAAAAATACAAAGTGAAAATGTTTGCTGGCATATCTCATTTATAGAAAGAAGACCGTAAATTCTGCTATTTTATGGGCAGAATACTCAATGCTGAAATCTGTAATTAAAATTAAAGAAAATATTGATGTTAATGAATTTAGTAAAATACAAGCTTATTTGAAACAACAAAGTGTTAACTATAAAGCCAAAAAATCAAAATATTAAGTTACGACGATTGTGTAAAATTTTTAAAGGATGCTCCAGATAATGAATGTTTAATGTTTAAAGTAAGTACATAAATAATTCATCTCTAATAATAAATTACAATAAATAAAAAAATAGTAACACCGTGTTTTGTTTTAAGGTTGCTCTAATAATGGGAATTTACGGAGCATGTCGTCGAATAGAACTTACAAACTTAACCCTTAGCAATATTCTCGTTCAAGATAATTGTATAATTGTTACAATTTCGGACACTAAAAATTATATACCACGGACGTTTGCAATAACAAACAAAACTCTCGACGAGAATGTGTGTATTTCTTGATGTTTATAAGAAATATTTTTCTTTGAGACCGCCCCATACCACTCACGGCAGGTTGTTTCTCACTTACAGAATGGGTAAATGCACTGTACAGCCTGTGGAAAAAACACATTTGGCAAAATACCTACCATCAAAAATAGCAGAATTTCTTAAATTACCCAATGCAGTTCAATATACTGGTCACTGTTTCCGACGCAGTTCTGCTACACTCTTAGTAGATTCTGGCGCAGACTTACTTAGTATTAAAAAACATGGGGGCTGGAAATCTTCAACTGTCGCTGAAGGATATATTGACAGTTCTCTAAAAAATTAAAAAGATGTTGCAAATAAATTATTTGGAATGGAAGGTGCATCCACAAACTACCCACCTGGTGCATCTTCCTCCACGATTACATCAGGTCAGTTGCAAGATTTGAATGATTTGAACAATTTATTGAATCAAATATTCAAATAATGAATAGTACTTCTCACATTAATTTACCTACTCCATCTGGTATAATAATTCATAACTATTCACAAAGAGTAATAAATATAAATTACAAACCTTCTTAAATATCTGTAAATATTTTAGGTGTTACCTCATTGTACATATTTCAATTTTCTAATAAAGATTTTGTTTTTTGTTGAATTTGCAGTTAAAGTCGAACCACACAATAATAATACGCTTCGTATTATATATTCTGTGGTCGAACAAACCAACGTGTGCATCCACGTCATAGACATTTTCTTAAATACATGAATAGGCAACCAAACCAACAAGGAAAATTTAATAAAATTTACATATTACACAAATTATTCGTTTATAAAATTTTATTTCTAGTTTTTTCTTTTAAAGTAATGTAAGTATCTAATGGCACTTTTAACATTGTCTTGTCACGATGTAAATGTCATTCCAGTTTCAAACACCTAAGTTTTATGTAAATATACCAATTTTGGACATACTGCTTTTGCAATATCAGATGTAACTTCTTTAAAACTCGTTTGGAATTAGCTTTGTGTTGTAATCAATTGTTCTCAACGATACTACTGAGCATTGGAAGATATCCTTCTGCTTCAAAACTTTTGTAAGTGAAGTTAATGAAATGTACGTATACTTCTAAAAATAAGTTGTGTTAAATTACCATTATTAAATTCTATGCACTCACCATCCTTAACCATGTCATATATGGTATTCTGTATAGCATTTTATCAAAGTTATCAATATCGGTGACAGGTTCGGTATGTGACTTTGTTTTCTTAGGGCTTTGTAAAGGTTCTCCAGTTTTGCAGACTTGAGAAATAGTATTTGCTGTTCTGATACTAATGTTCAAAGCGTTTGCTACCCTTTCTGCAAAACAAATAGTTTCTAAATAAAAAAATTAGAATTTTTAAGAATTCAAAAAATTTACCTCTCTTACAGTAACTAAGGGATTAAGCGGGCGAGCAGTGTCTTCTCCTCGTTTAAAATAAGTAATGAGTGAAGCATTAGTTCTTGTTTTTTGGACTTCCTCGATAAAGGTATCAACATTGTTGAGGTTATTTTTAACAACTGTTTGGGTGTTTACATACTTGAAGCACTTAGGAGAAATATTTGTGGGAATTTTTTTGATGTAAATTGGAAATCAAATCAATAAACACATATACCAAACAAAAACACTGAACGATTTGTAAACGCTATGTGTAATGCTTTATTCTTAGACATTATAACATAACCTAACAAAAATTAAAACCCCAAATTATAATTGTTTTTTCTCTATTTTTAGAAACTACCAAAAATCTTATAAAAATGAATTAATACGCTATCAAAGTTTACATTATAGTTAAAAATTTATTTTTTAGTTTGTTTTTTGATATAGCAATGCGATTATTATTCGTAATTTGTCAACATATAAGTGACATCTATGAATATAAGGCGAAAATAATTTCCCGCCTTAGGGCTGGAAATTGTATTTTCCGCCCGTTTTTAAAGGCGGAAAAGAACTTTTTCCATATAGGCAGGCGAAAAAAGAATTATCAGTTCTTTTGGTGGCTAAGAAAGTAAACAAAATGGTAATACAATCTATATTGAGTAAGTTAGATCTACTAGGTGTAATTTTGAAAGAAAATTGCTTTGACGCTGCTTGTTTGACTAAACACTGGCTGACAGAAGAAGCATTAAAAAGTTTAATCATTAAAAACTACGACATTTGCAGTTACTACCTCAGAAAATTATATAAAAACAGTGGAGTACTTATTGCATTGAAGAACAATATTTTGTTTAAAACAATTAAATACTTAGAAGGTTTATTATATGAGAAAACTACTGAAATTGCGGCAATAGAAATATTGACGAAAAGACGCGTATCATAACAATATACAGGGTACAAAATAAATATCTTATTAGAGTTTTTATCTACTCAATATGAGAAATATCATATTTTTATAGCGAGTAATTATAATGTTAGTTTTGACATGAGCTCGAAGGAGTGAAAGTGAAAAATTAATACAAACAGTGGGAAGCTTCGGTTTCAGAGTTTAAAGATTCTTTAAAGATCACATCAAATAGTTTAAGTTGCATCGATAGTGTATTCTCTAATGTAGACCATTCTATCATACATACTCGGACTTACAACTAAAGATCTTGATATAAAACCAGAAGCAAACCAGAGACCGTTGCACATATTGTGGAGGATTGTCAATTAACAAAGTTTAAATGAGGGTTTATAAACATTCATAATTTAAGGGGGCAAGCGATTGAATTTACTTTAATTCACTGTTAACAGATGCCACTTGTGTCAATTGATCCTGAATTGCAAAGAGGCGGCACAGGCATGCAAAAAATGCCACTTAAATGAGGTGCTGCACTAGTGGAAACCAATTTTGGTAACATGGAGGTTCATTCAAATAGAGGAAGTCACTTGTTCCAGATTAAATACAACGTTTTGTTTGTATTATAATTTATAGTTGAAGGTCGAAATAAATAAATACGGTTTGAAAGTAAAAACTACCACGGGATTATCACAAAAACAAGATTAATCTCGATTACGCGTTATTATTCTTTATCAGAAAAACATAAATTAAATTAGTTATTTAGTTGCGTGAAACTGAAGTGGCATAAACAATACTGTTATTGTTAACACCGACACCGTATAGGTAAACGTACGTCGCCGAAATTACCTAGTATGTACCACAGAAAAACTAGTACTAAAATTTGTTTTCTAGTAGGTTACTACCAATTTAATTTATTTGAGGTGGCGATATAACTAGCGAAGTGTTGTTTATTGTTCATTGGTGAAGTGAATATCGTCGAATCCAGAATTTGCAATTTGACTAAAAAAATTTGCGATTTAGGGCTACGACAATGTCCGAGAATGATAAGCTTCTTTTACGACATAACGCACAGACAAATATTTACATCAGGTTCTAGTGAAGATTGCTCAAGTGTTTCATTACAGTTTTTCGAATCTACTAAAATCAACAAATACAAAACCGGTAATAAAAAATAATATAAAGATAATACACGTACCTAAATTGAAATATATCAATTATAAAACAAAGGTGCTATTCATGAACTGCTAATCTAAAACAGTTAGAAAATATTATGGTTTTAACCAATGATTTCACGTGGTAAACTGGAAAGTATTTTTGATATTATGAGAAAATCATCTAAAAATTACAAGCACAAGCGCTATCTCTTGACAAAATTTTTTTTACTACGATTTACATTACTCTTATGGGCAATAGTAAACGTTCATTAATAACAGTTGCATTTTATTTTTAGAATATTCTCAAAAGACTTACGTCGCCTAGATAGCAATATCTCAAACATGTTACAAGCTCCAACAAATTGAGCCACTGGTTTTGTCTTAATTACAATAAGAAATTTGTCACTCACAACGTCGACTATTTGTTTATTTTTTAAACAAATTGAAA
This sequence comes from Abscondita cerata, assembly GCA_030710515.1. Taxonomy (NCBI): domain Eukaryota; kingdom Metazoa; phylum Arthropoda; class Insecta; order Coleoptera; family Lampyridae; genus Abscondita; species Abscondita cerata. Next base: position 197,439 of record JALBCR010003127.1, read on the forward strand.
CTTTTGCGCGCTTAATTATTAACAGTCATGTTAATAAAAGATTGATTTATACTTGGCATGAATTTGAAGGTAAACCATTACGTTATACGAGATTTTAACTAACGTTACGCCTTATGGTAAAATAACATGTAAGTTTGCCCCCGTAACGGATGAAGCTATATTATTGGGAGAGAATTAAAAGATGAAAACATATACTTACTTTGTTGCCGGTTACAAAACGTTGACTGAACGTTCCTGGTTGTGTTGGAGGCTTAAGAAGCGTATAGTAGTTTCCAAAAAATCTTCAAAATTTTATTTTATCTGCAAAACAGACGTAACACAATTAATTAACACTTTAAAACCAAAAGAAACGCAGGACTATTATGGATTAACGACAAAAACATTTAGAGACAACGGTGACTCTTTCACTTATCCTCTAACTCAACTATTGAAAAAAAGCTTTTTAACAGGTTTTTTTCCAGCATAGCTAAAAATTGCAGAAATAATACCGATTCCAAAAAAAGAAGCGGAAGACAACTGTAACAACTACTGACACTTGCTCGTATATTCAAAACTATGGGAAAAACCAATGAAGACCAAAATAATGATATTTTTAGAAAAGCATAACCTTTTTCATCAGAATCAGCACAGTTACAAACAACAAAAGTCAACTACAACAGCCTTGCTAGTGCTAGTTGAAGCAATGGCGTCTTATCTGGACCAGAAAAAACTACTTATAAGTAGTAAAGCTTTTGATACAGTGCCGACATGTTACTTAAGAAAATCAAATTTTATGGAATTAGGGGAATACCACCCAATCTACTTAAAAGCTACTTATCGGATAGATATCAGGTAGTCTGTTGGAATGTTTTGGATAAAATGAAAATGAAGGTAGGAGTATCTTAAGGATCGATTCTCGGCCTCATCTTGATCTTAATCTTTAGTCGATCTTTCAAAGACCCAGACCCTGCAAAAAAAGGCAATTAAAGTTCTTAATGGCATGAACAACGGAGAAAACTGTAGGGAAGTATTTAAAAACAAAAAAATTCCAACAATTACATTAACGTACATATTCACCTGCTGTACCTTTGTCCACAACAACCAAAATTTATTTAATTCCCACAGCGATACTCATGCACACGACACTAGACAGAAAATTAAACTACAGTTTCCTTTTCTCCGGATTAATATTACACAACCGTCACTTATGTAGTGGGAACCAAAACCGTTTAACAAGTTCTTAGAAAATATAAAGACGTATTCTCAAGCAACCTTCAAAAAACACACAAAAAGCCTCCTAATTGAAAAATCGTTCTACACTATTGAGGAATTTCTGTATGTATCTCTGTGATTAAATTGTTTGTCTTTAAACACTCTACTTGTTTTTTACACACTACATGTTATATACGTATATACCGGATGACCCAACCAAACTACAAAGTTGGATTGCTTCGTTATTAAATAGGATATTGACCTCTGTTTTTTTATTTAATAGATATTCATTAGTTGCACTTTTTAAAAATATTTTTTTCTTATTCAGGTGGTGCTGAACTAGGTAACCGGATCAAAGTTGATTTTTTTAATGGAACATCCTGTATTACTACACATATCTGGATTTTCTGTTGAAAAATAACTTAAGTTTGTATACATGGTTAGGTATCTAGCAGTAACTGTTATTGCGTTAACTGACATTTACTGTGAAAAAAGTCCCATCTTTGACAAATCACAGCACTTACACCCTTTGTTATTTTTTTCCATATTTTTGCAATTGGTTGCCCATTATAGTCAACAATTCTAAAACCTGATCCTTGCTAACGTTATTTTTTTAAATACTATACAGGGAGGTCGAAAACACAAAATTATCTTTTTCTCAATTTTTTAAACGAAACACCCTATATACCGTTAAATCATTCGAATGCAATCTTTAGAGCTTTCTAACGATATAGCACACTTAGGTACTAGGGCCGGAACTTTTTGATATATTCCACAAAGAGTATTAAAAATATCAATTAATGAAAATACTTAATTACAATTAACATTAATATTTTTTCCCGAACTTTACTCAAAATAGGAATAACACTAAAATTTGTATACACACTTCGAGTAAGACAGGGATCTAATTTTTGGTAATAATATATTATAATATAATTAATTAAATGTAATATTGTATTGTGATATTCAGGTCTTTAACATCATTTAACAACGTCAAATTTTAAGAATTTATTGATAACTTTTAAAATAACAAAAAAGACCAACATTCACATTCTCTCTAGTTCAGTGTGTGTTCGAAAACATTTTCTTGTTGTTCTAAGCACAATTCCAAACGTCGGACGAACGAAAGCTTAGCGCGCCTGAGAACAAGTGAAGAAATTGAACGGACAGCATCGGTTATTCTTATTTTGATTTCTTCTGCCGTTGTCGGTCGATTTCTGTAAACTTGATATTTAACGAAACTCCAAAGAAAAAAGTCGATTGGAGTTAAATCTGGCGAACGAGCTGGCTATGAAATACTACCTCCACGTCCCATCCAACGATTTGGGAAATTTTGATCTAAGTACTCACGTACTTCTCTATGGAAATGGACTGGAGCACCATCCTGTTGAAACCACTTGCTTTGCCGAGTAGCAAAATCCACTTCTTCTAAGAGAATGGGAAGTTCATTTTGGAGAAAATGTAAGTATCTTTGTCCGGTTAGTTTTCCATTGAAGAAATATGACCCTATTACATGTGTCCCAACGATGCCACCCCATACATCCAATGTCCAACGGTTTTAGTTATCGACAGTTCTCATCTACTTTAGACACTTTTTTTGCATAGAAGTGCATATTATGCCGATTCACCGCCCCATTACTTTTGAAAGCAGCTTTGTCGCTGAACAAAATTTTGTCTTGAAATGTGTTGTACCCATGTATCAACCCTAACATATGTTTGCAGAATTCAACCCGTTGACCAAAATCATTTCCGTACAGTTCCTGAAGTTCAAAGTGATATGGATGAAATCTATTTTTCAAAAATTGTTCTATTATTATTTTTTTTTGAAAGTTATCACTAAATTATTAAAATTAGTATTTTAAGTTGTTAAATGATATTAAAAACCTGAATACGACACTACAATGCCGCAATAACTTTTTGTAAAAATTATTACAAAAAACAGATCCTGTCTTACTCAAAATGTGTGTATACCAATTTTAGTGCTACTCTATAATGAGTGAAAGTTCCGCAAACAATAATAATTGTGGAATATCTCAAAAAGTTCCGGTCCTAATACCCACGTGTGTTATATCGTTAGAAAGCTCTTAAAAATTGCACTTGAATGACGCATAGGTATATAGGGTGTTTTATTTAAAAAAAATTGAGAAAATGATAATTTTGTGGTTTTGTCCACCCTGTATAGAATTTAAAAAACACGTCAGCAGGGTCAGGTTTCAATATCTTTTACTATAATACGGGACCAATTGAATAAAATTGAAAGATGGACAACAAATAACAGAGGGTGTAAGTGCTGTGATTTTTCAAAGTTGGGACTTTTTCCGTAGTAGGTGTCAGTTAACGCTGTAACAGTTTGCTGCTAGACCTCTAATCATGTATACAAACTTGAGTTATTTTTCAACAGAGAATCTAAATATGTGTAGTTATACAAGATATTCCACTCAAAAAACACAAATTTGGCACAGTTACCTAGTTCAGGACCACCTGAATAGGGAAAAAATATTTTTAAAAAGTGCAACTAATAGATATATATTAAATAAAAATACCAGAAGTCGATATCCTGTTTAATAACGGAGCAATCGAACTTTGTAGTTTGGTTGGGTCACCCGGTATATTGAGTATTTATACGTAAAAGTACGGCTGTTATTCTATTTAATAAGGTTGCAGAAATATTTCGGCCAAATTTTTTGAACGTTAATTATTAATTACTATAAATGTTTCGCTTTTTTTTAAAAGTATACTAAACAATAAACTAAAACAATAAATTAATTATGATTGTAAAGTTAATAATATTTATAAGTTAATTAATAAAAAAAAACGTACCATAATAAAATATAAATATACAGGGTCACTGGTAATTGGATACATTCCTTTGGAGATCTGATAGAACAAGAGGTAAGGAGTAAATTTAACCCTAATATGTATTATACAACACTGAATGGATTTTGAGATATTTCGATTTTCAATTTTTCTTAAAAAAGTTGATGTTAATATGTTAAAATGTAAATTTTCAAAAAATTTAAGGCAACTTTGTGGAACTTTTTTGATGGAATACTTGCCCGACACTATGGTCTTCCGTATGGAATAAAAAATATCCCTTAGGATTTCCATCTGTCCACCATTAGACCTTATACGTTTTCCATGTGAAGTGGGCAGATAAACAACTAAAGGTAGAATATGACGTTTCACTCGTATAACTTTTTGACAGTCTTAAGTTCATATTTGAAGATTCTTTGTTATAACTAGTTGTATTAAGTTCTTTAAGTTCGGTTTTGCAGATTTTCCTTGTTATTGTTGTTTAACTAAGATGACCGCTTATAGCAATGCAGAATTCGCCGACATTTTATTTGTATAGATGGGAATGCTGCAGAAGCTCGTCGGGAATATGAACGTCGCTTTCCAAACCGTCGCACACCGAATGTTCGTGTATTTAGTACGACATATCAAAATATCGCAGAAAATGGTTCAATGAAACGTCGGCGAGTGGACGCCGGTGCTCCTCGCGTATATCAACCAGATGATGAGGAAGAAATATTAATCCATTTTGAGGATAACCCAGGCACTGCTAAAGTGGCGCGGCAAACTGGTGCGTCACAATGGAAGGTCTGGTCTACGATACGCGGAGTTGGATGCCATCCTTACCATTATACCCCTGTCCAGGGCTTAGATGAAGGTGATCCTGGAAGGAGATTAGAATTCTGCCGCTTTATGTTAAATTCAGATGCAGAGGATGAAAACTTCTTAACCAACATTTTATGGACGGACGAATCTAAAATTTAATCGTGAGGGCATAACCAATTTTCATAACATGCACTATTGGGCGGAAGAAAATCCACATTTAATAAGGGAAGTTTTCAGAAAATGTATGGACGGGAGTTGTTGGCCGCTATTTAATAGGGCCTTACTTTTTACCTCTACATTTAAACGAAGAGGTCTATGAAGATTTTCTAGAAAATCACCTGCAGGAGCTTCTAGAAGATGTTCCTTTAGCCGCCAGAGCGCGAATGATTTTTCAGCACGACGGTTGTCCAGCGCATTTTGGGCTGACGGTACGGAATTTGCTGAATGAACGTTTTCCTAACCGTTGGATTGGAAGTTTGGCCAACGCGAAGTCCATATTTAACTTCTCTGGATTACTTTGTATGGGGTCGTATGAAAGATATAGTATACGCAACCCCAGTCAATACAAGGCTTGACCTTAGACAAAGGATAGTCGACGCTGCCGCATCCATACGGAATACATTGACCACCATAGTGGCAAAAAGAGAAATAAGAAGACGCTACCGTGCGTGTATACGTAATAGAGGCTCTCATTTTGAACAAGATTTATAAAAATTAAGTACTAATGTGCTTATTGTTAATTTAATTTATAGCTGACTTCTATATATAAGGTCTAATGGTGGACAGCAGTTAAGTAAATTCTGTAGACTGCTTCATTTTCTACTATTTTTTTTAACTGTTAAGGGTTTGTTGTAAGATTCGCAGCTTGTTCGATAGCTATTGCAACAAGGAAGTTTTAACACAATTTGTACGCAAGAAGCGTTGAGAATTATTTGAAAAAACCTCAAAGAATTATCATATCTGATTTTAAAAAATTATTTTGTACTTTAAGTTTTTCTTTGAAATTATCACATGATGGAAATGCTAAGGGATATTTTTATTCCATACGGAGGACCATAGTGTTGGGCATAGTATTCCATCAAAAAAGTTCCACAAAGTTGGCGTAAATTTTTTGAAAATTACATTTTAACATATTAACATCAACTTTTTTAAGAAAAATTGAAAATCGAAATATCTCAAAATCCATTCAGTGTTGTATAATTAGGTTAAATTTACTCCTTACATCTTGTTCTATCAGATCTCCAAAGGAATGTATCCAATTACTAGTGACCCTGTATATAACAGTTACACAGAGACATAATTATTAGATTTTACAATACATTTTTATATATTAAACATACATATTTGAAGTACAAACAAACAATTCTATAATTTTTATTTTCTTATAAAGGGTGTCTCAGCAAGAACTTGAATTTAGAAAATTAAAAAATATATATTTATTTAATATTTTATTAACATTTTTTTCTACATATGTATGGAGGTAGTGATGACATTTATACATAAAACAAAATATTAGTTAATAGCCCATCGTTGCTCTGTTGGCAGGTATGCACTTTTTTGATGAAATTTTGCAGTACATTTTGCAGTAAGGGCTGCTGGATTTGACGAATTTGACGTGCAATGGCTACTTTAAGTTTCTCAGTTGTCCCAGGATGGTTTGCGTAGACCTTACTTTTTAAAAAACCCCAGAGAAAATAGTCCAAACAAGTCAAATCACAACTTCTTGGCGGCCAGTTTTGGTCTCCGAAACGAGAAATCACTCGACTTGAAAACTTGGTTTGTAACAAAGTCATTGTTTCTCTTTCGGTGTGACAGGTAGCGCCATCTTGTTGAAACCACATCTCATTTAAGTCCATTCCATCTAATTCTTCCCAAAAAAAGTCTGTCAACATGGCCCGGTAACGATAACCGTCGACAGTCACGGCGGCACCTTCATCATTTTAAAAAAAGTACGGTTCAATTATCTCTCCTGCTCACATGGCACACCAAATTGTCACTTTTTGTAGATGTAACGAAAGTTATTGAATGAGATGTAGATTTTCATCTCCCCAGATACGAGAATTCTATTTATTCAAATTTTTTGATCAAATTCTCAATAGTAGGCCGCAACGGTCAATTATACACGCCGAAATGATCACGTAACTTGCGAATCGTCACAGTAAATTTTCCCCATTTTTTTAATGGGTTTTCACTACTAAGAAATGTTCTTCCAAGCCATAACGCACCATTTTCGTAAATGTCTATGTTTTAATTAAACAAACAACAAATATGGCTGGCTCAACAATTGACAGTCAAAAATGGCGCGCAATTCGAAATTCAAGTTCTTGCTGAGACACCCTTTATTAAAAGTGAAAATGTTTACATATTTTGTGTTTTTCTTTTATTTATTAGGTTAAAATATATCTTATTTAAATTTAAAGTGTCTGTTTTATAATTGATTGCGTCTTTATTTTTTTGTATTTTTATGCTTTCCATTAATAGTCGTTTTTTTAAATTAATTTCATTTTTTAAATTATGGGAGCAATAAAGTTAAAATCGTGTTTATGGGTAATTGCATGTTCTGTTAAGGCTGTGTTAGTTATGTTACATTTTTTTTATATTGTTTTTAATTGAATTTTTGTGTTCGTTTAGTTTTTCTTTTAGATACTAAAACGTATATACCTGGTTCTTCTTTCTTAGTTACACATTTACCCTATGTGTACTTTTAAATGATAAAAAATCAAATCATTGGTGCGATATAGGCAACCAGTTATACCACCAAGTTATACTTGCACAAATCTGCACAAGTTGGGTTAGAATTGTTTGTTTTTTTATCTAGAACTAATTTCTTTATAAATTATTAACGCAAATCACCAACAAACAATAATTTATTAACAAATAACTATTGAAAACAAGGTTAGAAATTAACATTTTATCAATGCACTTTAACAATGTTTAATAGATATTAATTGCTTTAATGACCTAATAAATACTCAAAATGTTCACCTTGCCTTTCGAGGGGTCTTGAAAGCAACTTAAAGAATTTTGAACAAACTGTGGATTCATTGCATTACATGCAGTGCGCATACGATCGTTTAATTCGTCTAAGTTTTGAATGGGTGCATTATTATAAACTTTGCCTTTTAGGTTACCCCATAAAAAAATCATTAGGAGCCAAGTCTGCTGATCGGGGTGGCCACAAAATAGGACCAAATCTTCCAATCTAACGTCTTTCAAAAGTGTCGTTTAAAAAGTTTCTTATTATATTCGTCAAATGTGCTGGAGCACCATTCATTTACCACCAGGGTTCAATAATATTAAGTCTTTCAATTGCTGGAATTATGTACTCTCGCAATAAATCCAAAAAACTTTACAGCTGTTAAATTTCCATCGATAAAAAATGGGCCAGTAAGAGAGTTAATTACTCATTCTAGCCAAACATTAACCTTTTGGGGGTACTGTGTTCGAGTTAAGTTTTGGATATGAGGATTGGTACAGGACCAGTATCTGGTTATAATAAAAGGGACATTTGTGATTTTTTTATAGAAAAATAACGGATTAGTACAAACCGGAAATTCTAAGAGTTGACCTCCCCATTGATAGTAAAGGTAGCTTCAACAGTAAATATTATTTTACTTAATATTTCTTCATTTTCATTTAACGAATTGAACATTGTTTCACAAAAATCGGTACGCTTTATTTTATCTTCTTCGATAAGTTGTTGAGGATTTGAAATTTTATAAGGTTTATACTTAAATTTTTTTAGGGTTCTGTATACCGAGCTATACGAAATTTCAAAATGTTTAGCCACATCTAAAAGTGATCCTGTAGGCCGTTCCTCAACATAACAGAGGATATTTATTTTCATTTCTTCGGTTAGAATATGATTGGTTTTGCTTCTTTTTTTATGACCAGTTATAACACAACCATCTCTTTTGAATTTGTTAAAAATGTTGAGAATGGTTTTCGCACAAGGTATAGGCCTTTCAGGGTAGTGGACTGAAAACATGTCTCGAACGTTTCTCAAGCTACGATTTTGTTGGTACCACATAAGCATTATCACTTTTTCTTCATTATTATACCTGTTCATTATGTATTTCACTAGTAATAAATTAATAAAAACTTAATAGTAAAAAACAAGTTGACATAAAATGATTGTAATATTGACCTTTGAATACTTGATTTTTTTAAATTTAATTTTTTTTTATCAGGATACGCACAATGCTTTGACATTTTTCTTTTATAATTACACAATGAACATAGAATGTGTAATTAAAAAAGAAGAACCCGGTATATTATTATTATCATCATTATTAATTATATTTTTTAATTCTAATATTATAGAGTTATAGACTGTAAACTTTTGATGGTAATTTTTTTGTATATTCTTTTTGTTTCTGCTAATGCATTTCTTTATTTTGTGTGTAACACATCTATTCTTTACAAGCAATTAAAAAAAAAAGATTGTTCAATAAAATTTTTGTTTCCTTTTCTTGAACATTACTTTATGTCAAAATTAATAAAGAAAAAACTATTTAAACCATCAACCAAAAAAGGTACATTTAAGTAATATCAATAACGATAACACATTCAAAGAAAAGGTACGTAATACTATAAAAAATTATTATACCCTATTTAGGACAAAACTTGAATAAAAACTATCGAATCAATAATTTAATCAGCATTAAAATAATAAACATAAAAATAGTATCAACCCTTTTATAGACATTTAAATTAGGGAGTAGGTACATAAAAAGTATTTTGTGTTTTAACTAACACTTGAGTTCATTGACTTCTTAAACAAAAAAAAAGTAGGAAATTGCTTCTCTATTACAAACGGTTGGGCGTAAAGTGTAAGAAACTTGGTGATGAATGCATTTAATTTTCTAAGAGAAATAGTGTTCATAAAGCTCTCGTGTCCTGCATCTACGTCTAAACTTATGTACATACTTTGTTGATTAGACAGATAAATAATTAATGTGGGTTTTAAAAACTATTTTCATATTTAAATTTTTATTTTTAATTGTTGATACCTAGTGAAAATTTTTGAGTGAAACAATCAGCCGTATGTCTTATTTTCATTTTGTCCGGCGGACAATTAATTTTTTTATTCAAGATATTTTAATTATAAACTTCTCAGAAATATAAGAAAATTAATTATCTACGCAATTTTGTCATTTAATCGATTGCTCTACACTTTTGTTGACAAACTGAAACAGAAGTGAAGTAAAAATTTAAAATTTCAATATATTGGACAAACAACTTCACTTTCGAAATAATAGTTGTTGTAGTTAAATGGGCGCCAGAAATTAAAACAAATAAAGGTGAGCTTACTGGTGTCAATGTGCACTTTAACTACCTAAAAATACTCAGTAGCAGTATTTATAGAAAAATTATTCCTTCACGATTGACCTATTTAGGAAACACGTTTTTGTAAGATGTAATCAATAAAATAATCTTTTTAGATAGATACTTGTACTTCACTTTAATCAGATAAATGGAATTGGATATTGGTATTTCTATTGCAGATTTAAAAAGTGGAAAGCTATGAAGCTGTTTAAAGGTAAGGATCGTCATGATCGGAAACTATCGTTTAAAGAAGTTGAAAATAGTTGATTAAACCATCATGTAAGTACCAAAACGTATTTCCAAATCCGTTGCTTATTAAAAAGTTTTGTGCAATACTTATTTTAAAAAATTATTATTGCCACTTTATACTGTAATGTAAATCCCAAATATTACCGTATTGTAAAATCTACATATTATCTTAATTATTTCAAAATGTAAATGGTATTTCATGGGTTCGTCACTGGTTAATATTAATAAAACAAACTGAACAATATAGAACGACTTTGCCTTATACAGGGTAACAAACCGAACCCGTTCTATTTTTTTCTAAATTATTTTCAGCTTTCTGTCACTTCCGATTTAACCGGAAGTTGTTGTTAACTTGTTTATTTGAAATGGATCCTTTATATTATTTCATTTTTAGATTCGACGTTAAATTCTAAACGCAGTTTGTGTATAACATCCTACACATATATCTAACCGTTTTTGAGATATTTAACTTTGAATAAAAAAGTGCCTCCTGCGTAACCATTTGTGGAATGGAATATTTCCTTGGTTTTTGAAAATTTGATTTTTATATTTGGCAAAATGTTGATAAAGAGTTCTAATTTTACATTTTTATAATTGTTATTGCCTACTTTTTTTAAATGGGACACCCTGTAACTTTAAGTATTATCAAGTCCAGGTAACCTATACTTATTCCTGACCGTTTTCGAGAATATTAGTTCTTTTTAAAACGATCGAATGCATGCGACTGAACATTTTACCTCCACCTCGTTAGCTATGGAAAAACAATTTTTGTTTTGTACGTTTAATTGTGCCAGATGGTAAAATGTCTGAACCCTTTTTAGTGGTTTTTAGTAGTTAAAGGGTCCAGACGTTTTACCATCTGGCACAATTAAACGTATAATACATATTGGAAGATCCAACAACTGAAATTATTGTTTTAGTGTCAAACATGACAGATAATTAGTATGTATTGTATGTCGATATTTGTTACTAGGAAACTAAAAGTTTAAATTTATTATGGAAGAATGCTCAAACTCTGATATTCTCAATTTGTTTTTTATTCAGTTTTAGAAATAACCTGTCGTGTTTTTAATAAACGACATCCTCATTTAACGCCATTGAACAAGACAAAAGCTCAAGTAAATTGAAACGAACTCTTACATTTCGGAAAAGTTAATGTTAAAAGAAATGTTCTAAAACTAATAACTAGTGATAAGAATAATGTGTTAAATAAATTATTAAGTGAACTTAAAAATTAGATTAATCTTAAGAACAATCATTAAAATAAAAAATAAAATTTATAATAGATATATACAGGGTGCCCATAATCTATCTCATAACATGGGTAACTTTCTTAATATGCAAAATAGGTAATAGGTTAAATTAGGAAAGTTGGGCAGAATTACAAGCAAAATGTTAAACTTTTTTCAAATTTGACATATGTCTTCAACTTTTTGAAATTTTGTGAAAAAACTGAAAACAGTCGATTTTTTAAATGTTGTCCTGTTCCACTACTACTTACTTTAGAACTGAACTAAAAATGACATCTTATACATATTTTTACGTAGAATTCGATAAAATTACTCAAAATGTCATAGCCCTCTTGATTTTCGAGATATAACACAAACTTACATTTTTTAAATGGCAATCATAGTTGGCTGTGATCTTATTAAATAGCTTTTGTTTTTGCGATTTCATTGATATAAGGTTCGATATACTTTACTCTTACATTTTTTTTGTAAATGCTAAAAGTAGTTTATTGATACAATTAAGCTGCAAAATAATACACAGGCAGGCTATGGAAACAAATGCTTCAAACAAAAACCTGTTGAAACAAAAGCCTGTGTCGTCAACTAAATAATTTTATTTACATAAGTAAGTTGTATTATTCACGGTGATTTATTTTAAAAACATAAAATTCTCAAAATAAACAATGTATTCACATGAAGAGAGAAACGACATGCTTTTTTGTTATTATGCTAGCAACAGAAATAGTAATGAAGCCAGTGAAATGTATTTGCAAAGATATATGGAAAGAAGACAACCAGATAAAAGACTTTTTCCAAACTGGAAAATAATTTAAAACTATACGGATCATTTATGAAACCAAAAGCTAAGCAAAAGTTTAATCAAGAAGACGAAGAAAGAGTTTTGGCATATGTAAATTATAAACCAAAAACATCTACCCGTGAAATTGCAAGTGAGTGTGGTACTTCTACAGAAAAAGCTCGTTTAATTTTAAAACAAAAAAAATCGATTCAAGCCGTATAAATTTATCGGCAACACCTTGTATCCAGCCGACTCAAGAGAAGATTAAATTACGCTCGATGGTTTTAAGAGAAACTGACAACGATCCATATTTCTCGCGCAGAATTTTATTTACTGACGAGGCAAAAATTTACCAATAACGGTGTATTTAGTAGACATAATAATAACTATTGGTCTGAGAACAACCCTCATGTTACTGTTGAGAGACGAGATCAACATATTTTTTCAATAAATGTGTGGTGTGGCATCCTCGGTAGCAGAATAATTGGTCCGTTCTTTTACAATTACCATTTAAATGGAAGGCGATATTTAGAATTTCTTTAAAATGACTTGGAAGACATGTTAGATGAACTGCCATTAAATGTGGTACAAAAATCTTACTCATTTCCAACATGATGGTGCTCCTGCTCATAATTTTAGAGCTGTTTCTGAATATCTTTCCGAACGTTTTCCGAGCTGGATCGGTAACTCAGGTCCTATTAATTGGCCGGCAAGAACACCTGATATCACACCTCTCGATTTTTTTCTTGTGGGGAACCGTTAAAGACAGGGTGTACAAAGAAATACCCAATAATGTAGAAGAATTAAAAGATAGAATTAGGTTGATTATTAGAAGAATTCGTCCTCGCAGTTTGGAAAAAGTGCAAGAGAGATGGTTAGAAGATGTCAAATGTGCATATTGGTTAACGGGGGCCATTTCGAACATTTAATATGAACTTTTATGTCTTTTGTACATTATTGAAATAGAACATAATTACAAACCATTAATAGTACCTACTTGTGGTATTATATTGTCAATATAAATTTTTGTTTCAAGTTTAACTAACTTGTAAATCATTTTGTTCCTTAATGGTATCAACAACACAATTTTGGGCATTTAAATAGAAATACAAGAGTAAAGTATATCGAACCTTATATCAATGAAATCGCAAAAACAAAAGCTATTTAATAAGATCACAGCCAACTATGATTGCCATTTAAAAAATGTAAGTTTGTGTTATATCTCGAAAATCAAGAGGGTTATGACATTTTGAGTAATTTTATCGAATTCTACGTAAAAATATGTATAAGATGTCATTTTTAGTTCAGTTCTAAAGTAAGTAGTAGTGGAACAGGACAACATTAAAAAAATCGACTATTTTCAGTTTTTTCACAAAATTTCAAAAAGTTGAAGACATATGTCAAATTTGAAAAAAGTTTAACATTTTGCTTGTAATTCTGCCCAACTTTCCTAATTTAACCGATTACCTATTTTGCATATTAAGAAAGTTACCCATGTTATGAGATAGATTATGGGCACCCTGTATATGCTGCCCGTTAATTTAAAAGGCATACTTCAATTCTTCTTTCAACACCTTAGTGACTCGTTGAATTTGTAAATTGTCTAATTCGACAAACGGTACTTGTACTCTTTTGAGTAATTCTTCACGGGTAGTCACTGGAAAAAAAATAAACGGTGTGAGAACTATGTACCGGTGCCCAACTAATTGATACCAAAAATTTTTACGCTCACCTAGAGGAAATACTTCTATAAACTGAGTAACTGTTCCTAGTAGAATCGTAAATATTTGTCACTATTGAATTTTTTGTCATAAATACAATACCGTACTTTATTATGCAAAAGACATTAAAACTAAACATATCTTGAAAATGTGTTTCTCGTAAAGCGTGCGGATTCGTATCTGCTCAGAAATTTGGTTTCTTCTATTTTTTTCGCCCTCTCTTGAAAACTTCGATTTATCTGTCCAAAATATTTTTGAAAGAAATTGAGAATTTTCTTGAATTTTTAGCAACATGAACTTGCCGTACATTGTCACTGCGTCTAAAAGCGTGCATCTTTTGGAAGGAGAAAGGAGATGAAGCAGAAATTCTCAAATCATTATCTGCAGGCAGTACTGAACTTTGGGGTCTGCGTGGAAATAAGCCATTGTATTTAATACATTATTCTTATGTCTGGTTATTGGTTTTAGACAGATTGTTTAACATTAGCTTTTCCAAAACGTAAGAAGTTCGTTTCAAATCTCTTGTTCATTGGTGGCAAATGTTGATGTCGTTCATTAAAAACACGACAGGTTTTTTCAAAACTTTGTAACATTCTCCGTGAATTTAAAACAAATTGAGAATATCGGCGTTTGAGTATTCTTCCATAATAAATACAAAAGTAAACGATTGTTTTAAAACGACTTAATTATCTCGAAAACGGTTAGGAATAGATATAGGTAACCTCAATACAACTTGGTACAGAATTAAGTCCTAGACTTGATAACACATAAAGTTACAGGGTGTCCCATTTAAATAAAATGACTTTACCGACATTGAAAATGCAAATGTTTGTCACGGAATGTTGAATACCCTGTACAAAAATAGACAATAAAAATGATAAAATGTAAAAATTTGCCAAATATGAGGTTCAAATTTACAAAAAATTAAAGAAATATTCTATTCCAATACTAGTTACGAAAGAGGTACGTTTTTATTCAAAGTAAAAAATCTTAACAACGGTTAGATATAGGTATTGGCCATTATACATAAAATGCATTTAGAATTTCACGCCAAATCCGGTTAAACCGAAAGTGACAAAAAGTTGAAAATATTTTAGAAAGAAAGTACACTTGAAACCAAACTTAACCCCAAATTTTTAAAAGCGTATCTAAATTACATCCCAATAAACTTTTAATGAACGGGTTCGGTGAATAACCGTGTATAAACCTAACCGTGTCCAAATGAACTCGTAATATTACTGGCGATCATATCCAAACACCTACATTCGCAGGTTTAACCATATTGGCGACCATCAGCGTACGGTAGCTCAACATCACTTAGCAATTTACGCTGGCCCACTGTTTATAAAGTACCGATTAACTAGAGGAGCAAAAAAATTAAATCTTTGGTCAATGTGTGTAGGACCAAGTATTTAAGACGATCTTTTTTCAATTATCACGCGATTCCGTACGTTCCAATATGTACTTACAGTGAGTTATCTCAAATGTACCGACATCCAGCCAATAGAAAAATAAGTTTGTTTTTGGCGAGAAGATTCTAGTAAACCTTTAAATATATTTGAATTAAAATAGTTACCTTTGGAATGACCTGGCGCTTTACCAAGCGATACGTTGTCTTTTCGAACTGGCCGATTTAAATAAAAAAAGTTATCTCCTGGATCAGGCTGGTTTTAATCTAACAAAATTTAGAAGCAACGCTTCCAAAATCACCGAATTAAATGGAAATCAAGATTTTAATGTAATTTCATTATCTATCTGTTTCAATAAAGATTTAGACTTTTTTAAAACCATTCGACAGACAATTTTTTTACACGGTTTTAAATCAATGGCGTAATATTTAGATAACAAAAATAAATATTTTATCTGTAACCTCTTTCTTTCTAGCCGCTATCATTATAGTAACGAAATTAATCATTCAGGAACTTTGGCAATAAAACGATCTTTAACATATTAATAAAATAATTGTTCCACATTTAATTCTCGTTTCAAATGTAAACAAAATTAAGCTGCATGATTTTGTAGATGCCTCAGAAGTAGCATATGGACCATGCATTTACATCAAATCGTCAAACTCTAAGAATAAAACTAAAGTAAATGTATTGGATTTATTGGAACTTTTAGCAGCTGTTTTATTAGCTTAATTTGTACACAAATTTAAAGGTATTTACAAAATAACAGTAGACGAAGGATTTTGTTAGAGCGACTCAAAAATAGTAATTAGTTGGATTAATTCTCAACCACAAAAGTGGGCAACCTTAGTAGCTAGCTAATCGTGTTGCAATTTTTCAAGGATTACCAAATTAAAAAAATATGTGTAATTGTTAGATAACCCCGCTGATTTAATAAGTAGAGGAACTTTTTCAAAACTTTGGCAAATTCAAATATGTGGTGGGAGGGTCCGTCTTGGCTCCACCGCAATGAAATTATTTCTGCACAGTTAAGATTAATTTACCAATCACACAAGTTCTCGAGCAAAAAAAGTTGGAACACCTTTGTCTTCTTAAATCAACAACTTTTAATTGTTTTAAGAATTATTCTAGATTGAATAAATTAAAAAAAGTCACTGCTTGGGTATTACGATTTATTAGAAACTGTAGAGTATATTCTCTTGAAAAATATTTACATCCTTTAACGTACAACGAAATAAATCACGTTTTATTGAAACTTATCAAATTTGTTCAAACCGAATAATTTACTGAATATACAGGGTGATTCATTACTATTTGGAAATAATTTAACACTAGAATTTCGACCTTTAATTATGAAGATTTAACCCAAAACACCTAGATGAAAGGTCGCTCATTATTAAGTTACAGGGTGTTTTGTTTAAAAATTTAAAAACGATGTGTGCTTAGTATTTTAAAATTAATTGACGTATTTATTTCCTATTTCGCAGGGAGTGTAGACACTTTACACCCTACACCCTTCTAAATTATGTTAAACAAACATTTCTGTCTACTATCAGAGACGTACGACAGGGGTAAGTGACCGGTTAATCGTGCACAAATTCTACGTCACTGGCGGAATAAAAATTTTGGTACAATTTTTCGATCCTCCAATATTTATTAAGTAAATAATGTACTCTTTCCTCATAACGATTAAGTCAATATTTCGCGAGATATTTTAAGTTAAACATGAAGCTGTACCATTGGATTGAAAAAAAAATGAAAGCACCCCACTAGATCAAAATAATTAATTCAGTTCAGAGCCAACTACACGAAACAAATAATATTGAAAAATTATCCATCAAATGTGACGGGTTGTAATTTAAATAGAAATCAGGTTACTTGCTTTAATAATATTTTAAAATTACTTTGAATTATTTTAAAGTTAGAAGATCTATTTTATTTTTGTCAATAAATTTTAGTATCTTTATTGTTAATACGTATTAAAGTTTAATTTGCGTATTAAATGCAATCCACTGGCTCAAAACGTCGATATTAGTTCTTTCCGAGTTACATACCAAAATTAAAAAAGTGATACAGCTTCATGTTTAATTTAAAATATCTCGAAAAATATTGACTTAATCGTTATAAGGCAAGAGTGGGGACGATTAACCGGTCACTTATCCTTATCGTACGCCTCTGGTAGTAGACAGAAATGTTTGTTTAACGTAATTTAGAAAGGTGTACAGTGTCTACATTTCCTGCCAAATATGAAATGGATACGTCAATTAATTTTAAAATACTGAGCACAAATAGTTTTTGAATTTTTAAACAAAACACCCTGTAACTTAGTAATGAGCGACATTTTATCTAGGTGTTTTGGGTTAAATCTTCATAATTTGAGGTCGGGATTCTAGTGTTAAATTATTTCCAAATAGTAATGAATCACCCTGTATACAGATTTAATGGATAAAAAATATTAGTAACAAGAGTTTTGTTTTATTTTTAAACTCATGCGCAGAAGAAAATGACTTTTACTATAATATAAATAAGTGTAATAATTTAACTAAATTAATTTCTTTACTGAACACAATTGTTATTATTGAGCAACATCAGAGAGGTATATTGTGCTGTAATTAGTAGACATCTTGCAAAACAAATTGTCAAATCATGCGTGACTTGTTTCCGTTATAGTGCTAAAAATCTTATCACTATAGTCCGTTCAGTCTCATCTGGCGGTTATAGGATTATAGTGTAGGACGTTCGTTTTTTGTGTTCATTGTTATAAATCACGCCCTTAAAATACTTTCCATTCTATGCTATAGAAAAGAGAAACAAAGATAGTTATACACTGTCTCAGAGGTAGTGCGTGCTATTCTTGACAGTGTATTCAAACTTGATTTTTAATAACTAGGTAATAGAGTCCAACTTTGAATGACGGACGAATTGTCTACATCTTACAAATAATCCAGAAGTTCTCAAAATTCTACTCGATTTTTTACTCCACATCATAGTATACGATGGGAAGTTATGCGACGTTATTCTAAACGACGTATGGAAGTATTCTAAACCGAAAATTTTAACCCCTCTTTTTTTTCACTTTTTCCGACGAAGTAGAGTTAGTATGTTACAAAGAAGCAAACAAAAATTTTGTTTTTATGCCGACCGGCCGTCCGCACGTATGTAAACAAGATTCCGGCTAAACCACAAGTCCGATTTTCATGAAACTTGGCATGTAGATGTTATTTATAAATGCCCAGATCTGATTAATTTTTGGGCCTAATCCATCCAGCCAAAAGGGTACATCACCTACATAGACTTTCTTATTTCTAAGGAGGAATTACTGAGATATTTGTTGTCACGTGACATTAATAGTTTTAATTATATAGTGAAAGTACTCTTTATTTTGAAATTCCATAACATTAATAGTAGTAATTATAATAATGTCATTCTAGTAATTAAGTATCGATTGCTGTGATTATTCTTGTTATTATTATTTATTGTTAGTTGTTAGTTGTTGGTGTAACTTATACAAGTGCGGTTGATTTAATTCAAAATTTTGCAAGATGCCAAAGAAGTTGACAAAACAATGCCGTGAGTTAGTGCTAAACGTGTTTGACTATTTTTCTGGAAGAAAACAAAGCGGTGGTCCTCTACTATCTGTATTTGCAGTTCAGCAAAGAACAGCGGACTCGTTACAAATTTCACTCAGAACCGTACAAAGACTGTGCAATCTAAGAAATGAATGTGTTGATTTAGAACCAGTAAAAGGAAGATAAATAAAATCCGTTCTATCGATCTACCAGATAGTAAAATACAAACTATTCGTGAGTTAATTTACGAAATGTACGTAAAAAAGAACACGTTTCCTTAGATTCTCTATTGGCTTTAATCAAGACGAAAAGTGTTTGTGAAATAATAAGAACTAGTTTATCTTATTTACTAAAGCATATGGGTTTCCGATTTAAGAAAACAAACCATAGACTCGGTTTATGTGAACAAAGTCATGTTGTGTCCATGAGGAACGTCTTTTAAGATAATATTTAAAAAATGTCAACTCCAAAAATTCAAAGCAGTTTGTTTTTTGGATGAAACATGGGTGTTTAGTAAAGGAAATTCTAAACGTAGTTGGCAGGACGCAAGTTCGAAGAGTTTACAACAACCAGCCAAGACATCAAATGGTAAACGTTACGTAATTGTTCACGCGGGTAATATAAATGGATTTGTTGAGGGAAGCAGTTTAATTTTGGCACACAAAATAAATCCTACGATTACCATGATAACATGAATTCTGAGTTATTTGAAAAATGGTTTGAAGAATCTGTACTGTGGCGACTAGAAAAACCGTCTATCATTATTTTAGATAATGCAAGCTAATATTCTAGAAAAACTGACCAAAAACCCTCGACTTCCTGGAATAAAAACCAGATTATTGATTGGTTGCTTAGTAAGAATATAGAATTTGAGTATTCTATGTTGAAAGCCGAATTACTTGAAATAGTTAAAAAAATGCAACCGAAGATGGTAATAAATACGTCATCGACAATTTAGCTTTGTTTATGGTCACGAAGTCCTACGTTTGCCCCCGTATCATTGCCACTTCAATCCAATTGAATTGGTATGGGGCATTGTAAGGAATATTATGACAAATGTATTGGAGCTACATCTGGAAGAGAAGAACACATTCTAAGTACTTGGAATGAGGCCCTGAATAAAATAACCGCTGATACCTGGAGAAGATGTATCCAACACACAGAAAGTATAATAAAAGACACTTTCGACCGCGAAAAATAATTGATTAAGTACGACCTCTGATTTTTACGGTCAACGGTGAAGATAGTGAAGACGAAGACATTTTTGATAATTTAAGTGACTCGGATGAGGATGTATAATTTCTTTATTTATTATTATTTATATTCTATTTTAAAACAGCAATTACTGTCACACCGCATTGAAATATTGGAAAACGATCCAGTAATTTTATTGTATTACGTTTTAGAATTCGTTTTATATATAAATTTATTTCATATGTTTTTTGTACGTTTCACATTTTTTAATTGGTTTGTTCACAAATCAAGTAAAATTGCTCTTGTACTAATATTCCTAATATATATTATACTGTTTACAGTGCATTTTTTATTGCAGGCAGATATTTTACAATAATTAAAAAATTATATCAAATCTTAACTTTTTTTGCATTTATAATTAAAAAAAATACTTTTCTCTGTGTAAGGATATAATAATACTTAAATAAAAAAATCGAGTAGAATTTTGAGAACTTCTGGATTATTTGTAAGATGTAGACAATTCGTCAGTCATTCAAAATTGGACTCTATTACCTAGTTATTAAAAATCAAGTTTGAATACACTGTCAAGAATAGCACGCACTACCTCTGAGACAGTGTATAACTATCTTTTGTTTCTCTTTTCTATAGCATAGAATGGAAAGTATTTTAAGGGCGTGATTTATAACAATGAACACAAAAAACGAACGTCCTACACTATAATCCTATAACCGCCAGATGAGACTGAACGGACTTTATTATGGGGAATTTTGCCAAGCCGCGGGTTTCCCCAATGCCACAATTTTACACAAATGCTGTCAATTACGCTGGTTCTCTGTTTATAAAGGACCAATTAACTAGAAAAGCAAAAATGAAATGTTGGATTAGCGATTTTATTTGTTTTTTAACGAAAGCAATTCGTTTAGAACGGGTATCAAGCCTTTGTTTAAATTAATTTATTGCGGCTTATCGACGTTTTGTTGCCAGGCGTTAATGTGAAATTAGAAACATTTTACAATTGGCTGCAGTCGGAACAAAATATTATTGCTGAAACTATCAATAATGATAGCGAAAATTGACATTTTATTTTACCTCACGCGCTTCATTTTGGTGGAATCTGGGAAGCTGGGGTAAAAAGCGTTAAATACTATTTAAATTCACTAGTCTTAATAAAAGAAGAAAATTGAAGGAAGCTCGAGTTGTCGAATTTCACCCAGGCACCGATGAAATTGTGCAAATAGTTACTGTAAAATGTGATGTTGGAATGTTAAAACGGCCAAATAACCAAATTATATTGTTCTATTGTTGATTTATCATCATTACTTATTAAAATTACAACTAAAAGTGAGTCTAAATGACAAATTTAGAGATTTTATCTGCTACTTTCAATTTTATTTTTGTTAGAACATTATAAAATGTTTTAACATGAGACATCTATAGGATAGTTAAGTTAAATCAACAAATTTGTATCTAATTCAAATATCATTAAGCCATCTATAACATATTGAACGTAAATGTTGAATAATAACACACTGCCAGATTATTAAAAATAGTTAGATCAATAAGTAATGATACGGTTTACACGCACAAGCATTATATCTATTTTTAAGTTGATTTAGTAGACAATTATGTTATGCGTTAGTTAATTTATTATTGTTTTATTACAAAAATAATTTAAAATGAGTCAATTTTTATCAGTAATTTTAATTTGGTATTGTTTTTAAATGACTAAGTGCTAATGATAATTGAATACAAGTAATCGTGATGCTTCATAACATAATTCATTTGTAACTTTTGTAGTTTCATTTTCTTTTAAATTTCCATTTTATTTTTTATATAATAGAGCATGAGTGAAAAGATTAAATGATGCTCAAAGACTCACACGGAGTTGGGTACTAACTTGCAATAACTAGTCATGACCTGTACAGGGTGAATTTTTTTCAATGGTAGTACCCTTATTATTCATGGTAGGAAAAATCTGATTTTGATGTGCATGACTTTTTAAAGCTAAACTTAATTCTAAAAGCAAAATTTTATACATCTAAACGTTTCAGAGTTATGAGACAAATGTTGTGTTTCTAATTTTTACAAGCCTTTTTTGAATCGAATTTTTCACCATCAAAACTGTTCTCCATGAACAGGAACAGATAGTAAGCACTTGGTGCCAGGTCCGGAATATAAGGTAGATGTATCAGAATCTCCCAACCAAGCTCCCCAAGCTTTTGGCGAGTCACTATCGATGTGTGTAGCCTAGTGTTGTCCTCTCCTGTGCTTACATGACGGTGGGACTCGACGATGTTCATGATTTTATCGACATTTTGGACAATTGGCGTTCGTGCGTGATGCATCTTTGACATCGAAATTATCGGAACTATAGCTCTCTAGTATCAAGATCATAAACCCTGTTTACATTTTCTCGTGCCTGGCTTGCGTTTTTTATTTTATCGAACAAAAATTGTAAAATATAGCGTATTTTCTCTTTGCTAGGGTCCATCTTTGACGCGCCCTCAAACAAACCTGATTACGAACTAATTCCGAACTTCCAGCAGGGCAGAATTAAAAATCCCTTCACTGCTGACATATGAATCAAGAGAAATTTAATGTTTTTAGTTGATTGTTAGTTTTAAAGCCTAACTTACTCAATTGAACAACATTAAACCATATATTTTGAAAAGAAAAAATAAATGCTTTTCAGCAGTACCATGGCCAACAACGATTTGTATTTGAAAACATACCACTTTATGTTATAATTTTTAAATTCTAATGATAAAATATACATATATATTTTTAAATTTGTTGGTCTGAGTTTATTTGAATTTAAAAATATTTTATACCTACTGTTTTTTTATTTCTGTTTAAAAAAATATTGTGGCGATAGAATACCTTAAAACAAATGTTCATTAAATCAGTTGTTGTCTTATCTAATACTGTTGAACCCACTGATAGCAAAAATTTGTGTTTCAAATAATTATATTATGTGTTATGGACCGCTGTCAATGCCAAACGTTAATTTCAGAATAAGTTTGTAGATTTGTGGATTTAAAGAGTCGGTATCATATAGTTATTTGTATCACTAGGCCAGAATCTGACCTTTTGCTGGTGCGATGATGGTTTGCAGGCAAAGGCGTTAGTCAATAAAACAGTGTGAAACTGTAGTTCACACACACAATCTTAAAAACATTTTTTTACATGCATGTTTAAAAAAACACAAAGACAGTAACAATATTTTTATTCGGTAATAGAAGTATAATAAAATAGTATATTATGCTACTAGAAAGACATTTTGTGCAAAGTTTTGAAAATACTCATCTTGTATATTTGTAAAACTTTTCTAAATAAACTTTTTGTCTATCATGGATAATAAAAAAGAGTAAATCAAGTGGCCCTGAATTTACAATCAACCTGTGTAGGTAAGTCAATAAATCTCAAAAATTACCTTGTTTGTGACAAAAACACTAATAAGAAGAGACATTGATTTGTGATTAACAAATTAGTACAAAAAAACCGTTTTTTTTTAGTTTTTTCGTTCTTGACTAATAACTAATAAACTAATGTTTATAGAGTAAAAGAAACGTTGTAGAGAATTAAAATACGAACAAAATGAGCATAGACACGACGAAAAAACAAGCAATTTTTAGTTTTTTTTTAAATTAATTAAGTCGCTATTTTTTAAGCTACAGTGAACAGCTTCCGGGACATACTAGGTTTTGATAAGTACTTCAATTGTGCAAAAATCTGAAGCTGTCGGATAACTAGTTTTTGTTAAATTAACAAGTCTTTATCGCAAAACTGTGTAACTTAAATTTTCAAAATCTTTTTGAAAAACTGAATTCGGCCGATCTCTCGAGTATTCAGGCTTCGGCAAAAATAATGCAAAGAAAGTCAAATTGCAATCGTACAAAAACTGATTATCCGAAAGCTCCAGGTTTTCGCACCAAAAATTGCGGTTAATTAATTTAAAAAGAAAAAACAAAAAACCGCTGGTTTTTTCGTATTTTTTCGGAAAATAAAAATCAGATCAAGTCGTGTCTGTACTCATTTTGTTTGTATTTTAATTCTCTACAATAATAATTGTACCCGTAATAGTTATTTAACAAACGAGTGTATTAATAAGGGCGATTAACAATCGAGATATTGATGTTTGAGATTGTTATTCGCCGTTTAATTCAAGAGTTAGTTACACAACTTTTCCGTCGACCGTACTTTTGTAATTCTAATAAAATTATAATTTAATAATTTTAGAAAAGATATTTTATTGTGAACGCACCTTTAGAAAGTACATTTTGTGAACTCACCACAATTTTTAATTGTATAACATAACCTAACTTCATTGTTTTACTTTTTTTGTGAGCTTTGTATTTGATTATTCTTTGCCTTTTCGTCTTTTGTATGACTATTTGACAACAGTATTTTAATAATGTCACTAAGTTGATGGAGAATTGAGGTACTAAATTCCAATTGTTGCGTCAAAACACAATAGTTTTCATCACAGCGAAACAAAATGCATACATTTTTTTGTGAAAACGAATTGGTGCTTATTCAAAATAGTGATGCACCTACAAAGACCGAACCAGAAATGGTTGACGATGTTTGATAAATGATACAAAAACCCCAAGTACATCTTTATGTTGCCTGTAAATAAGTTGAACTTTTGATAATGACTTGTCACATCATACCAAACAAAGATATTCATTCATATCGCTATTGTGTATTCCAGCTTAAGATTCTTAATGATGAAGCTTGATTTCACTTTAATGTTATTTCACACAACATGCTCATGTAGAGTTTATAAAAAAAACATTTTCTTAAAGTGGTTCCGCTACACTTCCAAAAAATATTTTTAGGAGTCGAAATGTTTATCGGGCCATTACTTTTTTTGAACAATGAGTAAACAATATTGAAGAACTGTGTGAGAGAATAGTTTGTAAAATAGATGAGCTAAACATCGTTAAATGTTATTAAGTGTTATCATCGGAATGTTGTATACAGTACAAAAATGTTTCAAAGTTTGTGTGAACAAATTGAAGATTTATTACAACTGTAAATTAATGTTGATTATTATTAAAATTTGCTTTGGTACAAATTATGACAGACTTTTTATTTACATTTTTAAATTGTATTTTATTGACTGATAAAATGGCAACTTTAGGTACACACATGTATGCTTAGTTGCCTATACTCAAATCGTTCATATAGATAGAAAATCGTTCATTAATAGGGGTCATTACTGAACGATTTTGTTTACGTTAATGTAAGTCATAAATGCACGGTCGACGGAAAAATAATGTAGTCGTTTTATATACTCAACGCAGTATATTAAAATGCATGTTTCAGTACGCTTGAAGAAAAAAGTACGTTTTTATCATTAATTCAGTAAATACACACAAACCGCATCAAACATTAAGAAAATCAATATCATTAGTTGATAAACTAAGAAATGTCAATCATTAGTAAATTTTGACATTTTGATTTTCACGCAAATAATAAAACTTTGGTATTACAAAAAAAAGTGTATGTGACGCATCCTCTAACAGGCGACTTCGGTCGGTTAAATGTTTGCCTAAAACTTGCATTTCAAATCCGACCTCACTATTGAAGTCCTATTTAAAGGACTTGTGACATAAATAACTATTGTCACCGAGCTCTTAAAGCCTCTTAGAGAAAGCATCACATTCCATTTTTTTTTCATAGTAGAGATCTACTCTTTACGTAAAATGTCAAAATTCAACGAATGACACTGATTGTTATTCATTAAATATTTTATACCAGGATCGAACGTTGGACGCCTACACCCTTTAAGGAAGGTATGAATGTGAAGAGAAAAACACAGTTTTCGGTTAAGGCGACGTTTCGGATTTTAATGTGGGTGCTTCTTCTAGGCCAGTGACCAGATTAATGAAGTGTTCCATGTAAAGATGGACTGTTTTTCTCTAAATTCATAATTTAATGATATAATAATTCAGTAAACTTAGTAAATCTGTAAGTAACTTCTCTTAATTAAAACAACGGTAACAAAAAGAAAAAATTACAATTCAAAAAACTTTAGGAGCTAAAGGATTATTTTAAATTATAAGAACTATTCAAAACCAGATATTCTAAAGAAATCAAAGATGAAAAATAATATAGGTAATCTTACGGAAAACATATATTACGAATAAAGCTTTAAAAGGAATAAGAAGTGATTCAAAATTATTCCAACCTATTTAAATTGAATGAAAGCAGAAGTATATCCCTAGGGGAATTTTCAACGTCCACAACCGGTACACAGAAAGTGGAAAACGAAAATAGCCCTTACTATAAATAATTTATGCTTAAATCAGATGGCAGTTACATATAATAACACAAAATTTTTTGCTAAATGTGCGGTTTGTGTATTTTACGTACATCAAAAACAAATAACAAAAATAGACATTTTAAAATTAGCCTTATATTGTTTAACTTAGCAAACCCATTATAATTGACTTATACAAACTTCCTAATTTATGTTTTCGAACGGTTTTTCTTAGTTACACAAAGGGTGCGAAAACTTTATCATTTTTTCCGATTACATAATATCTACAGCCGCGTTTGGAAGAGATGCTTTTAAATGCTTAATGTTCCGATTAGTAATTTAAAGATTTATTATTTATTCTATTATGATAACAGTTTTAATTTGGTTTTTTTTTTTTGAAAATGTATAATACCAATCGAAATTAGAAAATTGTGTTACGTTGTTAAATATAATTGCATATTATACATCAAATTTACACCTAAAAATTACAATGGTATGGAAAATTCGTGTTTGTTCCTAATAAATAAAGTAGTTAAATTAGATTTATCGGTTTCTGTGATTTATGTGTGCCTACCTAACTTACATTTTAGTATTCGTACATTTTAAACAGTAATATACCAATTATTTTCTGGTAGATCTATTAATTTTTTGTAAAACGTTAAATGTACAATTGTAATGAAAATAATGTTTTTTTTTTTAAATAAACAAAGTTGATTGTATTTGGATTGACAGCGTTTTGAAATAGTATTAAGTATAAAAATAAAGAGCAATGACACAACGGTGTCTGACCGAGTTGCTTAATTTGGTGATTGACCTCACTCAACTCATTTTATTCATTCATAACCTACTTTTTAATTATAACTAATAATATAATTATATGATAAATTAAATTCTACTTAATAAGTATATGTTTCAAACTTTTTTTTGCGTTTTTTGAAGTTATTATTTAAGTAATAAAGTAAAAATTGGAAATGAGATTGTTATTATACTATTTACTTCAGGAAAATAATCCAAAAAAAAAACCTGACTTGGTTGCAGTTTCCATTAGGCTAGATAGAAAAAAAGAAATAAGAAAATGGAAAAATTGTTATGGTAATAACGTACTCATCAAATATAGGTAGTGCTTTGTACGGTAATTTATGCTTAATTACAAAAAGAGTATTATGACTTTGGATGTTTGTGATATTGGTCAATAAAGGATTCGAATATATTTGGGTAACGTAAAATTTTGAGATAGTTTAAGAACTTAGTCGCGTATAGGTTGTACGTCAGTTTGATTATGGATGTCTGCAATTCTAGTGTATTTCCAAAGTTCGTATTATTACTTTAAGATATTTAAGTGTATTTGTACTTGTTTTGCTGCTACAATCGCACTAAACGAATGTGCATATACGGCAGTGTCATCAACAAATAATGCCAGGTTTGTTTTTGGAAATGTGGGTAAGTCATTGATAAAAAGATTTGTAACGGTTGTAGTTCACAAATAATAATAAAAGAAAGTGACGGTTCTAGCGATACAACCTAGAGGGAAAAACAATAGTATTTGTCTCGAAATAGCGCACTAAATTCATGGAAGATCCCGTATTTGTAATAGTTAGCACAGTAGTGTCCGGCTTAGTCGGTGAGTTGGGGAGGTCCTTGAGGAACTAAAACGAAACAGACTGCTGTTTAACGGGGCGTCACCTGCTAGGTAATAGAAAGAAATAAAACCGACCAACAGGAATTCAATAGGTTTTAATATACTAGAAGAATATGTGAGAAGTAAGAGATTCTGTCGCATAAGACTTACGAGCGTTAGCAACAACAAATTAATTAAAACTCGCAATCAATATGTCGAAATTTAGTTAAGCTTTTGTTTGTTACACCCCAAATTAAAGTTAGCGTTCCAATTGAGGTTTGGTTACTAAGGAAACTCGACGTACACACGGTGACTTAAAAACTAAACTTAAACTCGGACTATCACGGTAAGTAGCTTCCGCCAACCCAAAAAGGCCTTTCGTTTTAGCATCACCCACTTCACCTTCATACGCATGAATAGTGAATAGGTTTCTTAAACAATAAACTTAGTTGTGTTCTGAGGCATGCAGTTCCGAAAAGGAAAGTTCTTGCTAACGACAGCAGTTGACAGCTTTAGAAGATCGATAGCCACAGGATTTCCCTTAAGAGAACTAGACGACAAAGCACGGAAGGCAGATAGCTCCCTCGAAACAGAAGGCACGCAGCGTGAACGACCCCTCAGCAGGTTGAGTTCATCGGCCGTTGGTAGCTTCAATGTAGGCGAAACCGTGGTATTCGTCACCTCTTATAGCGAAGGATTCTTAACTAACCATTTCAGAACCCCCAAAAGTTGTCTACATTGTAATACACGAGTAGAGTATAAGGTCAAGACACGTGCTAAAGCATACGTCGTAATTAGGAATAATACAACTACGAAAGGAAAAAAAACAACGTGTACTTACTTACGGTGAATGCGGTTGAGCTTAAATTTAAACATGAATTCGACAACACACTTTAAAGAAAGTAGGAAAATGTCCGCTCATTGTCTCGATAAATTTTGTGAATTAACGGATCCACCAATAGGAAATTGGTAGCGTGCGCGGCAAATTCAACTTTTATCGTAACGTGTAACTCACGACCAACATTATTAAGATGGCTTGCAATATACGTTCTAGTTCGAGAAATTTGAACCGTAACAGATTAAAAAACTGAGAACCTAGTATTGAACCTTGAGGTACACCTGCCCGAATTTCCATTGGTAACGATTGAGAATTATTTACTGTTACATAAAAGTAGCAATCTGTTATATAAATGT
Source organism: Abscondita cerata (assembly GCA_030710515.1). Lineage (NCBI taxonomy): Eukaryota > Metazoa > Arthropoda > Insecta > Coleoptera > Lampyridae > Abscondita > Abscondita cerata. The sequence goes on from JALBCR010003127.1 coordinate 226,826, forward strand.
TTATAAGTTGAATAATATTGTAGGCAAATTTTTGTTTAATTAATTTATGAATTAGTCCATCAATCCAAACCGTATCAAAAGTTTTTTGAATGTCTAAAAGCGCCATTACTATTATCTTTTGTTTATTATAGTTTATTTTACATCATTTTCAATTCTCGTAACTTGTTATACCGTGTTATGTTTTTCTAAAACCAAATTAGAAGTCGCGAATAATTTTATTACGTCTAATGTTTTTGCATTAATTGAAGATTTATTTTTCAGTTACTTTACTCAAAGTATTAAATAAACTGATTGGTCTATAATGATTGGCATTGTTTTATCTTTACCTGGTTTTAATATTGAATTACATTAGCAACTTTCTAAGATCTCGGAAAGTATGAATGTTTTATAATCCCATTAATTATATAATTTAATTGAACTAAAGCTTTTCTTGATAAATTTTTAAGTATAATGTTTTGTATGTCATCTGGTCTCGGTGTTTTTACATTTCAAAAGTTTTAATTATTTCATAGATTTGTTTAGGGGATGTGATATGTTTATACAAAGTAGTGTCGATATTAATTGTTTAATTGTTGTCTGTATGTTTTTAGCAAAAGTTTCTACATGATAATCTAAAGAGTCGGGTATTTGTCTCATGTAAACTTTTTCCAATTAACATTAGGGTAATTGTAATCAAATTTAGAGCAATGCTCTATCACTTGACCTTCTAATGAGAAAAAATTGGGCAATGATCTCAACTTAATTTATGTACGACATTAATGTCTGACATGGTAGTAACATTTTTATTTAAAATTAAATCTTGTCGTTGCTGTAGTATTTGACGGATGATAGTCATTTAAATGTAATTATGACATTTGTTTTGACATATTTCAAATAAAGTATTGCCATTCCGATTATTTCAAAATGACAAGAATGAAGTTCCAATTCACAAATTTATTGTGGCATTTAATAAATTACAAAAATTTGCTTATTTAATTTAAAGGGCATTTTTCTTGCTGCTATTGGTTATTTTTTAAATTTTTATAGCTAGTAGTTTAAAAGTTATGATTTTGCAAAGAAACCCTTGTCAGTGACCATTTTTTCATAAAAGTTGTAGTATCTCAGTGAACATAGCAACTAAGTAATCATAACTTAGACCACAAATGTAGCAAATTAAGCGAATACTCGAAAGATTTTAGAAAAAATACATAGTTCCATTTAATATAACGAAATTGAGTTTTTTAGTTCTGGTATAACCGAAAGTACTACAATGTTTTAAATATTTTAGAGAGAGAAACCGCATTCGGAAACCCTACCATACAAAGTTTCAAAATCAGATCTTGATAATTCTCCCAAAACGTCTAATGATTAAGGCGAGAGCAATCACCCTGTATATACTTTATTACCGGTATTTTCTAAATGAGTCAAAACCTGATCAGTGAAATGATTTGCTGGTTTGTTATAAATTCCAATAATAGTCCCGTCTGTCAGTCCTAGTTCAATATTTGACATAAAGTATTCAAAAAGTATTCATTCTTGACAAGAATGAGTACACCTCCCTATCTTTGTCCACCTTATCAGTTCGTAAAACGTCGTAATTTCTAAATTTAATTTTGCCATTTTCATTTAAATGAGTTTCCGAAATTATGAATATGTGTAAGTTCATTATTGTCAAAAATTTAATTACCTCACTTTGTTTAGGAAGAATCCCATTATCTATATTTAACATAGCCATTAAGTTCTTCACAGAAATTAAAAAATATTTTAAATTTTTCTATACCTGACTTGGCGCTTTGCAATTTAACGATTATAATTTTTACTAATGAAACAATTTTTTTAATGTCAATTAAATTGTTAAGGTTTTTAATTTCATTTGCTAAATCATTAACATTGTTCTTTACCTACTGAAAAAGAATTTGTAAAATTTTGTTTAGGTTTATTTATCTGAAGATTATTATTAGTAATTTGCGAAGCTGGATTTTTGGTGGGGTGCAGGCTTAAGTACAGGGTAATTTTGTTAGTTGATTGCTGGAACGGGTTTACTAGGAATTTTGTTACCATTCTGTTTACTTTCCAAATATTGCCCTTTGTTCTGAAATACTGCACATATAGTTGCATAAGTAGTTTGCGCATTTTGTCGGTGTTGATTTCTCCTTTCTACACTCATTTTTCAAATGATCTTCTGCACACGCTTTAAACATTTAAGGTTTACTCTGCAATGACTTGTGGAATGTCTCCATTCTTGACAACGGTGGCACTGGGTTATTCTTTGACTATTTTTATAGTTTTCCCATGAAACCTTTGTATTACAAATATACTTAAAGTTTTGATTTAGAAAGTTCAATTTGACAAATTTTTTATATGGTAACCAAAAATAACGGATCAAAACTAATTTTCATTCTATTGCATTTTTCAATAAATAAATTTTGATTTTTTAAATCTTGAACAATTTCTTTAGGAATAATGTCTTTTCCTTGAACTCCCCTTGATAAATACGAATAATTTTTTTAGTTTATCTGAATATGTGTGATATTGAATTTCTTCTTCATTTAGACAATTTAAAATAATCTTGTAATTTTCCATTTTTTTTGTTTGAATATTTGCAAAACACTGAAGTTATTATAGCTGTCAAAATTTGCTTTGGTTAAGGACTTCTTCATTATGGGTTGTTCTACTAATACTTAACTTTCTCTTTTTTATCGGTATTTTTTTACAAAATTACTGACAGATAGACCGGAGCTACCTGTTAGTTGACTTTCTTTAACATTTCCCGTATTAATAAAGGGCAATTTTATGGACAACTAATGAACAATGTAATCTTTAAACAAAAATAAATCAAATAAACTTTTCAAAACTAAATAATTAACAAATTATTAAATATTAATTCAAGAGCGATTTGAATTTCGACTTGGCTTGGTAAGCGTTACCAAGAGACGGGGGACGAGAACCGGTGCCTTCAACCTGTTATGGCCGTTGTTTTATGTATAATAATATAAAAAATGTAACACTTTATTTTGAAATAAACAGTTGGAGTATAAAATTATAGATTTTAAGGGGGCAAGCGATTGAATTTACTATAATTTACTATCAACAGATGCCACTTGCGTCAATTGATCCTGATTGCAAAGAGGCGGCACATGCATGCAAAAAATGTCGCTTAAATGAGGTGCTCCACTAGTGGAAACCAATTTTGGTAACATGGAGGTTCATTCAAATAGAGGAAGCCACTTGTTCCAGAATAAATACAACGTTTTGTTTGTATTATAATTTATAGTTAAAGGTCGAAATAAATACGGTTTGAAAGTAAAAACTACCACGGATTATCACAAAAACATGAAACAAGATTAATCTCGATTACGCGTTGTTATTCTTTATCAAAAAACATAAATTAAAATTAGTTATTTAGTTGCATAAAACTGAAGTAGCATAAACAATACTGTTATTGTTAACACCGACACCGTATAGGTGAACGTACGTCGCCGAAATTACCTAGTACCACAGAAAAACTAGTACTAAAATTTGTTTTCTAGTAGGTTACTGCAAATTAATTTTATTTGAGGTGGCGATTTAACTAGCGAAGTGTAGTTTATTGTTCATTGGTGAAGTGAATATCGTCGAATCACAAATTTGCAATTCGATTAAAAAAAATTTGCGATTTAGGGCTATGACAATGTCCGAGAATGATAAACCTCTTTTACAACATAACGCACAGACAAATAATTACATCAGGTTCTAGTGAAGATTGCTAAAGTGTTTCATTACAGTTTTTCGATTCTACTAAAATCAACAAATACAAAACCGGTAATAAAAAATAATATAAAGATAATACACGTACCTAAATTGAAGTATATCAATTAGAAAACAAAGGTGCTATTCATGAAATGCTAATCTAAAACAGTTAGAAAATATTATGGTTTTAACCAATGATTTCACGTGGTAAAATGGAAAGTATTTTTGATATTAAGAGAAAATCATCTAAAAATTACCGGCACAAGCGCTATCTCTTGACAAAACTTTTTACTACGATTTACATTACTCTTATGGGCAATAATAAATGTTCATTAATAACAGTTGCATTTTACTTTTAGAATATTCTCAAAAGACTTACGTCGCCTAGATAGCAATATCTCAAACATGTTACAAGCTCCAACAAATTGAGCCACTGGTTTTGTCTTAATTACAATAAGAAATTTGTCACTCACAACGTCGACTATTTGTTTATTTTTTAAACAAATTGCAAACTTTTGCGCGCTTAATTATTAACAGTCATGTTGATTTATACTTGCCATGAATTAGAAGATAAACCATTACGTTATACGCGATTTAAACTAACGTTGCGCCTTATGGTAAAATAACATGTAAGTTTGCCCCCTTTACTCTACAAACATAAATTTTTAAAGATTCAAGGATTCCTTTAATAATTAAAAAATGTGCTTTTATCATAAGCTGTCTATTATAGTCTGTAAAATTTTTTGTTTAGATTTGTTCAACAACAACTAGTTTTTTCCACTACTAGCTGTGAAGTGGACAATTATTGCGTCTCCTAGCCAACTGAGAAGTTGAATTTCTCTATTAGTGGTTAATAATTTTTTCTATTGTTGACCTAGGTTAATAATGGACAATTTCAAATTTTTTGAGAATCTAAGAATAGTTGTTTAACAAAAACGAGTGAAACATAATTTTGTATATCCAGGAGATTATCTTTAACTTATTTGCTGCTTAAAATTACCTAACACGATAAAATTATTTCAATAAAAAAATGCCATTAGTTTAAAATTCGCGCCCCCATCCCATAACCGCAAATACATAACCTGAATTTATTTATTTATTAAATATGATGGTAGAATCAGTTTTTTTAGGTTTCCCAAAGGAGAACCAGGCGAGTTAAGTTACATCAAGAATTTTAAGTAAATTACAAACATTTGGTTGTAGGTGTTTTGAATGGTTAACAGAATCTGGAAGGTCCGATCTGTTGCATAAAAATGTCGACTCTAAAAAACTTAACGAGTATGTGGCGAACACTTGCCATTCCTAAATGAATTACAAGTGTCAATTTCTGACACCCAATATTCAAATGATGCAAGGAATATTGGCGAAGCAATAAATGCCCGTTAACATCTCTAGCTATACCAAAACTACTCAAGCTTGCAGCTCAAATACTCTTAGGTGAAGAAAATTACGGAGGAACATTCTTAAATTGCAACGTGAAAAGAAAGCACTTCAATTGAAGTTAACATCTCCCAACGATTACTTCCCGAAAGCAGAGCACAAATTGTGAAAGCCCAAGTGGACGTAAACCACTAAGAAGCAGATATACAGAGGAATACAAACAATTTTCACTAAAATTATATTAAATGTTAATTTTAAAGTAGGTTTTCAATTTTTTGCCAGCTCAAACTGCTATGTGATCATGGTTAGAGTTATATATAAAAAATTTAAACAACCCTTGTGCTACATCTTTACAAATACGATATGTAAAGGTGACAAATTAAAGTAGATAGTATTAGACCGCGTAGAAAAGCTACAACTACAATGCGGTGCCAATGTTAGGGCAGTAGTAAAATTTTCGAAACCTAATTAAAAGAATAGATGTATCACCGGAAAAACCATACCTTCTCATAAACGATAAGAAAATCTATTATTTCTTCGATGTCCCCTATTTATTGAAGTCGGTGCAAAATAACTTGATTAAATACGATATAATCTTTAATAACAAAAAAGCATCTTGGAAAGACATTAAAATTTCTACATGTCAGACAAATCTAAACCGCTGCGATTGGCTCCTAAATCAACTAATTTACATTTTACTCCGATTAATTTTCAGAAAATGAAGGTGAAATATATCACACAACTGTTTAGTGAATCAGTTGCAGTTGGTTTATCAACATATGTAGCTTTTAATGCTTTTTGATTTATTTGCATTCCTGTGCTACTTGATTTTTACAAGAAAAATGTTTATTTTTTTTTTGGCTTAAATTTGGCTAGTAGTGGAAAAAATAGTATATACACCATGGTTGTGAAGTCACAACCTTGGTGTATAATATACTATTATAAAACTATACACGTCTATTAGGAATGCTATAGGATAACTTAATTCACTTTATGTAAAATTTATAACCTATATATTTTAAACGTTTAGCCAAAACTAGAAAAAGACGAGATGTCCGTAGACGGTTTTAGACGTCTACTAAACGATATTTAGATGAGTATGTGTTCCTTGGAGCAGTGTCTGTGTAAAGTTTAAAGCATTGCATTTTAGCGGTCTAGGATGTTTCGGTGCTTCTGTTTTGGCGCTAAGACGTTTTGGCTTCGGTATGGTTTGGCGACAGGACGTTGTGGCGCGTGGATATCTTAGTGCCGACCCATTCACATAAACAACGCAATTTTTTGTGTGTATTTCCCCACATTTATAAGTGACGGGTGATGTTGCCAATTTAACCAGTTTGACCAAACGGTCAATATTGAACACTGAGCGTTGATTAGTTAGATCAGATTATATTTTATTCTACATGTACGAAGGTATTTTTGTAATTATTGGTGTAAGCTCAAATCAAAAAGAACTACCGAAAGCTTCGACGGCTGATGGAACATGAGGAAATGCAATTCTATATGTACGAACATTGGTCAAAAAAAACAAAAATTTTTATCAGGGGGATCATGCAGAAAATCGTCCTAAACGATGTCCAAAATGGCCTAAACAAGCAAGGTTATCTAAACACAAGAATGTTTTAAATGAACCGATGCGGACGTTACGCCCACGTAATCCCATACAACCCCAAGTACACTAACTGCAAGGACAAGCAATTATCAACTAACACAATATACATCAAAAACCCCAATAATCCAATTGTCAGCAAATCCAAGAACACCAGACCTCGAGAAAATAAATCGGTCTAAAGACAAAAACAATTCAAAAAACATACCAAACGAATCTAACAACATTGCATCAATCAGCAATGTTTCGGATAAGATGATAAAGAAAGTAAGTTAGGTCAAATGTTTGCCGGGTTTGTCAAAATTCACTAAAGTACAAACAAGAAGTTTCTTCGGTAAAGCGATGAACATCGTAAGAGCCATTCAATAAGAACATTTAACACTAAGAAAAAAACAACTCCAACACCCGAACCATAAGATTATAAAAAAAAATTTAACCTTTTGGATTGTCCACGGTTTAGCAAACAGAAAAAAAGAACTAACACAATATTTCAATAAGACAATCAAATTGAAGAAATGCCCGAAACTTACCTAAAGTATGCAAAGTCCAAAACTATTATATACAACCTACAGACACAGCAACACGCAAAGCGGTGGTACACCTGTACTAGTAAAAAAATGCAACCAATCACATAGCTTTATCAACCAATCAAAACAAACAGAAAACACAGGCGTACATTTTCTCATAATCTACGTAGATATTACTATGTAACTGACATCAGTTCAGTGGCAATGAACCCTGAAGAACCAACCCACTATTTGCTGCTGGAAATTATACGACGTTTTCGCGTAGCAATCGCAAATCAAATCAAATTGAAAATAGAATTTATGACGATACATGAATTATCATCGGACCACTTTGTAGTTGCGATGACAATAGACATTGACCACATTGCACGCTAACTACCAAATCCAAAAGTTAAAACTAAACTTTCAACTTAAAAAAAAATGCTCACGAAACAACCCAAAATACATAAAAAAAGCCTGGTGGACGTAGAGTCTAGAATACTAAGAGTTTCAGAAGAAGCCACGTCGGTAATATGAAAAAAAAACAGAAATATTCAGCTACAGCGTAGCCAACCAATTCACCAACAAGAACTTCCTCTCCTCCATAGTGACCAACAATGACAGATAGAACGAAAGAATTAAAGTACTATCCATCAAAATAAAAAAATAAGCAGAACAAAAACAAACCAATTGCAGTAAACGAAATAAAAAATCTAGTCGAGAACTTAAAAAACAAAAAACTCCGGAAGCTGACTTTGTTACCAACGCACATCTTTTTCATCTACCACTAGAAGGACATCAAAAAATAGTAAAGATAGCCTCAGTTATTGACACACTTGTCACATCGCCGCTTTGCCCAAACTAGCAAATTTTTGTATTCATAATTATACTCCTCAACCATTCAAGATAAATGCATAAATTTTTTTGGTGTTTCTCCAATTTTGAAAATTTTAAGCTATTGCACATGTTTCTACACTCTCCTACCGCCTACATATTTTAAAAATGAATGAGAAAATGTAAAAAACTTAATTTTTCAAATGGACCTGTTAATTTCTTAGGAAAATCGATGTAAAATTGAATTTTAGTACAACTTTTTAATCTTTTTATACTTACGACAGTATTTTGGAATTATTAAGGTTTCATTATTAAAATGTAATTTTTAAAAATTGTAGGAGACTCTGTAACATTACAAACATCTACCCAATTATAAAATATGTTGAAAGTGCACCATTTTGGTTTAACATTCGAAATAGTACAATTCGCCGACGACACGATTGTCTACAGCAGTGAGCGCACAATAAACAGGGTAATTGTTATGCCATAATTATCAATGATCACCGTAATAGGGCTGATTGACAGCAAAAGTAGCAATGGCATTGAAAACTGAGATTAGGCTAATCAAGACTATAGTGTATCAGCACTAAGCCCCAATTTGAGGTAAACAACAACTCAAAGAAAACAACCTCAAACATTTATAAACAAAAAGTTAGGCGCATTGCGGTACATCTTCAACACCCAACTTAGAAAAGAGACAAATATGAAAACCGTCAAAGAAATAATTGAAGACCAAACAGCAAACACCTTAACGATAATGAAGTCACCAAACCAACAAAAAAAAATTAACCACTACGATAAATTTAAAAAAAACCGAAGCATTACTCAAAATACCAACTGAAAAAATACAAGCAAAAACCAAAAGAAAAACAAGAGATGACCTGCATCATCCAAAGAACGAAAAAACCTAATTAATGAAATGGTCAAACTCGGCAAAGGAAACAAAACATAAAGATCGGCAACTGGAGGTGAAAAACCTCATAAAAACAAAGGATTACAAACTAACTACTACTCAGACTTATTTCAGTCTAGAATCTGGCTGAATTGATAAGTAAGATTTTTAGTTGTCTATGCCTTGAATTCTCGTTAGTTTGGCAACTACGGTTACCATTTTGACACGGTCCAATCCCCGAAAACGTTTTTGTTTCTTTGGATTAGAAACTAAATAATGATTATTAATCAATCACTACAAAGTATACTTATGTATTCTTACCAGTATAATCAACCATTGTTACGCCACAAATCTGACTTAACAAATTTGCAACGAACGAAAGTGCCAGCCAGCTAACCGGAAGGGGTGAATTAGGATTGTCTCTCACTTACCTTTGATTGAAGAATAAAAGGTCTTTAACATGTTTCACAGTCGGTTTTTGTTAGACGCCACCCAATTCTTTTAATAAAATGAGTCAAATGTTCACTAAAGAAAAGGAAGAAATATAAACACATGATGCAATGAAAGAAAAAATTATAGTAACCGTTCTCTATTAGATCTTAATAAAATATTACACGGGATATCTCCCGGGGTCCTAAATCTAACGCCTTACAACGCTTATCCGAAATAAAAAAAACAAACAAACATGCAACGCTTTGCATCTCCGGTACCAGGGTTAGGCGAGAGGTTAGTCACCGCGTCCTAAATCTATTACAAGATGGGCTCTTTAGTAGAGCCGCATACAATTTACTACAAACGCACTCACAAAGAAAAAAAACTAATTTTAAACGTTCGTTACAAAAGCACTAATTCTCGCACACGGGCCAACAAATCGCGAAAGTTTATGAAGTGTCGGAGGGAGTAATCCACAGGAACAGTTTAATTCTTCCATAACTGCATAAATTTTCATTAATTACGGGAGTAATCCACATGAACACTTTAATTCTTCCATAACTGCATAATTTTTCTTAACTACGGGAGTAATCCACAGGAACACTTTAATTCTTGATCCGAAGATTTCGCTACCAATGCAAATACTAATGCATCCTTAAAATTTTCGCGTTCTCACAGATAGTCAATAATCCGTATTGCGGTTATTTCGATTGTTTTCACCAAATCGACGGTACTCTCTTACTAGCGACGAACTGAAAGTTCCTTTAGGGTTACTGTTCACTTAGTTTTTATTTTGAGTTCACGCACATGATTTAGGACACTTGAGTTCTGACGCGATTGTTAAAATTTAACAACGTTAATCCGCTATGCCGCTGCGTAACTCACTAACTACTAAACATCTTATTGAGTTAGTGCGTTACAATTTTTAGAATTAACAAACGAAACCGCTTACCTAGAATTTTAGACCGGGGCGCAAGCCGTGTGTTATTTCTCTGTTAAACAAACATAAGGGTAATTTAACTGATAACGCCGGCCAACACCGACCGTAATTCGTAGAAGAAAACAAAGACACCCTTGATCTAGCAAACTAAACGCGAAATGTGAAGTTGAATTCAAACAAATCGACTGGTGAGAACTATGAAATCGGCATTATCCACAACAACCAAATTGCTTAAACGTGACGATAACATCCTTTATATATCTGAACTATAGTCTAATTCAAATCAAAAGAACGGACCAAAATTATCTGTGCTACAAAAAAAAATTCACCAAAAAGAGGTGACACCATTACGTTTTTCACTTTGCATCTCTATCGCTGGTTTTTTTCTGGATGAAAACATTTGATATAAAAGTTTCAAGCTTATGTGGCACTTTCATTTTTCAAAACTCATAATCTTCTCCAATCTGCACAAATAACAAAAAAAATTATTATTGTTATATCACTCAAACATCTATTCAACTGCTGTGATTATTTTTAAACGCATCAGGACTTCTGAATAACATGATTTGTTTTAATCAATAAAATCACTAAATAATTTCACTTATTAAACAATATCTTGTTTTTAAATTGCTTTGGAATGTTCCATACAGATACTTTTTGAACTAATTATTCATTTGTGATATTTAGGACCACTATATTGAATGAAAGCTTTTAATTAACTTTTGAAAACAAGCTTCCACAACTCGGACCAAAACAATTAATTTTAGTTTTATCCTTCTGACAACAATTATAATATTTTATATCATCACAATTTTTGAGCTTCCTAATCATTTTTATATCATAACCAATAACACTTGTTCCTGCAAATTTTCGATCAATATTCAAATGCATTCTTTACTTTTGATTTTTTTCATTTTATTAACATTATTTGACAACAAATATTTTCTGCGCTTTAAAAAATGTCATGTCAGCTATTATCTTGTTATAAGATACGGAATGAATCAAAATGAATGTTATTCAAATTGAGTACGTAATTATGTCATTATTAAAGTACTACACAAATATCAGGAGATTTGTACGAATGTATAATAAATATTTTTTTATTGATTCTTCGAGTCTTCGAGTTGTTTTAATAAAAACAAATGAAATTTTAAAGTTTCTCAAATAACGGATCGCGTTAAATCTTTATTCGAAAATTTCATTTTATAAAGTCAATATTGTACTACTAGCCAATTCTTTCAAGCATAAGACATCTAAGTGATTTGAATATTTTTTATTGTTTTTTCTATCGATCTATTATTTAACCAATCCATTAGATGTTGCTTTAAAAAATTTAGATTTTTATTTGTCACTAAATTGATAAATGAATAAAAACTTTACTTTTTAAAGATTTTTTTCATTCTATAACTTTTAGTATTTGTTTACATTATTTATATACAATTGATATATACATGTTCACCAAAAATACAAAATGAATTGCCGTTTATATTTTACAAAATTGTTAACTTCTTTTTGAGAGAGTTATAGTTGTAATTTCCTTTCTACGTAATACAGTTTGGCTTATGCTACATTGTAATCAGTTTTAACGTACCTAACATATATTAACGAAACTTATAAAGTTTAACCTGACAAGTAAAAATAATTATGTTCCCAAAATAGTTTTACTATTAATATCATTAAAAACATAAAGTGGGTGTTACTAAAAAAATACAATTAATACGAAAGGTATAAATGTACATCAGTTTTACAGCAGTTTTCAGAGTAATAACCCAGTATTTTCTAAAAGATTTCTAAAGACGAATCTCAATGCATTAAGTGTAAGTTTGCACAATAATCCGTCCGGAACCGAGCGACTTCAGGAAGTTACGATAGGAAATATCTGAATCATACTTTTATATAATTTTTTCTTTCTGTTTAAAGTAATGCGCAATCCTGAAAACGATGGTCGTCAAACATTTCCCCGAAATTATCTTATGAAATTAATTTGAAGATCGGGAAAGATGTTGAAGCACCTCTTATTTTAGTTAAATTTCTTATACAAATTTAATTTTGATTTTATGCTGACTATGTAATTGGAAACAAAATTCTCAAGTATTTTAGATAAGCGAGAAATGTAAACTCATAATAATTGTTGTATAGCATCATTAATTCGATTTCATTTAATTTTAACTTGTTTGTTGAAGTCTTATTACATTTAAACGCTTAACAACAATTTCGTTTTAAGCAATATGTTAATATAATTTTGACATATAAAAAGAGATATTTTTAATAATCAAATAAAGTATCAAAACTATCTACTTTTCGTTGGTAGTTACGAAAAGTACAACCAACTCTAACACCGATGATATTCGACTGAAGTTTAAATTATGCAGCAAAGCTTCACATCGTACCGATACTAGCACACGAGTAAATGCATATCGAAATTGTTCAGTGACCTAAAACTTGTTGCTCAAAAAATAAAATAAACGTTTAAGACTTAACTTAAATTAATATAATACGGTATATACATATATCTTAACATGGTTCAAGTACCTGCTTGTTCAAGACCGCTTCGCGGTCGCTATCTTTAAATGTCTAAAAATTGAAATTTAATCACAAAATTTGTCTAAAAAAATGAAAATTGCTTTTTAATAAAAATCTAGTATTATTTTCTCATAATGCTTTGCTAACATAAGTGGTTAGCTTTTATTGAGCTCTTTCCATCTACGAATCAAGACGATACCACTTTACCAACAAAATTAAAATTTTAAACCATTTTCTTAGAAACAAATCGTTCCAATGAAAGTTATAGATACTAAAACCTCCAATTTTTTTTATACAATTAATACTCTTGGAGATGTGGTTATAAAAATTACTTGAAATTGGTGGTTGTTCCTAATTTACTTTTATTAATACTTTTTAATAATAATGCAAACAATTTGCGTACGTAATCGTTAACACGAGTCGACACTAGATGTCGCAAAACTTATAGTTTGAATATGATGTACCCTCCAGTAGGGAATATAGTTGACACTATACACTATACACTCGAGTTGCCTCACTCCTGAAGAGTCCCAAAAGAATGAAACAGCTGTCGAGTGATTCTCAGTGTTTGTTGGTACAACCTCTTGTGAACTTACACCAGGCGATTTGAGATTTTTATTTTTGTTAACACTTATGTTGGCTATTATCGAAGAATTTACATACCTGTCAACAAAGTTGCTTAATGTGAACCATTTGCGTACGTGATCGCTAACACGAGTCGACACTAGATGTCGCAAAACTTAAACTTTTAAATATTTAACAATTTTATTATTGTAAAGTGATGGTCACTCTATTGAAACCGGTCGTTTTATTAAAATAAATGTTAAATTAAAGGATGTGATGTACTCAATTGAATTTATATACAAATACTAAACTAAATAAAAAAATAAAAAATAAAATAAAAGACGTATTTCCTGACTTGTAAAAATCAAGTTTCATAATCCTTATTCACAAAAGTTGCAATAAAAATCAAATTGATAATTATAGGGGGATTGCTAATCAATCTCCTATACCCGAAATCTTAGATAAAATAGGCGCCAAGCAACTTCAATGGATGGCCCGTTTGATATTTTTAATGTAAGCCTACGAAGTTTAAATATAGGTTACAAATACATTCTCCAATTTAAGTACGTATGTTTAGTGTTGTTGTAGTTTCTAAGTTAGTTTACTGAATAATTTTATTCCTAATTTCCTGGTTCGGCAAATCATAATTTTATTATTGTTATTATTTTTATTATTTAAATTTTTGTTCTGATTATATACTCGATTGACAATTTAGTTTATTTTAAAAGTTTAATTCTATAATTGGTTCAATTTGTTACAGTTCAATTTATACAGTGTCCGCCATAACGTTGGAACCATATGGCATTTTTTTAATTATTGTAGTTAAAAAAAATCTTTGGGGGGCAATCACTTCTGCTTCTGAAGTAACTTAAAATGCGCCAAGTGAAAGTTAACAGGTAACATCTGTCAATTGTCAAGTTCGTAATTTTGGAAAATGTCCTAAAAATGGGTCAATTTGTTAAAATATCGAAAAATGTTACTAGGAAATTATGATGCTAATAACATTTTATACCCATGTGCCGATTTTGAGAGAGAAATTTTGATGTTCAATAAATTTCATAATTTCGTATTTTTTTATTCACTTTATGGCGGACACTGTATATATATTAGCAAAGTTGCTAACATTTACGTACGTGAACGCTTTCACGAGTCGACACTAGATGTCGAAAAAGCTTATAGTTTATATATATACACAATATGTCCCCCTAAGTTGGAATCATATGAAAAACTTTTTTATTATTAATTTTAGGAAAAAAAGTTATTCTTTATAAAAAGTTCTGCATGTTCTAAAATCTAAAATACAGTTATCAAATATCAAATTTTTTCAGTCGTATACGAGGTTTGTCAAAAAATATAAATTTTACTCAAGAGTAAAGTACCTTTAAATTTAACAATATCGGAAAATGTTATCAAAAAAAGTTGATCAGAAATAAAAACTACGTTCAAATATGCAATTACGTCCATTTACATTAAAAATTAAGGTTATTTTATGTTTTAATAATATTTCTATTTTGAATGAACATTTATCTCTTTGTGATTATTTATTATTATTTATGATAATTTGACTAAAATATTATAATATAATTTTACGATGCTGTGAGTCATTTTATTTCTATAGGGTGTTGAACTTTAATTTTTCAAAATGTTCAATAAGTATCATATTTTTTGACAAACCTCGTATACGACTGAAAAAAATTGATATTTGATGACTGTATTTTAGATTGTAGAACATGCAGCACTTTTTATGAAAAATAACTTTTTTTCCTAAAATTAATAATAAAAAAGTTTTTCATATGATTCCAACTTAGGAGACATACTGTGTATATATATATATATATAAATAGTTTTGTATAATTAAATTAGACTCTTTGTAGTACTTGATATAAAGTAAAAAATCTTGTAAGCAATTCGTAACAAAATAATAATTTTTTGTGTACTCGCTTCTTGGGAAATGACATTGGATACAAGTGTGTAGCCAATCATTAAGCTAATTTTCCCGCATCAGTTTGGGAAAAATTACATAGACATTAAAATAATAACATCGTAATCCAAATATAATTGTTCGTTGTTAAAAACCTTTTTCCCAATGTTTTTTGTTAATGAAAACAAAACTTTGAAAAATCAACACAAAATTATTAAAGTTTTATAGTCCCATTTATCCATTATGTAAATGACTATAACTAAAAACGTCAACTCATAGCACTCTACACATTGTATCGCGCGAACTATATTAAAATTTGACATTAATGTAAAATGGTTGTTAATATTTATTAACGGAATATTTGCTCGATACAAAA
Organism: Abscondita cerata; assembly: GCA_030710515.1. Classification (NCBI taxonomy): domain Eukaryota; kingdom Metazoa; phylum Arthropoda; class Insecta; order Coleoptera; family Lampyridae; genus Abscondita; species Abscondita cerata. The sequence goes on from JALBCR010003127.1 coordinate 242,508, forward strand.
AATACTTCGTTCGCTCGATGCTTTAAATGCACTCATATAGGAAAAAGTTCTACGAACTTGATTCGTAAATATTTGTTTCCCGCTGCCGGTAATGTAAATAATTTATACATGCTTAGATACAAAACATGAAAATGGTAAATATCATTCGTGTATTATTTTTTCTTTACGACGGAATGTAAATACTGTCATTTATATTTCTAGGAAAATAAAAAGAGTTAATCAAATTGATTTATTATCGCTTTGTTTAAATTTGTCGCATCGCGTAACCGTAGTTTCGCACTTACAGGTAACTTAGATGAGAGTGACAACCGTTCAAACTAAAGCAAACACTTTATTTTTTGAGGAATTTTGAGGAAATTTTCAACGGCAGCGGGAAAAATTTACTAAGTAACACGGAATGTATCGATTGTTAACATCCTCGGCTAGTGAAAAGCCTCGGTTATCGCCTCGGCTTGTACTCACTTGCCTTGAATGTTATCAAGTCTTTACAAATTTTGTTACTGAAATAACTATTAAAACTCGTGTAATACTTTTGTACTTATACTTATATTTGTAAAAAATATGATTGAATTTTTAAATTATGAGTTTTTTTGTCTACTAGGTTTGTCTAGACGCGTGATAGCTTGCTTTAAATATATCTTCTGGCAAGAACTTTGGCATGTACTTTTTGGACAATAGAGAAACTAAAAGGTTATTATTTAAACAAACAATACATTTTGATGTCGGCTGTGAATTTATTTATGACGCGCTAAAAGTTGCTCTTTTTTAATTAACTTTACGTATCATCCATTTATTCCTAACTTGCAGCTTCACTAATAGTGCTACGCCATGAAAATTCAAAAATAACATTACGACGCAACTAGTGCCAAACTAACTCATCGGCGAGGGGTAGGTCTAACTTACTTTTATGGTAGACTGAAATCAATTTTGGGATTTTGCTAGGCGCCACCTAGATCTTTTTAAATGTTCAACAAATGCTTTACCAAAAATCCGGGAAAACTGCAAACACTCAAAAGAAAGCGTTTCATAAAAAGAGAAACGCGAATGACGTATGATTTTAAATGCAAGTGTATCTTACAAATATTGATTACACTATTAATTACATTGCCATAAGTTTACTTTATCAATACAACATTTTAGTTACTGATAAAAACATTTACAGTTAGTTAGCTAAGGGCTGTTTGATGCAAGAGCCTAGATTGGGGACATATGATTGGTAAAACAACCGGGTCTTCCATTATTTAAAAAAACGGTGGATGCTCTGTGGGGTGTACTTTCTCTTCTATATTTAAAAACGCCAACACAAAAAAATTTGGAAAAAATTGGAAAGGAATATTTAAAAACATGGAACATGCCAAATTGTGTTGGGAGTTTGGATTTAAAGCATGTTGAAATTGAATGCCACAGAGGTACTGGCATACTCTAAATTATAAGAAAACATTTTCTATTGTATTAATGGCGATTTGTGATGCATTTTATAATTTTATATTGGTTGATGTTAGAGGTTATGGAAGCCAATATGACTCTACAATATTCAGTCGGTCGGAATTTGAAAGACGTATTATAGAAAATAAATTCAATTTACCAAATACGACTAAACTTCCTGGCACTAGAAATAAACTTCCTTTCTATTTTGTTGCGGACGCAGCATTTCCTTTGTATGAAACAAAATGCGTTCATATCCAGGGCTATTGAAAATACTTTTGGTATACTTAGCCAACGTGGAAGAACGTGCTACTTTGAAATCGGTAGGTCGCTGCGGAACTAATAAACTAGCAAACAGGAACTTAAGCGAAATATTGGCAAATTATTTTGTATCGCCAATTGGTGCTGTACCTTGGCCAGAAAATGTGTCCCTGAATTGACCTTACAAACTGAAAAGGGAGATAGTGTGTTCAAAAATATGAAAAAAAGTTTCGATAAATATGTGTCCGCAAACGCACCGTTTTCGAGATACAGTGTGTTAAAGTTCAAGAAAAGAAGCACGACCAAAAATTCTCTTAAAAGATTTTTAAAACTCTTTGCAATCAACTACCCCACTAAGGTGAAGGTAGAATTAAATCTCCACTCAATTGTTCTTGCTGAAGTATATTGACTTATTGTGTTCAATCCAGGTTTTTTTAAAGCATTGATCTCTTTACCCAATAAACGGCGTAGTCCTTGTAAGAAACTATCCGTTGAGAAAGATAAAACTAGTTTAATGTGAACAGAACACGTAAATAATCATACTTATTCTTTTCCAGTTCTCTTTTATCAAACTTTTTAGAAGTAATGGCCCTGCTAAATCAACACCTGTTGCTTCTAACACTTTGGCGCTCCTAAGTCGAGGCTCTGGTAAAAGAGCCGGAACAGTTCCAACATGTTTAACTTTTTGCTTTTTACATTGTAAACACGTATTTGAAACGGATCTTAATGTATGTTGACCACTTCGAATCTAGAAGCGTTCTTTTACTAACAATAACATCATTTGATGGCAAGCGCGTCTGTTTTCGACAATCTTTCTCCTCCTTGTAAGTGGCACTTCAGAAGCTTTCACACTATTTTTCGATTCATAAAAACCGTCAAAGAATATACAACCTTTTTCATGATCTTTTGTTTAAGTAAATAAACCAATTGCAATAAGAATAGTTTGTTCGTTACTTGCAGTTTTAATTTCTTGTTTATTGTAACAGATACAACAAAACCTTTCACTGCCATACTTATTTTTTGTTTTCCTTCAACTTCCGTTTTTTTGAAAGTTTAGCAGTTTTTCTAATAAATGTTTATAAGACTCGTCATTACTATTTGATTTATCCAACCTCTCCCAAGCTTGTAACGTATTGTTACACCACAAAACTTGAAGATCAAGTACACCGCATAACGAACGCCAAAACTAGCTTCAACGGCAAAAGGGGTGAATTTAGAATTGTCTCTCACTTACCTTTAACGAAGACTAAAGGTCCTTAATTCGAGTGACAGTCGGGATTGTCAGGCGCCACCCTAATCTTTCCAATATTTATATCAAATGCTCACTAAAGAAAAGGGAGAAACGTAAACACTTGAAGTATTAAAAGAATAAAATAATTACGACCGGTTTTCTATTAAGTTAAGTTTTACACTGCTTATTCTACGGCGTCTTATCATTAAAACGTTTCTTGTCGCATAACAAGAAAAACAAACAAACATGCAAAACGGCCAAACTAACCCGGTACCGGGCGAGACCAAAGATTTTACATCGCGTTCTTAAAACTATTACAATATAATTGGTTCGAACATGCTGAACCGCCGAACAGAATTTAATACAACACACCAAAAATATAAGATTACCTTAGACGCTACCTAATTTTGTTCAAATGCGCGTACTCACTTCGAAAGTCACTTAACCCGGAAATTTTCTGAAGTAATAGGCAGGGTACTTACAGTTGGGGGTTTCTTAAAGCCACTAGTCGAAGAATAATCCACTAGTCAAAGAATAATCTACCAGGAACCATTGGTATTAATCCGAAGATCTCGTATCTAATGCATCCTACGGTATTGCATTTTTACTTGCGTACTTAAGAGATAGTCCATCATCCTCAGGGCGGTTATTTCGATTATAGACTTAACCGAACGATACTCTCTTGCACGGTCGCAAGACGGGAGTTCTTCTTTGTGGATACACACTTAGCTTAACTTTGCACTCGCGCCCTCGATAATTTTGCACGTAATTAAACGTATACTTTGGCACTTACGGTACTTAGGCGGTTGTTTAAATTCTTGAAAAATTCGCGCAATTTGGTACATGGCTTGTTACTACATGCCACCAGTCGTGCGTCTGCTTAAAACTAACTTAAAATCTATTCACAATCATAAGGTAAGATGGTCTCCCCTCTTATCATTTCCGACACAAGGGCATTACAAAAACCACCGCGCTAACATTTTCTCAGAAATATCTAAGAAAACTGACTACTCAGAATTACCTGGTGACCTTTTCGTAAGTGACTAACAAATAATTAAATTTGTCGAAATGATCAATTTTTTTAAATTGTTTTTAAAAAGATAGCCATTGTTTAATCTCTCCTCCAAATTGTCTTAACTTAATCTTTGAAAAATTAAAATCAGTTCCATCACTTGACATTTTAATTAAATTTTCTGAGAGAGTGTTTAAAGTACCATACTTAGAAATTACTTGTTTAGCTTCAAATTTTAACTTAAAGTATTTTAAATTACATTCATCGGTCTTATTTCTGTAGAACTGTGTTTTTTCAATAAAGCATCATATGGTTGATTAAAAATTTCTAAAGCGCTATATATTTTAACTAAATCAAATTTATCGTCCTTTGCAGATACAATTTTTTAAGTTCTGAACATTAATAACAGCTATACGTAACGCAGGACGAGCATCCATAGTTAATTGACTTTAAAATAAACTAACCAACAATTTTTAATGTCTTGTCGCGGTCGCCACATGTGGGAAAAGTTAAATTCAATTTTATTCTTAATCATTTTACATAAGTTTATTAATTAGTGATTACGTAAAAAATAATGTCTATCAATCTATAATAGTTTTTGTACAACGTTCCTTAAAAAACAACTTTTTTTTGACTAATAGTAACTTGGTGGAATTTACAATAGTAAACGATAAACGCAGAGTAGCCAAAACAAAAAAAACTTGGCAAAACTAAATAGTTAGCATTCTAAGAAAAATTTTAAAAGTTGAACTTGCGGAATAATAAAAACAAACATATACGCGAATTTGATATGTCGAATTTAATTTAATGTATTACCTATCTATAGTTTTAATTTCACACAGATATAAATTAAATTAAAGAATTGATTTGAAATTTAAATTAGTTTAATAATAAGTTTCGTTTTAAATTTTGCTTTTAATTTTTTATTGACCCTCCAGTGTTCTGATTTAGAAGCCGCCACTGGCAAATACAATCGTATTTCTATTACAAGCCAATTATTATCCTACCAGTAACAAAACGAACACATGATCGCCTAATGTTATTTGACATTTTTAGTTTATACTATCTACGTTTCTCTTACTTGAGATGTCGTTAACGATACAACTTTGATTTGATCAAATTTGTTTATTTAACAAATGATGTAAAGCTTGAGAACACAATTTTCTAAATTTCTAAATTTTGTGGTATTGTTTTTAAAGATTTATTGGAAAATTCGAGTATTAAAACAGTCTCATGATTTTCATTCTTATAATCTCAATATGGGGTATTGTATTTACGTATTCCATCGGTGTCAAAAATAAGTGTGCTTTTTATTTCTTATTAATTTTCTTCGGTCAAAAGTTTAAGCGTAAAATAAAACGTTTTTTATACACCGTACCTATTTAGTTAATCGGTTTTCAGTTATGAAACTCCATAAAAATATAAATAAGTAGAAAATGGAAATGATTAAAAATTTCAACCAGTACCTTGTAACAAAAGATATTGTAATGATTTAAATTTAACAGGTAACTATGTAAACGAAAATTTTTGATTGTCCAATAATTTTTGATTAAATAAAAAGTCACTTTTATTTATTTTATTTTTATAAAGTAAATTACATATCATAATTATGGCAACTAGCAACGTAGGTCTGAGTTAACAGCGACCTAGTACCCAGAAAGAGAAAGCACATTACAAAAGAAGCAGTAAAGGTAATTTATAAGAATATGAGTATGACAACTAGGAACATGGCTAAGAAAAATTCAGGAGATTTTGAACATAGAATGGAAGGAGAAGTAAAGGAAACTAATCTAAGTATAAATGTGGAAGAAATAAAAACAGAAGAAATTCCAAAAAGCTGCAAAAAGAAATCAGATAGACATGAATAAATTTATGGATGTTTTCATGCAAAGAATGGATAGCAAATTTGACTATATGAAAATCAAATTTGATGATATGAAAAAATTGATGACATGGAAAAAAAACAAAGAAAATTATAATAGAATTTGGAATGATAATCAACAACTTAGGGAAGATTTAAAAACAACTGATGAAGAGGTAAAAAGATTAGATAAAGATATGAGTGATTTTAAAATTATCAAAGAGCACAGATTTGACAACATGGAAAATTTTGAGGTAAGAAATAATGAAAATACAGCTAGAAATAAAGAGAATACATGAAAGAAGATTTGAGCAATTAAGGAAAGTGTTATTTGAAGGAGAAGCAAAATGGGAAGAACTTGAAACTTAAAAAAAAAGGGGATAAAGATACAGGAACAGAAGTTAATCAACAGAAGGAGAGTGAAATTAATAAAGGTAGTTAATTTGGAAAGAATTAGTCAAACAAAAGTTTGAGTTAAATGAACAGATAAGGAAAACTATAAAAAATTCAAATAAACTTCGTAGTACCTGCTAGATAAAACGAAGAAAATGGTGGAGAAAAAAGAGTTGAAAACGCAACGTGATATGATAAGGACTCAAGATAACACGAAATTATTAATGTTTAAAAAGTAAGGATTAAGAAAAGCATGAATGAAGCAAGTTTAAAATAAGAAGAAATGGAAAAGCATTTTATGTACAGAAGTTGAAGTAATTGATCAATTGGAAGTTAAATAATAAAAAGATGAATTAGTGAAGACAGTAAATAGTTAGTTGAAATCAAGATTAATTCGATGGAAATGAAGTTATTATGAAGTATGAAGATGCGGAAAGGAGAATTATATAAAAATAATTATATAAATAAATATAATATGAAGTTATATGAAAAAATAATTAATAAAAATGCAAAAGAGCTGTGATGATTTAAATAAATATGAAAAAGGACGAAGAAGTAAAATTCGCATACAAGTAAAATTTGTAGAAGTACTTGAGCCAAAATTATATGTAAAATGAGAAACAAGAAAAGGAAATAAAAGATAAGATGGTAACTGAGAATCATTAGTGAATAAGTAATGAATAATAAAGATAAGATAAGGTTTAGATCAAATTAAAAAATAGTTTTGAAATTACTTAAAATGTAAAAAAAATTAATTCAATTTTTACGTAATTTGAAGGGAGTAATGTAATGATTTAAATTTAAGGGGTAAATATGTAAACGCAAATTGTTAGATTGTCAAATAATTTTTGATGAAATAAAAAGTAGTTTTATTTAATTTATTTTTTTATAAAGCAAATTACATATCAATATTGATGTCGTTATGAATATCACATTAAGAGAACATTATTATGTATCATACTTATGCTAAAATAATTTAATTATAAGATGTAAATTGTTCACTATAAACTTAAATATCAGCAAATAACATATTTATATAAAAGGGTTGTTCCTTTTAACAGAACAAACAAAAGTAATATGATATCATATTTAAAGTAGTTCAATTTAGAACCAGTAGATTCGAAGGTTTTCTTATATAAAATATAATGTAAACTTTGAATAAATCTTTGTCATCGCCATTACGTATTTATCTCACATTTCGTAATGGTTACTTTTTTTGTGTTGCAACTATTTTTCTCAAATAAGCTTTTGAAGTGGAAAATTGCAGTCGTGCCAACGACTTTTATAAAACTTCCGGTTTACCCGATTACTTCCATTTAACTTCTTGTTTGCCATGATTTTAGTTAAAACTGCTCTTTATTTCAAAAGCGATTGTTTTTAACGATCGTTTCTAATGCTTACTGCCCTGTTTTTCCTTGTAAATAAGTAAGTTGTTTAGAGTAGGGGTTCTCGTCCCTAAACTTTTTGAAGACCTCTAAATAAGGCCAACCGTACGTCACCCTAAAAGAAAATGTATTTTAAAATAATGAGTCTTTATTTTAAAACGTGCAATTCTACCTTTGTAATGATAACAGTTTTAGAGATGTATATTTATGTCTATAATGAATCAGTAAAAATTTATATTTAAATGATTTTTAATATATTTAACATTTCTTTGGGCAAGTCGTGCGTATAAATGTGATAGCAAACTTTAGAAAAGAAATTAGTAATCAAACTGTTACTTTATATTAAATGTGTCAAAGAAATGCACATCTAGAGCGAGTTCATCGGTTCACATTTGCAAGGCTGTTTGCGCGACCTACATATAAGAGTTTAATAAACAAAGTTAATAATTTTAAGCTAATCCAACGTTGTTTAAATTTGTTTTTGTATTATATCTATTACCACCAATCTCTATGTGTATTTTAAGTTATGGGGATACTACAACTTAAAACGTATCAATTGTGTCAAACCTTTGTATTAAAGTGTGAAGAAGTTTTCATAGTGTTTTTGTTAATACCAGTATAATCGAAAAGAAAGTAAGCAGCCGAGATGTTTTCAAATTTGAAAATTGTTTGAAAAACATATTTACTCCTAAAAATTAAATAACATCGAATTATACAGGGTGTCCAGTTGAAACTGACACATTTTAAACTTAATTATTGACTAAACAAAAAATGATAGAAATTTGCGGTTTTTACAAATGAGTTTCAAGTTTTTCCCAATCACATTAAAACAATTTTTCAGTTGTAAAGGCCGATAAAAAAAATTCTTATTTTCAATTAAAATTTACTTGACTTATTTAAATAGAACACTCTGTATATTTTACACCATTCGAAAACTTAGTTTTTAGCTTCTTAAAAATGTTAATATGTGTAATTAAATTTTTACAAATAAAAAAGATACGCAAAAAAACTGTTGAGTGTGGCTTTCTTCTTGGTTTATGAATTTTTGAAGTCTAACTTGTAAGTTTAAAAAAGAATTTTGTAATCTAAGAATAACAAAAATTTTTAAAATTAACTCCATACAAAAAAAGAAACTTTTTAAAGATTAATATTAATTATTATTGAATAATTTCAAAATTATGTTTATCATTGAAAATCATTGATTTAACAATTATACCACGTTGACCTAAGTTAGACCTTTTAAATTACACGTGTTAATATATTTAAGAAGCTAAATAACTAAGCTTTCGAATGGTGTAAAAATATACGTTTAAATAATTCAAGTAAATTTTAATTGAAAACAGGCAATTTTTTAATTTTTTTAATGTGACTGGAAAAAAAAACTTTTCGAAATTGGAAACTCATTTGTAAAAACCGCACATTTCTATAACTGTTTGATTAGTCAATAATTAAGTTTAAAATGTGTCAGTTTCTACTGTGACACCCTGTATTATGTGGCACTTAAAATTGTTCAATTAAAAATACGTTAACCTAGTTATGTATTCACGATAATTTTTTAAACTTTTAAATGAAACTGAAACATAAAATAAAATCTCCGATTGCAATAAAACCCATTTATATACGGTATGTATGTCTGCCACAAACATAAAATTGAATTAATATTGACCTAGTAATTTACGGAACTGCTAATCTTTATTTGAGTTGATCCGATCAGTAAATTGAAACGTTGATTTTTATTATCAACTAATTACGATAGAGGTGGGATTTCTTTGATAAAAACACTTGCGATTTATTATTAAATAGTTTTTTGCAAAAATTATTTTTATTTATTGCACTTAACGCAGTGTCATTTGCAGATATTTGTCCTGATTATCTAAATAACTAGTACTAATTTATTTTCTATGCAGAAAAATCTCATCTCACGAAATTCATTGTTTTCATAAATTTTGTGTATTTTAACTTTTATAAATCAATAAATCAAATGGATGTACACATTCATTTTTTATTTCAATGTATTGAATTTAAAATTTTTACTTATTGTTTTTAAATATTTTTAGGCATAAAATTTTTATAAAAAAATATATAAAACAAAAAAATTATTTAATTTAAAAAAAAAGCAACTTCGCAAAAATTTTCTTCAAGTATTGTATAAAAGTAAAAAGCTTATATTATTGAATTTCTTTTCAATTCGCTTAAATACATTTATCTTAACATTTATCGTTACATCAAAGAAATCTTAAAAAGATGCTTAAAGTGCGATCGAGTTTCAAGTTGAGATATTGCTTCAATTTAAACAATACTGGCTTAAACATTTTGATAATATTTTTAAAGTGTGTTTTGTAAAGAAAATTGTAATAGATGAAATCATTTTCTTATATTATTCGACCATCTACATCTACACATGAACTTCAGTGTGCAAAAACTGTAGCTTTTAAAGCAATTATCCCATTTAAAGAAAAAAATTACATCTTTTTTAGCATTCACAATATCCCTGCTTTCTTAAAATTTTCAACGTTATTAAAAAATAATTATTTTACTTTTTTTGTGGTTATTTGTAAAAAGATGGTTCACCCGATTGTAAAATTTGAAAGAAATTTTGAGGATAGATTGCGATGATTAAATATTAAAAGTTAAAATTAAACACAAACTCAATTGAAGTGAAAAATGGAATCTAAATAATGTTTTATTTTAGTTGAATTTTAAATAACAAAACAAATTCTTTTTTTTCTCCGTGCTTTAAACATTTCAGTTAATTGTTTTTTTCGACAAATTCTTTTGATGCCACTTGCCTTTACATTTCACTTTCTCAGAGCCTTTCTGTTCGTTTAAATATGATATTTATTTTATATGATAATTTAGATTATATGAGTTACACCCGTGAAAGAGACCTGAAGATATCATTGACAGGGTGCTGTTAGTTAGTTCAATTCTATCTTTTATATAATTTATTTTTTTACTATGTAGTTATAAATCGTAACATTTAGTTAAGTTTAATTAAACACTCTTTGTGTTTGAATTCATCAACGCTTTCAGGTTCTTATTAATTTAAAAGTCAGTCGTTTTTATACCATTAATAAATCTGTTGATTACTCTCCAAGACGAGCTTAGAATTACATTGATATTAGGGGTTAAAATCCTTAACATTGAAAACAACAAAATTGATGATGGAGGAGAATTATTATAGAAGAAAAAATATTATATAGCACATAATATTATGTAAATATTAGTAGGTAAGTAATGTTTATCAAAAAATTAAATGTAATACTTTTTATTAATAAAATATTTTAGGAAAATATTTTTAAATATTAGTATGAGAAAACATATACAAAATATTTGAAACTAAATCTTGCGTAAATATTTTAAGCAAATATTCATTAAATATTTTAAATTGCTTTACAAAAAAAATATTTAAATAAACGATAGTGCATATTTTAAATAAGTATATTTAAAATTTTTGAATTAAATTTTTTAATCATATTTTTAAACCCTTAAAATGATATTTAAGTAACATTGTAAATAATACAATAATATTAAATCAATTTTAAAAAAAAATTTGAAATTTTCTTAATTTTTTTCTAGTTGTTTACAAAAATCATTTTGATGCATAAATAATATTTACAACCTTAATTACATAAAAGTAATACACAAATTCATAAGTATTGTAACATAACATATAAACACAGCAACTACAAAACAAAATATTAAATTATGATCGCTAAACTTTATATTGTCAAAGCTGATACTTTTTTTATCATATTCAAAACTGTATTTTAATATGAATTTAAATAGAAATCAAATTAATATTCTTTTATAAATTCAATCGTACAATCAATCTTAATACAATGAGTACGGTAATAGAAATTACAAAATAATTCAATATTTTAAGAACAACATAACCTATTATTAAACCACTCATAATTTAACGGATGAAGCTATATATTATAGGCTACGAATCTGAAGGACATCTGAAGTTCAGCAATATTACGTATTCTTCTCCTAATTATCCCGTTTTTATTATTTTGTTTTGCTATTTCTTTAACATACTATTTTTGTCATTTTTGTGACTGGCGCTTCGACCGGTCCATTATATTTCGTTATGCAATGGGTGTGCTGTTACATTTTATGTTCTTATTTACCTTCGATAATGTTTACAAACTTAATTAATAATATTATTACATATGAATGGCTTAGTGGGTAAGGTGGCATGTTTAGGTTTTAGTAGTTTTCTAAACCTTGAAGCAAACAGCTTTGCTCAAGGCGTTACCACACTATATAGGTTTATACTGATCTTCTGGGGCAACCATACAAACACTTGCCCATCACAATACAATAGCCCAAATGTACTATACGGATAAATAAATTGGTTGTGTTTTTGTGATTACATCTGGCAATATTTTTATTTCCTGTTCTGTAGCGGTGGAAAACCGTTTTTTTGTCGACATTAAAACATGTGTATTATTTGTATAATAAATAAATAGCATATTTAATTGAGTGTACATTAAAATTTAGTTTTATAAACTTTGAAGAATTAAGTTTTGATTATGGTCGGTTCTCCGTTCGTGAAATGAAGAAATAATCCAGTTTATTAAATCTAATAATTGTATTCAAAATCACCAATTCAATAAAAAGTCATTTTATTGGGTCAGTCAAAGACTTTGTTTGTTACTGTAAACATTTGTCTAGGCTGCTTAAGAAACAAATGTGCTTCTTCCTATCCCAAAAACATGAAAATAAAGCGGCCCAGTATCAACACACCAAATAAAAAAGAATTAACTTGTAAAAGAGAGAGATAAAGAACGCTAACTGAATGGTGCCTTTATTTTAAATCTGGATACACCAATGATTCAAAATTTTACAAATTACCTATTAAGCATAAAAATTGAAAACAAAAACGTACTAACTTATTAATGTTTGTCCACTGCTCCTGCACTTTTACTCTGTTTAGTTGTTTGTTCTGTTTCTATATACATACTTGATCTTATTTGATTTATTGCCCACTAAACAAAAACACTCACGTTAGGGATCGTATACATAATGACCTGACCGATGGCAAGATACAAAATGTTTGAAACTCAAACATAATTTAAATCTTGAGTACATTATGTCCCTTTTCTTTATGGATCTAAGAGGATTTGCAGAAACAAAAGATCTCCTAACCCTCGGCTACGAACTAGAAGTAACACCAGCACAAATGATTACTTATTAGTATACCAAATATTTCTTAAATATGGATCTGCACGTATTTCTAACATACAAATTATATTATAAAATATTCATTCAATGTTGTTTTATGTATGTGGCAGAAAGCACCATAGCATTTTCTATAAACATTTTTTATGCCAAATCCAGATTGTAGCAATCTAATGCTCCAAATGTCAAAATTCCAGTAATAATTTGAGTGCTATTTACCATAACTAAATTAATACCGGAGGTATTCCAAAATCGATATTTGTTCCGAATATATACGAGAAACTTTAAACTCAAATTATCTTGCAGGCCAATGAATCAAGATCTTATCACTTTCTAAATGATTCAAGATAACATATCCCTTTAGACGTGTGGACTTTTTCCTATGCGCTCATAGTCACTGGAACCCGCTGATCAAGATAATTAGAGCAAATTGTCTCCAGGCAGAAAAGTCGCAACAAAATAAAAGTTTCCGTTCTTTATCGAAATGAACCAGAATATTATGGAAAAACGGAAAGTCAGAATCTAAACAGCAATATACGCAGAGCTTACAGGAAAAAGTTTCTTCTAAACACATGTGCGTTGTGAAGATAGAAGACTTTTCAAATTTAATTTCTATTTAAACATTTAACTGCATTGCAAAAAAGAGTTTTGAAAAAGATTCTACCATATTTCATATTTTTCTTTATAAAAATTTGATTGATGGTGTGTTGCTAATCATACTACATGCATTCCTTTCGATTCAGTAAATAAATTAAATGAATTTAATTTGCATCATAGTGTTATCAAAATTCCAGTGAAACTATTACACTCAGGGCAGTGTCTTAGAAAAATTACGACATTTTCTTCAACGATATCCTTTACAAAGATTACCCAAATTTAACAAACTTTATCAAAATTTTTGTCGTTTTGTCACTTATATCTCCTTACCTGCGACATTGAAAAAATGTATCGCCAAGTTAACCCATTAGATCCCGACACTTTTTTTGGAGATTTAAGAAAATCAGTCAAAAATCATTTATAACACTTTATTTGCGAAGAAGATATATACAAGCCATTAAAAATCAAAATTTTCTATGATATTTAATGAAACAGTCACGTTCTAAACAGAGTGTCACTTTGCACTTGATGCAAGCTCCTAACTCTGCAATGACATTGAACACACTTTAGTTTATTTTTATTTAATTTTTTTTGGAAAATACCCCCTCGTCATTCTGCCGGATACTGGACCTAACTTAAGCTGATGGTCTATTTCTTTCAAACGACATTTGACAAAACATCTCAAATAGTGCTGTACCACCACCACTTCTACGAATGTTAATTCTATAATTATTGACCGACTGATCGAACAGATCAACACCGCCCATGAATCTATTATAGGTTTGAAAAACCAACGGTTGTAGAACATTAATTTTTGATTTTTAATAGCAGATTCACCGTTTTGCTGTGTCAACAAGATCTACAGAGTCATAATTTGTAGCGATAGTTACTATATTGTTGTCGTTCCAGCGAATAAACGATGATAAAGAATCTACATCGCTACACACTTTCAAAATATCTCGACTTTTTTGAAGAGTTTAGGTGTAGTAGTATTAAGCAGGCATTTTCTGGTTTTATAAATAACTTTAGAGCCAAGGAAAATAATTTTTTTGAATTGTTTGTTCAGCAGTAGTTTGGCACCACAATACCCTATCAAATGAGTAGCAATGCAGTGGAGCTCAAAGCATCAGTCTTTGTATCAAATTGCTGGCCTCTGAAACTGTTTGGAAAAATGGTGGCCAAATTATTTAACCATCCTTCGTTGATAGAGCTCTTGGTGAAAAACGCCCCACTGTTAAAATTTCTGATTTAAAATATTTGTTAGTGGTCGCAGCTTGGCATTTTATCGTTACTATCTAAAGTGCTGTTATCGATTAAATGGATATATCGTTTTTATGTAATAAAACTAATTCCTAGACATTGCTGTGAGACGAATGAAGAATGTAGATCTTCGTCTAAACTCCAATAACATTTCACAGGGTAATTTGTGACACCCCCGTTAGCAGTAAAATCTTATAAATATTTCCTATGTCATCATTTGACACAAGAAAGACTCTACTGGATTTTAGATCTTCTAATTCACGTTTTGGTATTTCTAAACGGTCCAAACTTCTGTGGTTGCTAGCATATCAATATTTGTGTAGTCCTTGGTCTATTTTAGTTCTGCTACTTCATTATTTGAACCAGTTTGATTCCATTGTTCCTTAAAACGGATAGCAAAATGTCATAGTCTTCATCTGAGTCTTCGATTCAGTGTTGCTGCATGAGACCATTGGATTTCAATTTCTCTAGGAACATCAAAAGGCAAGAGCATATTTTCTTCTTGGGTAAAATCCTCATGTGTCTTCCTCGTCTGTTTGTGGAGTCTGTTTCAGGGGGGAATAATGATCATATCAATGTTATTTAGACAGCTCGGAGAGACGATATCATCTACAGCTGTAGCAGGAATTCCCATATCTTTTCCCTTAAAAATAAATTTGTGGAGAGTCAACTAAAGTTAGTTATGTCCATTGCAGTAAATCTGCAATTGAAAATAATTCCCAGAGGAGTAGTAAAGAAGTTTCCCCAAAAATGTATTGTTGGTACGTACTCGATTGAGTAGACCGAAGTTTGAGGTTACTTTACCTAAATATAAAAAATGCACTTACCTAGTTTTACAGATTAGTAACAAACATAAATAAACCAAAACTACCAAACAATAGTAACAAACATCACAAAAGAACCATACAAAATATTTTTTGTACTACAAGTGTGCAGGTTAGCGCAGGATTTGCTTAGGGCGCGTTGGAGAATGTTTTTTTTTTTTTCTGCAGGATTGCATTTAAAGATAGGAATCTGCAAGTAACGTTTATTTCAAGAAAACTGCAGGTCACACATGCAAAAATAATTAATTGTGAAAATGTGTCAAATAGATTGCTCTGGAAGTCGTTGTGTACTTAAATGAGTAAAATGGGCACGAATAGGTTAAAATAAATATGTGTTAAATTTATTTCGCCATATAAATTTTAAGTAAATCTAATTATCTACTGTGATCTACGGCTCAGAAAATTTTGTCTAGCCTAGAACGCATTGCTACAACTAATTTATGAGGACGGTGTTCTACACGGTTCAGATCCTTTTTTTGAGTTAAAGTTTCTTATAAACAAATCAACAGAATTGTTAAAATCTGTAGGATTCCGACTACGTACGTGGTCATTTCATTCATGACAATTCTGACAAAATATTGTAATTAACCTAGACGCATCCTGTACTCAATAAAATCGACTCTTACAAAATGTGAGAATTATCTTGAAAATCATGTTTTAAAATTTTGCTTTTAATTTTCAAAAGTTGTACACAATCATGAATTTCTAAAGACTCGATTTGATACCTATAATAGGTTAGACCCAGTAAGTTTCTAGGTCTTTGCATGGCGTTAGAAAAATCAGGTTGATTAAGCTTCCTTGGAGACAAACGCTCAGTAATTCCATGTTTGTTCTTCTAGAATCCGGTTGATTATCTTTCCAGGAGTACTGGCGCGGAATTTCCCTACACTACAAGGCATTGTGACATGATCTGGTTTTTTATCAATTTAAATTTAGGTTTATTTTAAAATACCCTCACAATGATGTAGTACTTAAATGAAAGAAAATAGGATTGCAAGTTTTACTTGCAGTAACTTCTTCAAAAAATGAATTTTAGAGAATATTTTGAGTTTTTTCTCGTTGTAAATAGCTTATAGTTTCGGTTGTGTCAAAAATTCTGCTTTGGTGTAGGTCTTTCACCAATGGCATACAGATTCAACTAATTTTTCGAGAAATTTCAGTTCTGTGAACACAAACCTGAAAAGGAAATTTAGCTTTGCATAAATGAGCAAAAACGATTAAAACCTTCAGACATCTCTAAAAGACAAATCTATTTCTTACTCTTTTTCCCAAAAACAATATTGCATAAAGATACACATCCGATTTATTTATGGCGATGCTCAAGCTGTCCTCGCCTAGATAAGATTGCAATATTGGCAATTTATTTATAATTGTATAATTAGATTTGGTTTTCGAAAAATAACAAATTACCAAAATTATGTCCGATTTAGAACTTTTTGAGTAGGAGTAGGCTACGCTATAAAGCTTTTCTTCTTAATTATTAAATGCATATCACGTGTTTAAAAACAATCGTTATGATTTTAACAATCTATACTAAAATTCCAAAATTTGTGTATTTATTAGGGTTCTTTATAGACTCAGCTTCTGTAAGAGGATTTAAAAAAGGGATTATAATTATTGTATTTGTGTTTTAATAAATTAAAGTCTTGGAAAACCCTCACAATCAAAAGGCGAAACGTCAGCACAATCATATTAAATTATAAAAAGTGTTATGTCTATTTCAAATAATTTTGTAATATTTATGAATATTGTACATTTTTCTAATTGTTCGGGAGATGTATTGACCAGGTCCAAAAACCAAAGTGGTGATTCTCGGAAACAACATCTTTTGTTTGTTGACCATATAGTACTATACCTTCCATATTTTATATTTGTATTTGAACGCCTAAAAATACACACAAAAAACTCTAACGAATATTGACGTACACTCATGAAATTTAAAACTTGGACACCACAATTTCTGTAAACAAAAGTTTGCACATTGTGAAGCAGGCTTAAGGGTATCATTTACAATTCTAACAGCAGGTAGTCTTAGCAGGGATTATCTTATAGAAGGACTGTAGAATGAATTATTACACTAAGCACGTTTTAGAAAATAGGTAATTTACGTTGCTTATTTAATTTTTTCTTTAAAGAATATATTTGAAGGTATCGCTAATTAAACTTCTAGCTCGATTAATTATCGAATCAAAATTTTGTTTAGAAAATGTTTACAAAATAAAATTAGAAATAATTTTGATTTAAAAAACGTCTACAAGCAATAACTTTTAAATTAAATCAAAAACTAAACATGGTTATTTAGGTTGACTGATTATTACTTATTTTTAAAATAAATCTAACCTACTAATTATTGTAAGTTATGGTAAAAAAATCATTAAACTCTCTATTCATAATATTTAGTCCTTACAAAATGTATATTTTATGACGTTTCATTTTTCTGTAGTTAATATAAAAAGTGAAAATAAAAACTAAGGCAATTCTTATTGTCAACGTATATATTTAGTTTTTGACAAGAATTTATTACATAATTATAATTAAGATACCAAGTTATAGTTTAAAATTAAATGAAAACTTTTTTTTTTAAATAAAGGTATTACTATATAAATAAATATAAGAAATCAATAATGGGTGTGACCTCCATTATTATTGATACATTCTTGGAGGCGTCTGCTCATTAACGCTATCAAGGTATCAATATAATTAATATTAATCGTTTCCCATGCGGTATCAATAGCTGCAATTAGTGCATTACACGGTTTACTAGTATAAGAAATTTGGCCTTTATTGTCTTCAGAAAACCGACAAGTATGCGGGAACGCCGCAAACCGTTCGTGGAACAATCAGGACTTGCAGATCTGTTCTAAAATTCGTACGTAGCACCGTCAAATTAATGTTCCGATTGCCGTTCGGTTCGTTGTTCTGTTTGTTCCTCTGTTTTATTTGTTCAGGTGTGTACGAAGCTTTACAATAAGCATATTAATGAACTATATCTTATGAAAGGAGAGTTATGTAACTATAATTAACGACTTAACGATTACGTTAGTAATTCTTTACTTTTACTATTTTTCAACTTACTCTAATTCGCAGGTTGTGCGCAATTGGATACAAGCAAATAACTTGGAGCTGTTACCCTGGCCAGCAAAAGCCCAGATTTTAACATTATCGAAAGTGTTTGGGCTCGAATACTTGCTGTTATCCGAAGACAACAAGGGCCAAATTTTATACCAGTAAACCGTAATGCACTAATTGCAGCCATTGATACCGCATGAAACGATTAATATTAATTATATTAATACCTTATTAGCGTTAATGAGCAGACGCCTCCAAGAATGTATCAATAATAATGGAGGTCCACACCCATTATTGATTTCTTATATTTATTTATATAGTAATAAATTTATTTAAAAAAAAGTTTTCATTTAATTTTAAACTATAACTTGGTATCATAATTATAATTATGTAATAAATTCTTGTCAAAACTAAATATATACATTGACAATAAGAACCTGCTTAGTTTTTATTTTCACTTTTTATATTAACTACAGAAAAAAATGAGACGTCATAAAATATACATTTTGTAAGGAATAAATATTATGAATAGAGAGTTTAATGATTTTTTATTAACTTACAATAATTTAGTAGGTTAGATTTATTTAAAAATAAGTAATAATCAGTCAGCCCAAATAACCATGTTTAAGTTCTTGATTTAATTTAAAAATTATTGCTTGTAGTGGTTTTTAAATCAAAGTTATTTCTAATTTTATTTTGTAAACATTTCCTAAACAACATTTTTATTCTATCAGTAATCGAGCTATGGTGTTTAATTAGCGTTACCCTCAGATATATTCTTTAAAGAAAAAATTAAGTAAGCAACATAAATTACCCATTTTCTAAGAACTTGCTTAGTGTGATGATTCATTCTACGGTCTTTCTATAAGATAACCCCTGCTGAGCCTACCTACTGTTAGAATTGTAAATGATTCCCTTAAGCCCGCTTCACAATGTGCAGGCTTTTGTTTACAGAGTAATGGTAATCCCAGACCACAGAATTTCATTAGTCTTCACATGACGTTTTGAACAGTAAAGTGAGTAGGGTTCGTATGTTTAAATTTTAGTGGTTTTTTAAAATTTGGAAACTATACAAATCACGCAAAGACCACAATTGCACCACTATACATGTTTATACTGATCTTCTGGGACACTACATAACACTTACACTCTGATACCGTATTAAAAGTACCATATGAATAAATAAATACAAATAAAATATTTACGATGCTTATTCTTTTATCTGAATTATTATTAGAAACTCATATTTTAAAATGGTATTTTTGTGTTTATGAACAAACTTTGCAACACTTAAATTTATAGTTCAATAGTTCGTGCTGGTGACAAAATAGTGGATTTGAACATTGCTGATCCAATAATTTCAAATGTAATAAGACAATCACAGAACTAGTTTGGAGTGCAAACAGCCACAAAACATTTTAGGAAACTTTTAATTGAGTTTAAGAAAATAACAGAATCTTATATTAGTTTGATTAAATTGCCGTGTTGGGAATTTACAACGAATACAATAAATTGTTTAAAACAAATGAATTTTTTTTGCAAAACAATGCATTATACGAAGAACTCAATTTTATATCGCATAAATTAAAAATTTTACGAATGGTTTAAATTTGTCTTGCTTGACAGAAAGGAAAAATTAAGTAGACTTATGAATCATTGATCTTTAGAATATCCAGTTTAAGCATAATATTTCTACGTTATCTGGTAATGGAAGTATAAATTTCATTTCTTTATGTTTCCGCTGCCTGTTCTATTTACTGTTTTGAGTAAAAATTCACATTTGTAAAAAAATACTTTGGAGTTTAGTATACAAGTCTGTTTATAAAAAAATTTTAAAACATGAAAGTAGTTGTCAGTTTACGACCCTTTTTGTTCAATGAGCGAATCAATTGAAACGTTAATTGTTTGTGTCAATCTTTACACCCACTACATTTACGTAGGTTCATCTCAAACATAATAACGGCGAATAATCAAACTTAATGTGTAAATGCTTAAAAAGTATTTCAAATACTTCCATAAAGTTACATTTTTATGTTGTTTAATAATATTTTATTATTTTAATTCAAATTAGAGCCGATAAAAATATTATTTCTCTATAAATACTGCATGTTTAAAAGGTAATTTTTGTATCTATAAAACTTTTATTGAAAATTTACTTTTTCAATTTTTATAATTTCTGTATTCTGCTAATATATTATAGTTAGTACGTTATAATGTAGCAAAAATTCTTGTGTGGTGACAGGCTGTCATGATGTCGAAGAAAACCACTGGTCAATTTTAATCAAACTTGGTATACATATAGATATTTTTTATATAATTAAAAAACTTGTTCTTTTTAGGGACCTTTTTTGGGTTGGAGGTTGTGGTTTAAAATTCAATCTTTTACGTAGGAATTGGTCGACGTTTTACCTCTCCAAGACGGAGGCTTTTTCAAGGTTTGTTCATTAAAGTTGTTAGTCACAAAAAATACAATCGACTATCAGCTTTTATTAGGTTCGCTATAAAGATATAATTTTTTAACTACAACCTCAATCCCGAAGGGTTTCTAAAAAAGGACAAGGTTTTTAATTTTAGAAAATTTTTAAATTGGAGGAAATAACTTACCTTATCAAAGTTAAGATATTTTTATAATATTGTAGGGTTTTTTAGGGTAGGGTCGTTTTAAAGAATGAACTTTAATATTAGTTTTTTAGGGAGTTTTTCTAGGATGTAGATTAAGTTAACAGAGAGAAAACAAACCGTTTGTAAAATTGTAAATTAGACAAACTAATAAAAATATCTATTTATAATACTGTAGGTTCGATTAAATTCTAGGCTACAATTTTCCATTTAAGTAAAAATAATTTTGAAAATATTACCTTCCGCACACATAATCTTTTCAAATAACAGTAGTTAATATAATTTTACACAACAAGCTGAGTTTCCTGTAGTCTTTATTGTAAATATATATATATATATATATATATATATATATACTGCCTCTCTTACCATACTATATATCTTATACTTATATATATATATAATAATTACCCAAAAAGATATTGAAAATTTTTTATTTATAGATTTTTATGTGATTTTTTTCCGAGCATCCCAATTTTCTTTTTCCATTTTTAGAGAATTAAAATTTTTAAGGAAATTCAGTCTCTTAAAGCTATTTTTCAAGGGAACAGAATGCACGACGGTCTTGGACAACAATTTATAAAACTAATGTATTTTTCGTATCGGTTTGCACTTTTGCAACTACTAACAAGTGTGTATGTTGAATTGTTACCCAAATATACTAGTATATTCTGAAACTTTATTGAATTATTTAGTTTAATAGGTAATAATAGGTATTATTTTTAAGTGAGGCTTTTAAGCAGTTTTACCGTTCTATGTAAATTGATTAATATTCCTGAAACGAAACGTAAAGATTTGAGTGCTCATTTCTTGACACATATAAATAAGAAGGAAATTAGAGTGTAAAATAAAGGTGATTAATTAGGGTAAAAAATGGTCTTATATTACTAGCTTCATGACACATTTCTATTTTTTTTTTACTATTTAAGTTATTTAAAATTTTATTAATGAATTGATTTTTAATTATCAATTCACTTGATTTTTGTAGGAAGAAATAATTGACGTTCAGCTTAATCTGTGAAAATTTTGATAAATTTCTCAAAAATGGATTTGAGTTATGATTAAATTATAGTCATTCCACATTATTTTGTTCTCACACAAATTTCTATTCAAATTGCTTTTTTCCGAGAACATACTTAGAAAACGGACGCGTTTCTTCTGTACAAATAAGTGAGGAAAATTTTGTTTTTCCTCATTAGCCAGAAAAATAATGTCGTGTTACAAAATGCCTCTAATATAAATCGTGAAGATGTGTTATTTGAATCCCTATATGCGCCTAGTACTTAGTTAAACAATTTAATTTTCAGTGACTCAATCAGGTTTGTTTAATTCGACAATATCTTATATTTCGACTCTTAAAAATTTGCCACCCCTACATTTATTGGTTAGAATTACGCGGCTGCGATAGTGACGGAGATTGAGACCACACCGATACTACAGAACACTGTAAGCGTATTGACTAATAGGACCCACCTATTAAATATTACTTCTTTCAAGTAGATTTGTTTTTTGGGAACGTCACGTGGAAAAAATGTTGTTGCTAATACACATAGAAAGGAAAGCCTTTTCCACTCTCACACTAATGCCTCACGAGGCATGTAGTAGTAAAGGCTCATCAACTCAGAGTAGGAAAAGAATCGCTTCCCTCACTTGTTGGACAAATAACCAACCAATTTCCTGACATACAAGAGTCTAGCCCTAATTGAATTTATTTAATGTCTTGTTTTGTAAATCCATTCATATTTGTGTTTTAAAAGTTCGTATGAAACTGTTTCATAAAACACATTAAAAATTCTACTAGTTGAGTGTGTAGTTGAGTTCTACACACATAATGTTAATAGAAAATTAAATTTATTTAAATAAAATTTAAATAAGAATAACTTACTAAGAGAAAGTGTTTTAGATACATAAGAACCCAGTCACTACGAAATGTGTCTGGTTCTAAATTAAAACTATATATATAAAATCTATAACTCAGACATTTATACACCAAATTTCTTTTGTCATAGAAACAGTTAGTTTATAGCCCATGGACACCTATATTTTCATGGACTAATAATAAAACGTCAAACAACAAAAATATCTAATTGAAAAAATTAATTTAAACACTTTCATAAAATGAAAAAAATCATTAGAAGTCAAAAAATTATACTTTATTGAATAATAATTTTGAAGGTAGAATTAATGTTAACAATACAATTAAGAGCAATGTTTCATCTTAATATTTCGAGGTACTCGACTGCATGCTTCATAAATGATCAGGTAGCTGCTAACTTAATAGTAGCCGATAAGTTATCTCAGTCATCACTTTCTCCAGCTAACCCCTGTCATTCCAATCATTCCTTCTCTAACATTTGCCAACAACGTCGTCGAGGAACGACAGAATGAGCGTCAGTATAGTTCCGGCTTCAGCAATTTAAGATAAATTACAATTTTTCGGAATGTCTTCAAAAAATATTTTTTCCGATCCCTTGTCTGCCACATTTCTCATTTCTACATACTTTTTATAAATCTCCAAAACACTTGGCGATTTAAAAGTTAAACTTTGGTATTCTATTATTTTTGGTTTAGTATTGCTGGTCAGGCTATCATCAACTTCTAGCTAGACAAGCTCACTTGTTTCCGCCATGCTACAGTTATACCATAAATTAAAAGTTACCTATTTCAAGAAATCTTGGTTAAACAATTGTATATTAAAATAAATTCATTTCTCTTATTCATTAAATATAGTAATATTTCATCCGGAGCTTGGTACCATAAAAACTTCTGCCTCTTCTCTAGTCAATATTTCCTTTTTTTGTGCTTGAATCATTTGGGTTTTTCTCTTTAAAAAATTCAAATAAAAGCTTGTCATACCCTAACTACTTATATATTATTTGTGGTTGGCTTTGAAAGTGGCCTTAAGCGTGGAATAGTAAGACAAAGAAGGTTTTTCTTTCGATAAATACAAAAAGTAATTCAAAGTCTGTTTCACAGTAGCTGTTTTAGATTTAAGTTAAAATTTGATATCTTGCTGGCGTTCTTGCATCCACTTGGGCAACAGATTTAGCTTCCTTGTTATGCTAAAATGCTTATATTACACGGTACACCATCCTGGTTTCGTTGCAGTCTCTTATAAGTTGCCATCATTAGGTGCTTGACACGCCAATCGAGTAGACTTAATGGTTCTACTAATGATACGCATAGTGAAATTCAACTGTGCATCTATTTTTTTGTATGATAACTATTCAACCAGATAGGAGCACAATATTCTGCTGTTATTATTTGTTTGACTTTTACTAAATGATATTTATAAATTAAAAACAAAAGTTACTCTCAGATAAACTGGGTTAAAATTATGGTTTAATTTTATATTATTAAACACAACATTAAGTTATACTTTTTTTCTATTACTTAAATGGAAACAAGAACCATCTGTCTTTTTAATATTGGGGCATGATTGTCATTTTTCATGTTTTTCTATAATACATAAATCATTTTCAATTTCGTAAAAATCCAAATATGAAGTAAAGTTGCCCTTATCATTGGCGTAGACATTGTTTGACGAAGTATTCGTTTTGCTATGGTCCTGTTTAAAACTATTTAATCGACAATTGACTGATCACCAATGTTCTTAAAATTATTGATAAATTCTTGTCAAACCTCGACGAGGTTAAAGAATATTGTGTTTCCACTGACTCCAACCTCGCCAATCTCTCACTAAGAAGGTAAAACAACCCTTTTTACGGTTTCCATTAAAAACGTCTGCAGTATCTACATGCGATTGTCAGTTGTAGTATATCTGTCAAACAACATTGTAAAGGAGTTCTTTGAAATTTATGCAAACAGAGGAACTTCATATCTACGTAGCTATGTAAATGATTTTGAGAATTTTACCGGGTTTTAGTATAATGACGTGTAAATGCTCATTTTCATTGTGAATCTAAATTTGACATTAAAAGATATTGAATTAAGCGATCATAGGAAAGAAGTATAACACATTGCGATGGTACAATTTTGTTTTTTCATTGCTAGTGATTATCTATATTTGAAAATTAATCTTCTCATACAGCATAGGTGTCTAAAAGAAAATTACAGAACGTTGTTTTCAAAAAACTATAATGGTGTCAAAAAATACCAAGAAAGCTGTAGCATTACTGTAAATATTTGAATATATTATATAGTTTTTTTTTGAACAAAAGGCTTGAGGTGTAAATGTCATTTGTAAAATATACTGCAGGAAGTTAAACTTTATTTTGCAAAATGTTTTATAACTTTAGTTTGATATAAACTCTTGCCGTATGTACTGTGGTGTATTTGTAGTATCACTCACTAGTTTCTCATTTTTTAGCTGTATGATCAAAGGTTAAATATTTTTTTTCAACGGAAATTTGTGTATTGAATAGATCATCCAGTATTATGTACACACTACGAAACACATAAGCAGTTATCAGATTCTATTGGTAGTAGAATTTAATAAATGCTTCTTATTTTTAATATAGTCCTTCTTGTAAGAATTGAAACTTCCCACAGCTGGAGTCATTGTTGAAAACGTCTTCAGAGTTAGACCATGTCGAAAAGGTAACCGTAGTTGCCAACGTTTCGGCACTCATACTTCTTTTTAGTCTAGAATCTGGATTGCTTGACAAGTTGATTACATGACTTTTTAGTTGTCTACCATAAACATTCTTTTGTTTTGTTTCAAGTTTCTCGCCCCAATGAAGTCCCTTATGAGGCAAACGTTGGCAACTACGGTTACCTTCCCGATACGGTCAATCGAAAAGATGATATTGTTTTAACATAGTGCTTGTTGTTTACTACGAAACTACTACGTCCAAAATTTTTTTTAAAATTATATTTGGTTTCATCAATTTTGCAGCAGAAGCATTTTGAAAAAACTGTATTTGGTCTAGATTGAGCCCAGAGGTTAAATCAGTCAAAATGGTGGGAGGCCATCGGCTGTTGCTAAATAACTGTCTTAAATGGTTGAAAATAATCTACTCACCATCAGGTTTCTTTATTAATAAAAGAACTCTTAGGAATAATATTTTGATTTATAAATAAAACCAATTGACTACACCTTGACATTATCAATTTATAATATATTCGACGTAAAAATCAGCGAACATATTGATCTTGTGTAGGTGCGAACTGGAAGATTTCTAATATGTTATTAGCGACGTGTTTGTTTAAAGTGATGATTTTGCTAGAAATGTTTGAGACTTTCTGACGAATATATCTTCTTCATTTTATGTTTGAGTAATACCAATAAAACCTAAAATATATAGTTTACAAAATCTTTAGACATCCAAAAAAAGCAACATTAAAGCATAGCAGAAATTAAAAATAACGGAACGTTTAAAATTTCATAATACACCAGTGAAGTAAAATTAAGGACTGTCATTTCTTTCTAGTGTCCAAAAAAATTGTGCAATTAAAGATGTCAATACCTCAAAAACAAGCGTTTACCGCAGAACTCTACATCGCCCGTTAAGCGAAAATCTTATTTCATAAGATGTGTAGTAGAAATTGAAATTAGCGATGTCTAACTCATAATACAACAATTAATCAACTGATTCAATGTCAATAAATTAAAATTGCAAAATAATAAACAAACTAATGACATCAGTATATTTTCACTTATTCCATCTTATAGTTTTTTCTAAACATTAAAGTGAAAACAGTTTAAAAAACAATCGTAATTTATTAAACGTCTCCTATCAGTTATTTTCTTTATTTTTAATCGTAGATGGTTTCTAAAGAAATAAATTAATTTTTATTTACTTGTTTCATATTTTCAAAAATCTAGGAAAGAGAAGTTACTGTAGATGCGGTAATGCTCCGTTTCGTGTTGTGTAGTATCGTTTTATAAAGATTTTGTTTCTTTTTCCTTTAGAAAGAGGAATTAATATTAGTTTCTACGGAAACACGATAACGTCTTATTCATTACAACATGTTTTAGCATTTTTATTTTGAAATTTCAAATATTAACATTGAAAATTGTGTTTAGAAATATATTCTTTAGAGACATTTTAAGAAAAACGTTACGTTCTTTTAATTAACATTTTAATTTAGTCGTTGCTGCATTAACTTAACAATTGAAATATGGCACATAAAATGCATAATTATTTAGGGATGGATTTAGCACTTTCCAAAATGAATAAAACACAAAATTAATTTCGTTATCGTTTTAAAGTCCATTAACGTATAAGTCAATAATGTGATAATATTGTACATACTTCGTTAACGGGTAAGTGCTTTCCGTTCAACTTCAATATATTATTAAATTTTATTGTAGTAAGTGCTATCTAGTTTTGATTAGTAACTAAGTTGACTGTTCTGCACGATAGTGGGGTAAACAAACCGCAACGTTTAGTTACCATTTGCAGTAACCAACATCCATGTAACTTTACGTGTAAACTCGATTAGGTTTAAGCAGAGCAGCGTTGCAAACTTTATTTATTGCAAAAGACATATTGAATTGACCTTAATTTTCATCAATTTGGAAAGTTGGACTTATTTCTGCTAACGTCATTGATATTCTTTGCTACAGCAACGAAAAAGGGGTTTTTGTTTTCATATTTACAAAGCTATGGATCAATCAGTTAGGCAAAATAACAGAGAATAGACAAAAATGCCAACAGTTAACTGCCAACGACTGGTAGCGTTTCTTGTTATATATTGTACGTGAGAAGATATTGCATTTGTAAGAAAAATAATTTCAAAATTTAGTAGATAAAAAAATTACAAATGCAAAATGCGAGACGACACTATGTCCGCAATACAATCATGCGATTTTATTTTATCAGATTCATGTACCGGATTCGATCCTCGATTATCGTATTTTTTTATTAATAAAATTATTCTGGATATTTCATTAATTTAATTTTTTATAAACTGGGTTTAATATTTTCAATTCTTTTTCAAAATGTTAAATCCAATTTACATAGTGTATTATAATAATATTATTCATAAAAGTTAATTTAACAAACTACTACTGATTTTTAGTAAAATACGAGGACTCAGTGTTCTATTTTATCCTATCCAACATAATATGTTGTGTATTAGAGTTCAATTGTCAATTGTTAATTTTAATTTAGCATAATAAACAATATGTCAACTTCATAGGACACACGGTATACGAGATCAACCCGCTTTATAATTGACGGAGTTTAGCTACCAAGGTTTTGATCACAACGAGCTGCAAAAGAGAGTTGAACTCGCTAGAATGATTTGGAGAGTTTTTGTTACCGAAAGTTGACTACCTGAAGTTTGTTACCGAAAGTTTGCTACAGAAGGTTTGTTACGGAAGAAGTTTTGTTATAAGAAGTTTTGTTACCGAAAGTTTGCTATAGAAGGTTTGTTACATAAAGTTTGTTATATAAAGTTTTTTTACATAATAGGGTTTCGACTATACTTAGTCCACTATATTGCTATATTATTTTAAAGAGAAAGAAACTGTACTAACTGTAACCTACCAACCAACACCGTTTACCACCAAACACATGAAACAACAGAATTGATTAAAACAAATTTCATAAAAAAATTTTTAAAAGAAAATAGTAATAACTGTAACCTACCAACCAACACCGTTTACCACCAATCACATAGAAAACAACTTAAAAAAACTTCTTCCGTAACAAACCTTCTATAGCAAACTTTCGGTAACAAAACTTCTTACGTAACAAACCTTCTGTAACACGGTTTCGGTAACACAAAACTTCAGGTAGCCAACTTTCAGTAACAAAATTTCCATAGCGCTAGAATCAAGTCGACGTGTAAGTTATGTCAAATTCCTTCACAGTCTAGTCTATTACACGTATCTTTTAAATAAAATTAGCTTTTTGTGCCGCATATTCATTGAAAACGTCAGCTTGTTTTCATTGTAGTTTTAGTAGAACTGATATACTTAGAAATGCTCGATCACAAAAATGTGAAAACCGTACAATAAAATATGTAATGAGAGCGATATTCAAGTTAACTGGACCAGTTTTATTACCAGTATGCTTTCAATTATTTTAAAATATGTTACAGTAAACGTGTATGAGTTCATTATAAGTATATATCACATAGTACATTTTTTTAAGTTTACCTATACCTTTAAGGGTCAGAAACTGCAATTTTGCACTTTTTAGTTTATGCCTTGTATCTTTTTTTACTCAACTCATCCACCAAATACGTTTTTCAATAACAAATGCAGTGATGATAACACAAAAGACATTCCTGGCAAATGAAACCAACAAACAAACATTTACATCCAATGAGTCGTGTTTGAATGACCAAATAATGGTTAGGAACAGAGTAGGCCATAGAGGTACGATGATTTGCTAATGTAGTGCATACTGCTATATCATATAGGCCATCGACTTAGTAGCCATGATCATCCGGAGGAGATGTGGATCTCCGCCCCGTGCTCTTGGCAGCGTTAACGCGCCATCTCACAGCTAACATTTTCTTTCAAAGAAGACACAATGCTCCTAGCATCATGTATTCACTAACTTTATTTGCCTTCACTTCCCATGCCATCCGGTAGGTGCTTAACACCACTTTTACATCCTTTAGTTTGGGAAAGTGAAATTTGTCACGCTAATCGAGAGAAAGCCCTGCTGTGGCAGCTACACAGCTATCTTCTACCGATCACTGTCAACAAAATATCTAAGGTCGGGTAGAAATTACTAAATTCAAATTTTAGCTAACTCGACTACCACCTACCACAGACACAGCGGCCTATCATGCTTACCAAACGTACCTTAGGGATTGGTCAGTCACAAGGCTGAGGATAATCCTTATCAGGATGACACGTAATACCATCCCTGACTCGACATTTGCATATCATTTTCTGCAAGTGTACAAAAGACTGCAGCAGTGTAGCCTGCAGTTGCAAAGAAACCAGGATTGCTGTGTTCGAGCCTGTGCAAGCATGGGACAATTACCAAAAATCAACCTACAAGAGAAGAGGCTGAGAAAGGAACATAGATGGTAATATTAAACTTGAATCCAGTTTGCAGCTATGACGCCTAAAATAGAGGGCACCATGGCTTCGTCCACACTGTGATTCTCTCTTCAACAGGAGCAAAATTCAGAAAGTTTCATTCAACATATCAATTAAAAGTCCTGCCCTATTTTCCCAATATAATCTGCGCTTAGGCACTCATTACGCATCCATTGAGGATCATTATTGCGATAGTCACAGTAGCTTCCATAGTTGCCTTTGCCTGCATAATTACTGAGTAAAAGTTACTGTCATCGCTTTATCACACATTCGTCAAAGAAATACATGAATAGTTTCAAGGAAAATAAAAGATTCTTCACTGATTGTATATCAACCTATGGTGGAAACTCATTTTTAATATCTTCTTTTGCCCAGTGGCATTTCTTTCCCTATTTGGCTTTATTATCATTGGTTGTGTTTCAAATATGGCATAACAACAAATTGTTCTCACCCTCGTAGTCATGACTTTTATCCATAATTTTCAAGCGTTGGCAAACAGCTGGGTTCTAGGAAAATTGTTTAAATTTACGTCATCTTCTAAACCAGAGTTTTCGTCGAGTATTGTCGTCATTTGCATTATTTATTTATTCGTATACTACATTTTAAATATTGTATTATGATGTAAGTGTGTATGTATGATGCCCCAGAAGATCAAGAACCTCTATAGTGTGGTGAGCCAGAGAGCACCTTGTGCAATAGTGGATTAGGTTTGTCTTGGCAGAAACATTTGGCTTCCAGGTTTAGGAAAACTACTTTAAAACCTAAACATGCCAACGTCATTAGCATTGATGGAAGGAAAGAAGGTTTTGAAATATTTTTCAGGATCCTTTAAGCTTTTCTATGAGTTCATCCAATGTCCAATGGCTGGAATTTAAATCTGTTCAGAGGAGACACAGTCAGACCAGGAAATTAAAGATTCCACACACTTTAAAGTAACCTAAAATCATTTGTACCTTTTAAAGGACAGTAAGCTTTAAAGCCATTTTGAAATGCAAAACCCATGTTCTCTAACTACATCACTTCAGAATTTATGCAACAAAGTTATAAACAATAATGTCAGTTACTGCTTCAAACTGGATATTCTTTCCGAATTTTTGTGTGGCGACATATATGCTTGTTACCTTCAGTTAGATAAAACAGAATTCTAGTGTTGGACCCGTTAAAGGACGGTAGGTCTATCTGAGTTAATATCACATACGCATGAAATTCTGCATTTTAATTAAATTACTCAATTCGACGTTAATATACAATGTAGTAAAATCTGGTTTTAAATTTAAATTAAAATGAATTTTTTAGGTTTAAAACTATTGGAGAATATTTTATATTTAAGAACTAAAGGTAAATACAAACGAAAGTATAATTGTTTATTGTATTTGTATATCAAACTTATAACAGACATTAAAATTTGTGAATAAATAATTTTCTTCAAAATTTATAATATTTTTTTAATTTAAAAAAGACAATATTTTTTTTGTACCATTTTTAAATACCTTCAAAAGGTTTTCATTTATAAAATTCAAAATCAATTAGCGTTAATCCCGTTTCAAGCACTTGATTTTGACTGATAAGAAAAATCGGTTTCGTTGGGTAGAAATTTAATCTGAAACAGTTGCAATTAAGTTGTTTCTAATTAATAGCTTTCCACAGAAATGGGGTTAAAGTTTTTGTGCTGTAATCCGTTTGACTAAATGGCTTGAGATTAGAAAAGCGTTAGATTTAATTTTTGTATGACTACAATAGAATGTTTTCGTTTCTTATTTTTCGGATTAATTTATTAAATCTCATTCATTTTTCATACAGGTTCAAAAACATTTGTTTTTGACTTTAGAATTATAAAATTCATTTAAAGTTTAAAGTCCAGTGTCAAAACTAGTTACAATTATTTTGTGAAACATTTTTATTCTTGATTTATTTAATTAGATATTAATAGTTACTAACGATTTTATTCAAAGCAATGTAATAAGTTACAATGTTATTATTAGTGATTAGCAGATAATTTTATTTTTGTGTATAGTATACTTAAGATTAAGAAGCAAAAAAGTAAAAAAGTTTTACTTTGATTAAATTTTGTAAATACATTAGTACAAAAATTGTTATTGTTTCAAAATTTTCTAAAAACAAAGTTCACAATCAGCTTAAAACTACTTTAAGTTTAATCCTGATGAAAATTTTCTCCGAAAATATTTTAATTTAATATTTGAAGTATTCTTGCTTAAATTCCCATTACTTAATACATTTCGTAATACTAAAAGCAATCGCAATCAATAATTCATTATAAAATTTTACTATCCATCTTATATAAGTAAGGTGTATTTCAAATAAAATTTTAACACATTTTCCCACTTTTCCGATGAATTAAAGTTAGTAGGTTCGTAATAATGAAGCAGAAAAAGAAAATTTTGTCTGAAACTTATCATGCAGGTGTTATTTATAATGAATCCTTTTATTCAAAAGTGTTCTTAACATATTTTCCCTATTCTTGGAATATTTACAAAAATAGTTAAATTATGCCCAACATTTGTTTATTATTGGAGTTTTATTCTAATTCCTGAATTTATGCAATAAATAAGGTAGTTATTATTTATTTATTTGTATGGTACATGTTTAATATGTGTATTGTGATGTAAGTGTTATGTAGGAGATCAGTATAAACCTGTATAGTGTGTTGAAAGACGAAACCATGTGCAGCAATACGTAACTGG
>JALBCR010003128.1:0-31025 GCA_030710515.1 Abscondita cerata
TAATTTATTATTAAAAATACCAGTACACTAAATGGATCCATCACTAATTTATTTTATTGATAATGTTGTTGCTCATTTTGTCTGCAGTTGTTTGTCCTTAACACAAAATTGAGATAAGGATTTTGCTGAATAAATGGGATTGTTGTAGTTAGGTTTTCATGAATTTGCATTGTTTGGAGAAGGGGGCCAGTTTTTACGTTAAGATAGTTCAGTTTGCAATTGACCGTTGTACTACTCACTTCAAGGAGCAGGAGAGTTAAATGTTTAACTTTAAGCTATTGTTTAAATGGAAATATTTTCGTGTCGTGAAGTTTTTGGAAAAATGGTCTTCAGACCGAAATATTTAGTGTTCGTAGTTTTTGTGGAATTTGCGTATCCGATCCCCATATTTGCGTAAAGCGGTTTTAGTAATCGCTCTCGTATTATGAATTTAGTTACATATCATCAGCGATACAATAAAACCTCGTAACTCACAACATGAAATTTTGACAATAGAGAGATTTTAAATCTGAATTATATTGGTATTTTTGTAACAAAGTATAAGAATCTAAATAAATCTTTTTTTGTGATATGTATAGTAAAAAGTAGGAAAGAATTAGAATACACTTGCTTTTGTGTCTCTTATTTTTTATTTTATAATTAATATAATTTGAATTACGTTTGGAGTTACAAGGTTTTCTAATTTTTATATGATCATCGTTACATGAGATACGAGGTTTGACAATAAAAATAAGGATTTGAAATAAATAAGTCATCTGTTTATTGAAGAACAACTAATTATATAAAAACTCTTAATAATAACAAAACGCATTTGAATATACGTTTATAATATATTCTATAAATAACAGTATTGCAAACAAAATTAGATCAGTTTCTTCACTAGTTAAGGATTTTGTTTATATGTGAGGAAGGCTGTCATAAAATTGGTGGGTAATCATGATCCAGTGTATTTTTTAAACTTTGCAAGTGCTGATACTTTCACTCTAAGGGATTTTCTATAAGAATTGTCTAGCTGTGTACGAATATCAACATTTCCCACTGTTGCAAAATTTGCCGAGCATTTCATGTGTTCTGCAGACGAAGCATGTTTTTATTTTCTTCTTTTAAATGTTTTAAATCGCTTACACCGGATTTGCACCATACCGAGTCTGACGAGTCTTTAGAAAATAATAAACAAAACAGTAAAATATGTTTGATATTTCACAACCACATATCCAGCCAGCTAAACCGTACATTACCTTGCGAAAGTTTTGATGAACATCTTTGTTTTTGTCTTTGCTAGTTTGTCGTAAACTTAGTTCTGGGAAAGGACGACCATTTGCCTTGAATTCAACTAATTTTATAAAATTAAGATCGTTAGCACTTTTTAGTTGTTTAATTTTCTGCACTACCGACATTTTCTATAATACCGCATGCACACGCAAACCAAAAATAGTATTTTGACAAAACAACACAACAACAGTAAAAAATATCAATATAAATTCTTAAATTGATTTA
The DNA here is from genome assembly GCA_030710515.1 of Abscondita cerata. Classification (NCBI taxonomy): domain Eukaryota; kingdom Metazoa; phylum Arthropoda; class Insecta; order Coleoptera; family Lampyridae; genus Abscondita; species Abscondita cerata. The sequence continues at coordinate 1,498 of JALBCR010003128.1, forward strand.
AAACACGCGAAAATCGAATCAAAAATCGAGCGTATATGTACACCCTATTCGAAGCCAACGTAAACTGCGATACCGGCTTATGACCCAAAGTTGATTATTGCTTCGGACGTTCGCGTTTATTTGGGCGCTGCACGTTATTCGAGATTTTCCGGGTAGATCTAATTCAATGAGGACAATTCGCACCGCCAGCCCAAGGTTGAAGAGGATGAAGTACGAACGACGGCCGATAAATTTTAAGTTATTATACTTGCGACTTGCGACTTTTTGCTAGTAAATTAAATTTATAAATTTAATTTTAATAAAACACGTAATAATTAATATTTTTTCATATATTGTCAAAATTTTTGGGAGGTCATTGACCAAATGACCCTATGGACAAGCCGCCATTGCCATTTAGATCGTATCTTAGGGCCTTCAATTTTTCTTCCTGGTCTAATAGTGGTTACATACTTGAGAGTTCTAAAATTTTTGAAGAAATCGTGGTTAAGATAAGTTACTTCATAAGGAATAGGTGACTTCCTTGCTTTCTTACAAATTGATACATAGTCAACAGGCGCATTAATATTTACCCTCTTTAATTTTTTCTGTATGGTACTATGCATGGAATCAACTTCCATTTGCGTGTGGCCACGTTTGAGGTATTTTTGGTACACTGTAATATTGTTCAGAATAGCAAAATTCAGAAGTGCATTTGCACCCATCACTATAAAAAATAACTTTTTTAGAATGTTGTAACGATTCTATCTTATTTTCTAAAAGATAAACAATAATTGATGCAAATTCGTCAACAGTCAAATTTCCTTCCGTCTCATTCCAAATAAAACACAAACCATCTTTATTTTGTAAATCAAAGAATGTAAAATTGTGTACTGCCAATTTGGTTTTGTAGCTAAAGTTTTGGGAGCTAAAAAACAGCTTGCAAATCAACTGTAATGTTTTGATTTTTGAAGGTTTATCCTTATCCTTTTCTCTCCTTGCTTCTCCTTTTCTTTCTATATGGGTATTGTAGACAATACCATTAATATTGTTTGTTTTATAACTTGCGAAAGTATCGTAAGCATCCTTTTTTGGCTGAAAAAAACTCAAGTTTTTCTCTTTGAAAACTTATTTGAATTTTGATTTGCTCAAGGATAGCACCTCTTTTTGTAGACACTAATTTTCTTTATAAAATTCGAACAAATCGCTCTTAGACTTCCATAATGATTCCAAATACAACTTTTTTGTTGAGGTTCTGCAATAATGTGATTTCATTTTGGGTAGTTCGTCAAAGAATTCTTCCAAGATTTTTATGTGTTTCTGGAATTTATTTTCTTTCTTGGCAACATTTTGGGTAATATGGCTTCATCATCAGATTTATCAAACTTTCTTTTGCTGTTACCTGATTAGTTTTACACCAGTTCAGAACAGTCCATTCCCTATATCAAGAGTATGTAAAAACATTTTTTACAGACTCGTAAGTGATCACTGCCAATTTTTAGAAAATATTAAAAAGAAAAAGATTGCCTAGATTTGTTTTTGTCTTTTCTGTCTTTTGGTCTTACAGCATAATTCACTTTTATTAGCATGCGCACATGAATAGGTTTTTCATTCCAGGACATATTCCAGAAATGGGTGAATATTTCTTTCCTCTGATTTTCACTGATACTGTTGCACTTCAGACCTTTTTAAATAGCGGAGTGTTTGCACGTCTTACATCGTTCCTTTATTTCTGGTTTACTTTTCTCAACAGAATATCTCCATTCACCGTCATTGTCTATTTTTCATTCTCTATAATTATCTTTAAGTTCTTTTTTTATTTTATTATCTGTCGCAGTCCAACCCACAGAATTTCGTTTACGATTTTTGGTTGATTTGACACCGTTTTCTTTCCCTGAAAATATGTTTTGGAAAACTTCTTCAGGTACTAATACTAGTTCAGGTTCTGTAATATTATCGTTTAACACTACGTCATTATTTTGTGGATTATTAGCAGCAACCTGTTACGGTCAGTTGTTAGGAAAGTATGCCCCTTAGTGAAGAGTAGGGTGCGGGTTAGGAAAGTCAACGTTATTCCTAGAACCCATAGAAAAAAAATTAAAAAGGTAGGGCGCCAGGTTCGAGTAACGCTGGAGAGAAGAATCTGACCCAGAACCAAAGGTCAGCAGCTAACTGTCCGCAGCAGAATATACAGAAAAGGGGAACAAATCACGAAAGAATTCGACATAAAGTCAGAGAAACCTTCACACAATATTTATTCACCCCAATACACAAACGAATTTGTGATAGTTCACAGCATTAAATAGACACAGATATATTACGAATACACACGAGCTAAAACGGGTAACGTACAGCATTAAACATTCAGGTAACACGAAAATGACTAGAGCTACATAGAATTACAAGTTAAAGTAAAGAAAATTACCCAAATATTTACCACTGCTACGCCACTGTCTCGTATATGCAATTGATATTTCGCGTACTGAAGGTACGCCTATAGTGAACATTAACCTAGAATGTATGTCGATTATGGTACTGAGTAACGTTACAGATTACATGAATTTAAGGAAGACGTGTAAGGGAAGTTTTAAGACTAATTCAGTCACCGCGAAGTTTAAACGATTGTTCAATTTGGCCTGTCATCTGGGAACGAGCTCGTACCGGAGAGTCAATGGAACTAAATGCGTTCGGCTTAATTAAGATTGAGGTTTAAATTCTTACACGACTTATACACCACGTAGGTATTAAATACTCTTATCTATAACTAGTTAACGTTCCAGGTATATTATGCAATTACACATTCGAGCGACAAATAATCCGCAATAAATTTTCTACGTTCGCGCCTGATAGTTGGTGTCAAGGGGTGACTTCTACTTGAGTGATAGGTCGACTGCAGGTTCACGCGCAATTAAAAAGATATTAAAACCTCTGACCTTCCACGCAGCAGTAGGAGTATTACTCTTGCTCTCAATGGTACTAACGGTTCGGAATGAGCCTCCACCGTGTTCTGCGAATCTGACGGAGTATTCGTGGGTAGCTATTTCGGCACAACGCCTCCAAAAGCCATGAGTAGACCCGCAATAGCCGTACAAGTTGACGAAGGAAGAACCGGAAGAGAATATATTCGTAATAGGGAGACATAAACCTACCCTCTCTAGAATAAACATAGGGATGTTAGCGATAGATAAACCCAAGAGGGCAATCGTATACCTGATGCAAAGCGTCCCCCTACCCTGAAGAATGCAGGACGTGCTTATTGAACGTTCACGTGGAGCACAACCTTTTAGCAAATTTTAAAAGCCACTTTATGCGGTATCATATGTTTTACCATCGATTGCCCCTTCAAGCGAGGAAATTTTCAGATGAAGGTTTATCTTCTCCCTCGTGAACGGTTGATTTTGGACAAGCTTTTCGGAAGCGTTTAAATGCAGCGGACCAATCGTGGACAGTTTCAAGTTATCAACGCCGGAAACCAATACAAAGTAATGTCCGCGAAAGTGGGTTAAGGAAGTGTGTACACAGGAGAAGCGTTTACATTTTGAACGTTACACAGCCCCCTCCCCCACAAAACTTCAAGCTCCGCGCAGAAGAATGAATAGAAATTTGCTAACATACCTTGTTTATCTAGAAAGGAAGAGGGAAAAGAAAAAAGTTAACCACATTTTCAGAGAAAATCTCTAATTCAAAGAGATGACTTATAGATACCTCAACCCCACACTTATCAAACCCTACGGAAACCCAACCCCGAAGAGACAGACTGTTTGTCAAACCAAAATAGCCAAATCCGTTGACATCTGTACGAAACTCGCATGAAGCGTTTGATGTATCCAGCAACCAGGTCAAAGCAACACCCAAAGTAAAGGAAAAGAAATGGATACACATCAAGAGAAATTGAACGCCCACAAAACTCGCAAGTAGCGATTACCAGAAGCAAAGGTAAAGAAAGGTAGGTCGTCCAACAGTATCTCAACCAATCAACTAGACTTAGCCAACAGAAAAAAATATCTAATAAGACTGATAGAAATTCGGACTAGCGTCCAGGACAGAGCCCTAAAAACCAAAATGATTACTAACCCCAAAACAACCCCACCCTAAATGCAACCCCAAACAAAAATATAGGAACCCTAGGAAAGGTTTACGAAATGATAGGAACAAGGATAGGGCTAAACCCACATACGAAGAGGTTAGGATAAACCTAGGAAGATTATCGAGGTCGGGAATTTCTCAAGTGGCGTGCATGTCATGTGAGTGGCACCATGCATCTCTCCTTCCAAGACCCTCGCGAAAGATGGAAACTTGCGTCCTTAGGCCCCAGCGAAAATCCACTCTCACGCCATTCACAACGCTTAATACTTAGCCTCCCAAGATAACTTCTTTCCACCCAGGATAGGAGATTACCCCAAAGTTAAAGACCCCATGCAGTTAAAAAATGCGACTCTAAAACCCGAGGAACCACCCTGCCCATAGAATAAAAAGGAAAGAATTAAAGAAAAGGATCCCCAAAATTTTTGCCCAAAATTCCAAAATATACAGACTAACAGAAGCTAATAGTATGAAGTTCCGCAGTGGCTACAACCAAGCTATCTATTGACGGAGGTTAAGGGCGAGCAGTTTACCGCTGCCCAGCTCCTACACTCTTCTTTACGGCAATCCCAGTTGGTGCGCCTGGCAGTGAGCAGGTTCACCAGTAACAGAAGTCCGAAACGCCCCCTGCGCCAATACCCGCCGGTCCCAGCCAAAGCAGTACTCCTTATGCAAGAAGGAAAGAAGAAAGATAATAAGAAATGACAGAAAAAGGATCAGGATTCACTATTCTTCCCCGACCAGAGAATATAGAACACACAACACAAAAGTTGACTAGATGTTATAGACAACGGAGAAAGTGACCATCCCTATGTCAAATGCCCAACCAACCACCCGAAGCAAAGGATCCTAACGAATACAGAACCATACAGGTTCCCAAAAAATTATTAAACATAACAAAATAAGGCTATATGGAACTGGAGCTGGTATATCACGAAAACTCGCCGTAGCGGTTTGGTATTTTCCCAGAAAAAAGAAACAAAATGACGCAATGTTAACCGCGAGCAGGAGTAACTCCAACTGTACTCAGGTTACCATTCATCCCAAAACCTTCTCAAACCAAAAAGAAAAGAACGTGTATTTACGTACATACACTTCTTTCAGAAAAGTAAAATAACAGGGTGAAATACCAAATAAAACAGAACTTTCGATGCATGTCGACGATCACGTCGTTGAGCTAATTAAGCAAGAAATCATCAATAAGTCCAGGATACCCAAATTCTAATTCCAGTTTGAGAGAAAAAAAATTAAAAGAAAGAAAAATTATTGACATAAAAGCAACTCAAACTACTCAAGCTATTTCGTTAGAAATATTCAACTATCTGGCAAGAACAAGTAAGTTTACGACAACTTTTTCCGTCTAGGATAGAGTAAAGAGACATTAGGATTTGTTAGGCTCCCAAAACAGCAAGCTCATTATCAATCTCCTCCACAGCTATATGAGAGAACTTCTAGCTTCAGGTCCTTCACATGCCACGTGCCTAGTGACTTCCCTAAAGGGTCAGCCAGTTCATATGTCCACGGTGACACGATAGTTTTAACAGTATAAGGGCCTAAAACTTAGGTGCAATTTTGGCATTAAAATACTTCGAAGCGTCAGAAAGTTGGAAGTTACGACGCCACACCAAATCACCCACATTATATTTGACGTACCGACGACGGAAGTTATACCTATTTTGGGTGTTTTCGTAGGCTTTCTTGAGACGTTTGAGAATGAACTCTTTGATAGCTACATAACGTCGAGTAGACACGTTTTGATCCTGATCGGAATTCGTCGGTTCAAGAGAAGGTTTGTTAAAGATTTGCCAGAGTTAATATGTTCACGACCAAAAGAGCGAAAAACGGGGTACATCCAGTAACTTCGTGTTTGGCGGTTCGAATTGCGCATCCAATGTGAGGAAGATTCACATCCCATTTCCCTGATTGTCTTTAACATAAGACGCTATCATGGTCTTAAGAACGCGATTGATACGTTCAGCCGGGTTGGCTTGCGGATGGTATTTAGCGGTGTAGAGTATAGTTAGAATGGTATTCTTCACACAGTTTGGTGAATTCACGACTACGGAATTGTACGCCGTTGTCAGAGATAATGTACTGCGGCACTCAGAACATTAAGAATACCTGTTCTTCCAGGATTTTAGTAACCGCAGCAGCAGTAGCTACGCGCATAGTGAAGAAAGAGCGCGAATTTCATGCAACAATGGACCAATCACAAACACGTAACAGTTGCCTTTAGATGAGCGCGGAGGTGGGCCAACGATGTCACAGCATAAAGTTTGCCACGGTCCCGTAGGACGAGCACGTGGAGAGAACATCCCAGGAGGAGCGGCGAGAGACTTTATTGGCAGAGCAAATGGAACAGCGACGGATATAGCGTGCCACGTCAGAACGTAAGCGAGGCCAGTAGAAATGTTGCAAGATTCTTGCTGTCGTTTTTGTCACTCCGCCATGTCCAGCCGTTGGAGGATCGTGATTCTCCTGAATTATGCGCTTTCGTTGTTCAGCAGGACAACCATCTTCCACTCATCGTTAGGATTTAAGGAAGGAGCAGCGAAAGAAGTGACCACTCGGCGATATAGAATGTTATGGTCGACTGACCAGTGCGGCAACTAGTGAGGTGTGGTAAGAACGCGTTTAAGTAAGTCATTATACCACTTATTTTGTGTAGTAGTAAGTCAAGTCCGAGAGAAGGATAATTTAAGGAAGCAAGATAAGGACGGTGGTTTCCGTTTCATCATCAACAGCAGGAACAGCACTACGTGATCCTTGCCTTTCCGATGCCTAATCGTGAAGTCATGTTCCTGTAACTGTATGACTGACCAGCGAGCCAGGCGACCGGATGGGCTCTGCAAACGATTGAGCCATAGTAGCGAGTGATGATCTGTGATGACAGTGAAGTGAGAACCTTCAATATAAGGCCAGAACTTAAAAATAGCAAAGAGCACAGAAATACACTCTTTCTCGGTCGTGCTATAGCGTCTTTGGCTTTAGTTAAGGAGTGACTCCATGTAACTGATCACCTTTTCTCCCTCTGGAGTTTCCTGAGTAAAAACGGCACCTACGCCATAATCTGAGGCGTACGGTCTGTATAACAAAGGGATAGCGAAATTTGGACACACGTAAGGATTGGAGCAGAAACGAGATGTCTTCTTTAAGAGAGACGAAAGCCTGTTGACATTCGGGCGTCCACACAAACGAAGCATTCTTCCTAGTAAGGGCAGATAGAGGAGAAGTAAGGGTAGCAAAGTTCGGTATAAAGCGACGATACCAGCTAGCCATGCCAATCGCACGTCGAACCTCAGTGACGGTGGTAGGGTAAGGAATATTAAGTATAGCAGTGACCTAGTCTGGATCCACCAGCAGTCACCTTTTCGTTCACCACATACCCTAGATATCTGAGTTCTGGACTGTACAAATAATGGCACTTGTCTCGATTTAGTGTCAAGCCAGCAGCGAATAAGCGATCCAGGGCCTGTCCCAATACTTGTGTTCTTCAAATGACGGGGTAGCGACAATTATATCATCGAGATACGCAAAGCAATATGAAGCTCCAACTCTGCACCTATAATCTGGTCGATCAGTCGCTGGAAGGTAGCAGGAGAATTATGCAACCCGAACGGCATCCGAGTGAATTGAAATAGTCCGCGATAAGGTATTGTAACAGCGGTAAGCGGTTTGGATTCAGGTGACAGAGGGATCTGCTAGTAAGCAGAACGAATATCCAAGCTGGAAAGAAATTTAGCGTCGCGTAACCGGTCTAGAATGGAGGTAATGTAAGTTAAAAGCTTTCTATTCAGTCTACACAGAACCGATAGGTGTTGTCTCTTTTTTCACCATGACTTCACTGGACTGGACATGCATGGACTGGTAGAAGGCTCCACCACACCCAATTAGTAGCATCTTATCCAACTCGTCGTTAACGATCTTTGATAATACTGGAGAAAGAGGATAGTATCTCTGTTTACGATAGGTTCTGCTTGGGTGCGTATGCAATGCTGAACTAGAGAAGTGCATCCAAGACCTGATGGTTGAGACGAAAGCTTTCCAGAGATAAGAGCATCCAGCAAAGATTGTTGAGCAAGAGTTACATCCGACTTACATTAAGGGCGTCTGCACGGACGTGGTTAGTAACAGAAACAGTATCGAAAGACCAGTGGCCTTTACTAAAGTAAGGTACAAAAGCCATCGCCTTCCAGAAGTCTATCTCCAAGTATCAGTGCCTGAGAAATTCTTAGGGACCACTAAGGTTTCTAGCACCTGGTCTTTCCCTCCAAAAGTATAAGGAGAAATAGGTACCAAGAATGGCACACTTCCCACCATTAGCTACGTTACAGAAAGTCAAAGAAGTTTCTCTTAAAGTGATAGGTAATAATCCAGAGTAATTGCCAACCCATGCCACCCAAGATCGTTTCGAAGACCCTGTATCCAGTATGCTTTAAACGGAATTCCCAACGGATACATTGAGAAAAGGTCGTTCGTCCCCACGAACACTAGCGAAGATAAAGTTCAAAAGTAATTTTGTGAGTTATCGAGTTCATCAAAGGGAGGTATCTCGAAGTTGTAAGCAACATAGAACCTACTCAGGTCCGCGGGTTCCGATAAGCGTTTCCCTGAGGAGAACTACTGAGAGCATTTAGACTTGGTAACACCTGCCTTTTCCACACCCAATACGCACAATGGAGGATCTGTGGGTTTGGACATCGAGGGAAACATTCCCTAAATTTCCGCAATTCCAACATCGTATACGTTCCCTCGAAGGACCAGAAGGACTAGCAGCAGGAGTTGAAGTAACTGAAGAACCAAAGAAGATTCAGAGAGAGACCAAAGTTTCAGGAGACATAAGCCAAGTGTAGGTTCCTTCAAAGAGCTAGTGCGTTTGAAGGATTGAGTTAAGAATTGACTATATTCGATCTTTTCCCAAAGCAACAGCAGTTGAGACATTGACGAAACGTCGTGCAGTGCCAAAGTCGTTTGAAAGTACGGTGTTAAATTTCGTCTAAGGATAGGAAGCTGTTGTTGTTCAGTAAGAGGTTTGCTTAGTCGCCCGAGAACAGACTCTGCATAGTCGCCATGTAGATGCCAAACCCTTCAAGAACACCCATGGTTCGTGTCTTAATTTCGTCCAGCAGTCGGTCAATCGTAGTCGACTGAAAGAAATTCCGATTGTAGTAGTCGCACCACATCTTTCCAGGAAGTTATGACTGTCGATGCGCCCTGGAAGAGAAGAAGAGCTTTCCCAGTTAATAACTCTGGAGCACCATGAAACAATTGCGTTAAAGAAATTCCCCGAGCTGTACTCAATTCATCCAAACGAGTGAGGAATTCAGTTAACGATGTCTTGCCGTCCCCGGAGAAAGTCAAATTTAGCTTCGCTGTAGCAACAGATTTAGAGAAGAACGAAGGACTAAAGGAAGCAACAGGAATCGGTTCGGGTTCGACATCGGAATCGGAAGATAACAGCCCAAGTTCTTCTTTAGCAGCCGCGGTTTTAGGACTAGAAGTGACAGCTTGACTGAACCCAAAGTGAGTATGTCGTTGTTTCTTGATCTTCGAGTCAATAGTATGGTGTAGAACAGTAAGAGAGCAGCAGAGCATTCCTGTTATTAGCTTCTTCGGTTGAGGTGGCAAACCATTAGTTTGCACCTGCGATTAGTATGTGTCCAAAGGGTAGAAGAACGAATAAAATCGGAAGTAGAAAAAGTCTCCATCGAAACTTTCAGCAAAAGTATTAAGCGCTCTCTAGAGATGAAGTAACTGAGCTACGTCGGTTTTGGCCAGCAATGTTATATTTAATGTGTGTAAGAGATTTATTAGCCTCCAACTGAACTAAGCACTACATACCAGATTTCCGTAGATTCTCCACAGAAACGATCAGAGTTAAGGCCACTATAATCCAATTCGTACCTAAATTCCATTTTGTTTAGAAGACGATTCGCTTCAAATTTCCACACTTTCGACATCTTAAAGTAAGTAGAATTTGCAAAACGTAAGACTATAAGAGAGCACGGAAAAAATACAAGACAAATCTCAAGAAAAAAATCGAGAAAAGTCAGAGAGGAATACCAATCGAAAGAAAATCGAGAGAGAAAAATCGGTCCCCGCAAGTTGGGTGAGCCAATCTTTTCAAGTTACGGTCAGTTGTTAGGAAAGTATGCCCCTCAGTGGAGAGTAGGGTTCTTTGGGTTAGGAAAGTCAGCGTTGTTCCTAGAACCTATAGAAAAAAATTATAAAAGAATTGAACCAGGTTCAAGTGCTGAGAAAAAGAAATACCCAGAACCAAAGGTCAGCAGTTAACTGTCCACTTTAAATATACAGAAAAGGAAACCATGCAGAGAGTTTGGTGACATAAAGTCAGAAACCTTCACAATATTTATTCTTTAATACACAACAGAATTTGTGATAGTTTGCATTGTGAATGAACAGAATATATTACAGGCTTTTAAATGGTGACATTAAACATTCAGGTAACACGAAAATGACTAGAGCTACATAGAATTACAAGTTAAAGTAAAGAAAATTACCCAAATATTTACCAATTTTACCCATCTCGTATATGCAATTGATATTTCGCGTACTGAAGGTGCAATAGTGAACTTAACCTAGAATGTATGTCGATTTATGGTAAGGTAACTTACAGTTACATGAATTTAAGAGAAGAAGGAGAAAGTTTAAGACTAATTCAGTCACACAGTTTAAACGATTATTCAATTTGGCCTGTCTGGGAACGAGCTCGTACCGGGAGGTCAATGGAACTAAATGCGTTCGGCTCAATTGAGATTGAGGTTTAAATTCTTACACGACTTATACACCACGTAGGTATTAAATACTCTTATCTATAACTAGTTAACGTTCAGTATATTATGCAATTACACATTTCGACCGACAACTCATTTGCATATTACATACGTTCGCGCCTGATAGTTGGTTAATCAGGGGTGACTTCTACTTGAGTGATAGGTCGACTGCAGGTTCACGCATTTAAAAGATATTAAAACCTCTGACCTTCCACGCAGCAGTAGGAGTATTACTCTTGCTCTCAATGGTACTAACGGTTCGGAATGAGCCTCCACCGTGGTCTGCAGATCTGACGGAGTATTCGTGGGTAGCTATTTCGGCACTACGAAAGCCATGATGACCCGCAAGCTGTACAAGTTGACGAAGGAACAACCGGAAGAGAATATATTCGTAATAGGAGAATAAACCACCCTCTCTAGAATAAACATAGGGATGTTAGCGATAGGTAAACCCCGAGGGCAATCGTATACTTGATGCAAAGCGTCCCCTAGCCTGAAGAATGCAGGACGTGCTTATTGAACAGTTCCGTGGAGCACAACCTTTTAGCAAATTTTAAAAGCCACTTTATGCGGTATCATATGTTTTACCAACGGTTGATTTCGGAAAAGTTTTCCGAAAGCGTTCAAATACAGCGGACCAATCGTGGACAGTTTCAAGTTATCAACGCCAGAAACCAATACAAAGTAATGCCTGCGAAATTGGATTAAGGAAGTGTGTACACAGGAGGGCGTTTACACTTCAAACGTTACAAACATCACAGTCTGCACCGCATGTTGTACTGACCCCACTTTGCAAAATTTGAATGTTCAAGTACTTCATGAAGAATAAAATTTTGTGTTCGTTGATTTAGATCAACAGTTGTATGCAAGATGAACTGTATTCTGTAACAAATTGCTATCAAATTTTGTAATTCGAATACTATGACTATATCATATAATGAAACTGTTGGTAGACTATCTAAATCTGCTATTGTATCGTCCATCGTTTCTGAGATTCTGAAAAATATCAGACTCGTTAACCGAAAAGTGCCGTATCCGTATATTCTTGGGTATTATTTCTTTGTGTGCTGACTTGTAAACATGGTTCATCAATTACAGAAGGTAAGGAATCCGTTTCATCTTGTACGGCTTCTATGTTTGTTCTATAGGCTGCCAAACCCAAGTCGAATAACATCTTTGTACGGGAGCTACATTGTTCTGGTTTTTCTTATTTCGTGACATAATCTAAAATAGGCTTATTTAATGTACTTTTTGTTATCTACTCCCATGTTTATTAAATTATATTTTCCTGTTCAATAAAATATTAACTGTCCATTCTTTTAAAATATTGTGACAGAACTGTCAACAACTACATGGGAATGACGGAGATACAAGTTTTTATGAGTCTGCGCTTGCGTACTCGGAGTTACGAGGCATTATTGTTTCTTAAGTATCCGCAAACGGGAATATTTTGTTACAGTTATAGTAATTCGCTAACACTAAGATTACATCTTATTGCAGTAAATGGCGCTAAAATATGATTTTTAAATATTTTGGAGTTACAAGGTTTCATGTGTTGCCGACGGTATGCAGGTAGGATTTTCTTCGAAAAGAATTTTATCGTTCCGACGTACCAGTTTTTGAGCGTTTTCTAACAAGAATTTACGCTACATCGAAAGAAATATAAATATTTGGGTACTACGTCTTTTCTTTTAAGAAAAGTGGACATTAGTTAAATCACACCAACAATTTAACATATCGATGTTTAATCACACAGACTTTTAATCACGCCAAAATTTCATCACATATACATTATTTATTACATATAATCACGGCAACGATAAACATGCGACAATTTGATCACATGCACATTGCTACACTTACTGAAGACTAAATTCAATAAATATGCAATAACTACGTAACGTGTTAAGCGTAAACATTAGATATTATTTTCCAAAAAATACGAGAATTTTCTGATCGAAAAATTAAGTACATAGTATAAAAAAAAAATGTAGTCCAATTAAAGTTTGCAAATAAATTACAAAATTGTGTATAGATATGACATTTTTGAAAGTATTCTAATAAACAATTATACTGTAAAATTTATCTAAAACATTAATAATAAATTAAATTAAATCGTTATACTGTTCGTTAGTCCGTCCCATTTTAGAGTATTGTTCTGTTATATGGTGTCCTTATTCTTCTACGTTAGTTGATTTCATTGACCGTGTTCAAAAAGAAATTGTTACGATATTTAAAGTATAAGCTAGGTTATAGACATATTAATGGTGATTATAGTTTTGTTCTGAATAAGGTAAATCTAAGCTCTTTAACTTGATAGACGTTAGTTTCTGTAAAATAGTTTTTTTTGTTTAAAATAGTTAATTGTATTGTTGATTGTCCTGAATTGTTACAGCAAATAAGTTTCAATGTTCCTTCACGTACCACTCGTCGCCATAAATTATTTAGTATAGAATGTAAGGAAAGAGATTTAGTTACCACTGTCATTCCTAGAATCATGAGACAATTCAACGAATTAAATATTAGTAATAATGTCGATATTTTTATGTATTAAAAGAGAAAAACCTTTAATGTTTGTTTTTTTTTTGGGCTTTTTTATTCTTTTTTTTTAAATTTTGAATATAAATTTAAATTATTTATATTTTAAAAAAATTATTTATTAATTGCAACTTTATTTATAACAACCGGATAAATTTTACCTTAAATTTGGTCGACACTCATTCCTGAATTGAAGTTATTAATCGGATGCCGTTACATTTTAATTTTTTGGCTCGAGTGTAAAAAATGCTAAACAATAGAGATAATATTTTTGGTATTGCACATAAATATAGAACAAAATTTATTATATAATAAAAAATTAAGTTAAAGGGATCATAAAGAGAATCGTAAATAAATTTTAAACAGTAAATACGTGAATTCATATGAAAATAAATAAATATTTTAACATTGATTAAATGATTTAAATTTGGATCCGGATTTTTTACAGATAGTATTAAACATTATTTAAATTTGAAATTTTGAAAAAGGGTTAACCTTATTTTAAAATTTTAAACAATGGAAATTATTAAGGTAAGGTAACAAATTTTAAACGCAAAATAAACTAAATTTAATACTTAAGCAGATATAATACGAGAATGGCATCCGGGCGTTGTCCTTGCATGAGAGATACAGAATGATGCGTCACACGACATCGAAAGGAAAAAACACAAACGGCAATTGCACATCGGCAAACAATAAAAGCAGTAAGATAATGCTGTAAAATAAGATCAAAATCATAATGAACACTATTACTTAAAGAATATTATTAATATACACACGGTGCATAACCTTCAACGTAAAAATCTCACAATCGAGTGTCGCTTTCAAGTCGGCGTTGTGTGCAAAAGTAAAATTTAATATTCTGCATCAAAGATAAATATATAGTTTCCACAATAAAAAAAATACGTACATTAAATTTCATTAATGTAATAAAGGTATTAATAAAGACAAACAAAAATTATGACGTCACAAGGTGATGAAATGTACATTGATTAAATTGTCGAATGTTTCTCTGTCGCTGTGATTATATGTCTATGTAATCAAGTGTCAGCGTGTTTAAACCTCAGCATGTTTAAATGTCAGTTTGCGATAAGTGTCGGGGTGATTAGATGTTGTTTTGTTTGTACGTCTGGGTTTAACTGTTCTCTGCCTAACTGTCGATGTAAAAATGCAAGTTTGATTGAAATGTAATCACTTACTACATACATTATAAACTATGTCAATGTGCTGTTAATAAATTAATGCAAGCTTGCTTGCGTAATATTTTAAGAATTTAACAATAGTTCATATTATATATAGTAATAGTGCTTGAGAAATTGGTGTAAATTTTCATGTTTAATTACTTTAATTTTTAATTTAATTTTAAAAATCACATTTTAAACCGTAAGCAGTTTGTGTTGCACGTGTTTTGTCGTTAGTGTTTCGGTTTCAATTTTAGACTTTTAGACTTTTTGTTAATTTTTGGTATGTGAAAAACAAAATACTTCTTAAACGATTGAACACCATGTCAGAATAAAATGTTAATGGGAATCATTCCTGCCGTAATAATGGGGATGATATACTAATGGGACTTTTCACATATTCGAGGTCAACATCGTATCAATTTTGCCATTTACCAATACAACGATTGAGATTTTGGTTTTTGCTCAAATCGAAGGACTACCTATTGAGCATGCCCAAAGATAAGTGATTTGCATTTGTTTATTCTTTGTTTGCAATTAATTTCAGCTTTCAAGAATCCACAACATTTAAATAAGTCAACGAAACATCAGACTTAACCTCACATTGAATTAACACCAGAGTGTATTGGATTTGTGTATCCAAGATATCGTTAAAAGTAATTTGTTATTTTTTATTGTCGGTTGTTGTTTAATTTAAGTATAATGAAATCGAATTTATTGTAACGGTTACATATTAATGCTAGCTCGTGATAGACCCAACAAAAACTATTATCCTTTTCTTAATTTTGTGGTTAAATTACTTGATCATGTGATTAAAAAATTAAGTGCCACTCAATATAATTATAAATATACAAATTTTTCTGTGATCACCATTGAATATTTAAACTATTAATAGACTTAATTAAATTGATAATTTTCTTACTAATTGTTTTGTTTTTCTTTTTTCTCAAACCCTGACACTCTTCGGTATTTATTTATCTACTAGATTTGGTTTTAATTGAATTAAGCAACATTCATTAAATAAATGTAACAATCTTCTTTCAGAGATAGAGCAAATAGTATCTAACAAAAAGGTTTAATCAAGAGATAGTCGGTGTCATCACCTCATGGACAGTTGCGTTGTACTCAGATTCATCAAAATGTAATGTTTGTAGAGTATTTTACAAATATTACATTTTAATAAAAAATATTTAAATGTTTCTCAGCAGTAAAACAGCATTTACTCTAACTATCGTTAATGTAAGAAAATATTTTAGGAAACGTGTTGTCAAATTCAAGATGGCAATTACGCCCCTAGTGACCATTTTAGAAACTCAGAAATAACTTTCAGCATTTTCTCTTGGCTATTTTTTTTATATATTTTTATTGCAAATCGATACGATGAGTGGTTTCTGAGATACCGCTATTTACTTCTATTTTTGTCACCCTGTACACAATCTTCACGGTACGAAAGTCAAGACGCAAATCGAATAAATAATAACAATATAATAAGCTGTTTTAAGATACCAATATCTAATCGTAGGTATAACTATCGAAATTATCTTATCTTTCTCTAAAGAAATCATCTTCAAGTCATTTTAGCATAGTTTGATTAGTTGATGTGAAAGATGTACTCACATTAAATACAAAACACGTAAAGTTTATCACTTCCAAACAGTTTGCTCCACAATAATTGGTAAGACAGATTTTCTTTGACAAATATTTGATTATCAAAATTTAGTTACAATTTTAATGGTGGCAACGTATATATTCGCTCCTTGGTCTTCCCCAGCAATTCCGCTACTAACTTCAACTAATTCTCCTATAGGCGTGCAGCTGACAAAGGTTACCAGAAACATACGAGAACTGTTGTAAAAACAAACGTTTCAGGAGGAAGCGTCATGGATGGTTTCAGTAATGGCATTGGGGTTAATGCCCGGAAGTATCGCTGTATTATTATTGATTGATAGATTTGGCCGGAAAAAAACTTTATTACTTGGCGCTGTTTTGCTATTCATACCGTGGATATTAATACTATTTGCAAAATCATTCATCATGTTGCTCGTAGCTCGTTTTGTAGCAGGTTTAGGTATCGGAATGACGCTTGGCGTAAGATGTAATTATAGAAAAACCTATGTGTGATCCTTACAAAAAACTTTAAGGTAATACCTTTATACGTTGGAGAAATATCGCAAAACGAATACAGAGGAGCATTGTGTTCTATGCCAATAATCGGAGTGGCGTTAGCAACAATTATCATATTTGCAGTTGGCCCTTTCGTTTCTTACGAAACATTGGCGATAGTTTGCGCATCTACTCCACTAATCTTCTTTACAGTAGCTTATTTTATACCGGAATCGCCTTATTACTTGATAAAAAACAACCAACTTCAAGCTGCTCAATACACGTTAACATATTTGGTGGGAAGTGAAAATGTAGAAAAATGGCGCGTAGAAATTGAAACGACAATACAAAATGATGGCACTTCTAATTTCAAATTCAGTCAGCTTTTTTGATCGCTGTCACAGAAAGTCTTTAATGATTGTCCTTGGTAAATATTTATGAAAATCATTGCAAAAAACGTGCATTAATGTTATAGTTCTAAAGACTATTCAACAATTTAGCGGATTGTCTATCATCAGCTCTTACATGCAAACTATAATGAAAGAAAGTCAAACGTCTTTATCCGAAGAAACATCCAGCGTAATTTTTGCAGTAATTCAAATTCCTTGCGGTATTTAACGGTTACTTAAACCTATTGTAAAACTAATTAATTTTGTTTTAGTTTTAATATCATCGTTTTTGGTAGATAAATTTGGTCGGCGACCTCTTTTGATGATTTCAACATTTGGATGTGCATTATCTCTAGCCGGAGAAGGAACGTATTTTTACTTGCAGGCAATGGATGTTGATCTTTCAAATGCATATTTCGTACCCACACTGTGTTTAACGGTCTACTTTATAATGATATCTTTTGGTATTTCTAGCGCAACAAATGTAGCTGTTGGTGAATTGTTTACACCAAAAACTAAAAAAATTGGTGGCACTGCAATTGGATTTTACGCGGGAATTCTAATGTTTATCGGTAATAAAATGTTTAACCCGATTGTTGAAGGTTGGGGAATGCACGTTGCTTTTTGGATATTTGGAAGTGTTTGTGTGTTAGGACTATTTTATGGTTTGTTTGTTTTGCCGGAAACGAAAGGTAAAACGTTTGAAGAGATACAAAAAATATTGGGTGGAGAACAGACAATACTGTGATCAATAAAAATGATAATAAGTGAATTTAAACCAAATATTTTATTTGTGATTGAATCATAGTACAGTAAGGACAGTAGTTATGTGATGCCCCTTTTGTCTCAGTTTTGAAAGCATTTGGCTTTTGTCGACAGTGTCTTGTGTTTCGAAAAAATGGCGGTTGTCCATAAAGCATTCGGCCGATACAAGTGCAGGAGATTCTACACAAAGGTTTGCTGTCTGTGATCGGGGTCTTTTTGCAATATTCGTCCTGTTAAATTGGGACGTAGAAAGGGAATTTTAGGTGTTCTTTACTTTTTTAGGTATTAAGTGTTTAATTTGCGTTGGTATATTTTGTTTTCAGATTTACTATTACGTAAATTTTACTACCGTACTAGTCCCAGTTGTTTTTAATTGTTATCGGAGAATGATCCGATGACAGGCATTGTAGTTACTGCAACAATCTAGGTGAAATCTTACTGGTGACGGAAAAGTCCTGAAAATTTGGATCAATAAGTTGGTTTTCCACTGAAAGAAGGGAAACTGATTTTTATGTATAAGTTTATATGGTTTTCTTCTAGAAAGCCAGCTATTAGTTTTGAGTGTTAAGAATATCCTAAAATAATTCAGATTCAAGTTATATATTCTAAAAAGCGTTATAGTACAGAAGAGGTTGCTACATTATAAGTTGATATTGTGATTTTTACTGAAGAGGCTCAAATCTCAATGTTATCATTTCTAAAAATCGTATTGCTGGTATATCAACAGTAATTGCTTAAGCACTCTGTTTTGCTAACTATATGACAGTATCATTCATATATGTAACTCAGAAGTTACGTAACTGCGTGCTTGCCTGTGGTGTGTGTTCAGTTCTTATATGATAAAACATTGGCAACCAGATTCCATACATTCTATGTATGGCTGGCCCCTTATCACAAATAAAACACTTAGAAACCAGTACATTTCAAATTTACCACATTATAAAAATATTTGGTTTTTTTTGTACCCCTGGGGATCACTTCAAATTTGCTTTTTTATAAAATTAATGGGGATATGAATTACACAAATAATACACTATATTTATCGGCACCAATTGAGTATTTTTATTAGTAAATGTGTATCATTTATCACTACTTTATTTTAATATAAACAATACCTCGTTTTTTTTGATATACCAATATCTAACTGTAGATACATATATAATGATGTAAGAAACCGACAATGTTATAAGTCAAATTTTCCGCCGAGAAAGAATTATCTCACAGCGTAAAATTTACATTGTATCCAAGAACAGACGTCGTGCGCACCGACCCATTTAAAATTACTCCCATGCATCCGCTGTCCACTCTTCCGCGAGATAAAGCCCATATAAGCGCGAGCGCAATGCAGAAGGCACTTCTAACCCGACTTCGAATCAGACTTCTTATCCTAATCCGACTTGACTTCTCCACTCCTGGAGAACTCCGCCCACATTAGTGCTGAATCCAAATATAAAACCGCTCTAAACCTATCCGCCACTAACTCAAAGACCGCTGCAAATGCTGATTTAAATCGGTACGAGCGGAGCGAGCTAACTCAAAGACCGCTGCAATTGCTGATTTATTTTGGTAAGGGCGCGGCAGACCACTAACTCAAAGACAGCTGCAAATGCTGATTCAATTCGGTACGAGCGCGGCCACAGAACTAACTCAAAGCAAAAAAAAAAAACCCGAACACCCATCTACTTACAGATGCGTGCTGGCAGACTTCGACTTAGGTGAACTTCGTAGTAGGCGTGCGGCAATCGCCTAGGAAAACACCGCCACAAAACTTGGGCACGTTGAGACGGACTTCCGTCGTTTGCCAAGCCGTAAGCCGCAATAATAAACGCTGTGGTGTATGCTAAAACAAGCGAGCGCCGTATACAGAAGTTCTAACTAATAACCTTAAAAGCGGGTGTGAACGACCGCCACTGATAAATAATAACCACTTACCTGTTTCAGTGAGACACTAGCACCAGACCTAGAAGCCGCACGAATCCGCAACCCGAGTATTTGTTTAGCAAGAAATTCCGTTGTGTAAAACACGTTAATGATTCCACCGCCAACCGTACTAGCCCGGCGCGGCATTCCGACTGGCCGTGTTTAAGCTGCCGCTGTTCCGACCACGACTCGCAAGTATACCCGCGTATTAAACATAAATTGTAAATAAATCCATTGTATATATATAATAACCCCTAACGTTGTAAATAATTGTAAATAGACATCTTAAAAGCAAACTCTAATCTAATCTAAAAGATACGCGTTTACAATGAAATCGTTAATATCTTATCTTACTCTAAAGTGAGTTCATCTTTAGAGTAAATTGAATAATTGAGCTGAAAAATGTACTTCGCTTTTTGCACCAAATACTTGCAGTTTATTACTTCCAAACAGTTTTCAACCACAATAATTGGTAAGACAGACTTTTTTGCAAACATAACACTATTTGATTATACAAATTTAGTTACAATTTTAATGTTGGCAACGATCATATTTATTCCTTGGTCTTCTCCATCAATTCCGCTACTAACTTCGAGCAATTCTCCCATCGGCGTGCAACTGACAAAGGTTACCAAAAGCATATAAGGAATGTTGTAAAATTAAATTCTTCAGGAGGAAGCGTCATGGATAGTATCAGCACTGGCATTGGGACTAATGCCGGGAAGTATCGCTGTAGTATTCTTAGTTGATAGAATTGGTCGAAAAAAAACTATGTTGTTTGGCTCTCTTTTGCTATTCGTGCCATGGATTTTGATCATATTTGCAAAATCTTTTAACATACTGCTGATAGCGCGTGTCATAGCAGGTTTAGGTAACAGGTCACCATTGGTGTAAGTGTAACAATAAAAAACTAATTCTGATCCTTAAAAACTTATTTAAAGGTAATGCCTTTATACATTGGAGAAATATCTCAAAAAGAATACAGAGGAGCACTGTGTTCTATGCCAGCTATCGGCGTGGCTCTAGCAACAATTATCGTATACGCAGTTGGTCCGTTTGTTTCTTATCTAACATTAGCGTTAGTTTGCGCATCTACTCCACTAGTTTTTTATAGCATCGTATTTTATGCCGGAATCGCCTTATTACTTAGTAAAAAACAACCAAAGTGTACCTGTTAGAGACACATTAACATATTTGGCAGGAACTGAAAATGTAGAAGAATGGCTCCGAGAAATAGAAACAGCAATACAAAAGATCACACATCTGACTTCAAACTCAGACATCTTTTTGTGAAGCGCAATCACAGAAAATCATTTATGATAGTCTTTGGTAAGTATTTTTTCTAATCATACAAAAATCACACATAATGTTGCAGTTCTAAAGACATTACAACAATTAAGCGGAATGTCTGTCATTACCGCTTACATGCAAACCATAATGCAAGAGAGTCAAACGTCTTTATCCGAAGAAACATCGAGCGTAATTTGTGCGGCAATCCAAATACCTTGCGGTATTTATAAGTAGAGAATCATACTGAAGAACTAATCAATTTTAATTTTGTTTAAGTTTTAATGTCATCATTTTTGATTGACAGATTTGGCCGGCGACCTCTTTTTATCATTTCATCATTTGGATGCGCTTTATCTCTTGCGGGAGAAGGAACGTACTTTTACTTGCAGACAACGGATGTTGATCTTTCAAATGCGTATTTTGTACCAACACTATGCTTAACGGTTTTCTTTATAATGATGTCATTTGGCCTTTCGAATGCACCTTATGTAGCCGCTGGGGAACTGTTTTCACCAAATGCAAAACGAATTGGTGGCACTGCGTTTGCATTTTATATAGGATTTATATCGTTTATTAGTAATAAGTTTTTTAACCCTATTGTTGAAGATTGGGGAATGCACGTAGCTTTTGGATATTTGGGGTGCTTGTTTGTTGGGACTATTTTTTGGAATGTTTGTGTTACCTGAAACGAAAGGCAAAACATTTGAGGATATACAAGAAATTTTAAATGGAGGACAAACTTCTACACAACTTGACAATAAAAACTAAACTTTAAGTAATTCAAATTTTTTATAATAGTTAAGGGATTACAAAAATAATTGAAACATAATTTTCTTATAAAGTATCGTGACGGTTTTTTTCTATCGATTATGAATATGTGGCTTAATAAATCTCGTTTACGTGGTATTTTATGCCTGGTGGTTAGGGAACCAAACGTTGGGGTCAAAAATCCGACTTTCTTTGTAAGTGGAATTCTGTCTCTAAAAAGTCCGTTTTTTGATTTCCGCGGTGGTACCACGTGCTTTCTTGTGATTGCTAATGGTGAAATATTTTCTTTTATTAAGTAAAATCCTCAAATTATTTGATAAATTATAGGATGACAAGTTCATTTAATATTTAGAAGCTGTAATAAGTACATCTATATTATGCATACTGTCGAATGCCGTAAGTAAAACAAATTTTTCTTAGCTATGCAAGCGCCATTTTGGTATAATTTTATATTTTACCTGAGGACTAATCCATGAATAAATGGAGGCAAAACTAGTTTACCAGTTGCGTTCAATTTTTACTTGTACTTCTGGTGTTACCCTTCACAACCTTTTGTTCTTATTGCAGCAGATGGCTTTCCACTTTGACACCCGTATGCGCCAGTAGCTAACCAATCAACTATCGTTCTCCTAGTAACCGTATCAATTGAAAATTTATCTGAAGCCTGACGTTCCCACATCAAATAAAACAATTTGACAACTAAGTACCTAAGTTTTAAAGTCGTTTATATTTTATGCATATAGTAGTTGCGTGTGTCTTAGAAACCGATTATTTTATTTGGCACTGATTGATAATTAGCGCCTTTGTTTAATCTTTGTGATAGCGGGGTCTTTAAAAAAAACGGTTTCACATATGTTTGCACCAATAAAGCCTATTTAAAAAATTGACAGATATAAAACAACCTTTTTGGCAAAATTCCAGATCAGATATAAATGTAATCTAAGGCTTCCAAAAGTGTATAGTGCACCATCTACCTGATCCTAGCAATTAATTTAAGCCGTAATAACAAATCAAATTTTATTTGTCCTTTTACATTAACAAAATAATTCGGTTCCTTAGTTAAACAACTTAACAACTTATTAAAGAGTTTTAATTAAATAAACAATAACACAACACTACTTATATTTCCTTTCATTTTTTATATAACTTATTCTACCTTCATTCCAATTGTATGATATTTTTTTACTTTTTTCCAATCAGTCTTTCCTCTTCTTTACCTCCTTCATCCACTCAATCTCTTTTCCCCCTCGCCCCAATACAGTTCTTTTTTCTCTCATCTCATTCCTTAATCCACCATACTTCTACCTCATACGTTTTAAGTTTTCGATTTTTTTTTGTTAAAGGAAGTTATTCCAATTTTTAACAACGTTACGCACATGCGTAAGAGACGTTTGGAATACAAATAACGTTTATTAACTAAAACGTGCTTGTTATACGTGACGGCTTCAATAACTACATCCGGCGTAGTCATACATCATCCAACTGTGTTGAAGTTGTAGTACACAACAAAAGAGAAAAGCATAGATGGGTTTTCTGAAAATCAACGTGACTGTCAAATTGCTATCCCCTGATAAATGTGCGTCCAGAGATCACCATCGGACCTTGATATTCGGGGACACCCGATGACAAGTTCACAAATTTAGTTTCCATGTTGTAGTATAAAGACCATCCTTGTAAAAAGTTGGCTTATAATAATTGTTGTGCCGGGGTTATTTCATAAATAGTTGATTTATTGAGCAATTTTTTTCCTACAGTATAGCCCGCCGTGTTTACACTAATGCACCTGAATATGCATTCCTATATTGAGAAATCTTCTGGGGATTTTACCTGTTTGGAGTTGTCGGTTCCGAGATTTGTACTGGTGTATTTTCAAAAGTTACATCTTGTTTTCTCGCAAAAATTACACGTTCTTTTCCATTTAAATCTCCGTTCTGAAAAGGTGTACATGGAAAGTGCTGTCTAAGGGTTGAACAATTAGACATGTGTTTTGTAATAGCGATTGAAGTAAAATCGTCCCATTCGAATTAGGGAATAAATCTTCGATTCCGGTTCAGGTGTAAGTAGCTTTCTTTTTTTTACTTTCCTTTGTTTTAATAAAATATTTGTTTTTACGGGTTCTATTAATTGTAGGCACCTTTTTTTCGTTTTGGCGTTTTGGTCTTTCGTTTGACGTACTCCGTTTTAATTTATCAATGAATATTTAGGGATGGTTATACTCCAAAAATTATAACCGATCAAAGGGGATACTTGAAAATTCAAAATTTAATAAAGTATAATTAAATGGTTAATCAACTTCCCTTAAAGCCATCGTCGATTCAAGGCCACCACTTAAGATAAGCCGTTTATCTAATCCTTTGTGCCGCCCAGCAACTGTTATCATTAGAGTTCATTTTGGCTTTCCTTTTTCTTCGTTGGATACTCAAATACTAGATTTGGATACGAGAGCTGTTATCTCTACCGATTAACTGTCGAACACTGAAGACTTCCTAGTTACACTAGTTACAAGTTACTTTTTATGCATGTCATTATTAAATTTTATTGCGGTCTATGTATACGTATCGTGGTTGAGCGTTTAACAACGTACCTATTTGAGCGCTGATCAATAACTATGTAAACTCGAAGGATCCATTAAGTACAATTAATTCTGTGCGCTTTGAATTTATTTAAATAATCGGCCACGGTCCGGTACTCGTCGTAACACATTTCGAACAATATTTTGTCGTGTGACTCACTTGCCAGGATTCATCGGTGTTTTCGACTGTCAAATACGCTAACCGTTTTTTTTTTTTTTTTAAAATTTTTATATTTTAAAAAAATATTTTATTTTTTATTTTTTTTATTTTTTTTTTTTTTTTTTATTTTTTTATCAATTTAATTAACTTTATTTCTCTTTTTCAGTTAAATCAATGACAAACTCGTCTTCTCCCCATTTTGTGATGTTTTCGCTGTTTAAATTATTTTCTCGGTCAATGATCTTTAAGGACTCTGTAATTTGTTTCAAATATTTCTGACCAAAGCTTCTTTTGTAGTTCTGCCAGTGGAATATTCTTGTCATCTGATTCTTCTGGTTCCGAAATATCCGGCCATAAATTTGCCCAACTTCTTCTAATATATTTTGAAGTTATGCTCGTCCAAGATTGATCAAGATTGTCCATTACATCTTTTAAATTATACTGCTTCAAACAAGTTAGCACGTCTTTATCATCATGTGAAATGATATGATTAAGAAGGCGTTTTCTTATGACACCTTTATGTTCTGGATTAAATTCTGATCCATCGGCTGTACAATTTGGCGGCAGATACATACTCCTAAAATTTTGATTAGTATTGACTTCTTCCGCAGGTGGGTGTGATGGTGCATTGTCTACTAATAGCAGTTGCTTTACAGGGTTTGTTAATTGTCGCTAAAAATTTCTTGACCTCCGGTATGAAAGATGATTTGAACCATTTCATAAATAGTGGTCTCGTCATCCAACCTTTGGTAGAAGCTTTGTATACAACAGGCAATGAATTTACATTTTTGAATGCTCGTGGTTTCGCCGCTTTCCCCAAGACTAACAGTGGTAATTTATGAGATCCTGCTGCGTTGCAGCACGGCATAAATGTTAGACGGTCTTTTGAAATTTTTCGATCTGGTGTCGATTTTTCACCTTGATGGACCCAAGTGGTATCAGGTAATGTTCTCCAAAAAATTGCCGACTCATCAGCATTGTATACTTGCTCGTTGCATAATTGCATCTCTTCAACTACAGCTCTAAATTTTTCCTGAAACGGTATTACGGTAGCAACGTCACTGGATAGTTTTTCACCACAGACCTTCAAAAAACGAATTTCGTGCCTTAGCTTGAATTTGTCTAACCATCCAGAACTTGCTAAGAAATCCCTTTTCCCTGTTATTTGTTCATAAAACTGTTTACCTTTTGTGCGTAAAATTTCGGATGAAACAGGTATGTGCGGGTTTCGTTGTTGTAGAAACCAGTTGAGGTTGCAAGTTCAGGGTGTTCGGCTTTTCGAATGATTCTACTTTTGCCTACAAAAATTAAAGGAAAAAATTAATTCATAAAATACTACAAGTATTTATTGGTATTCCATATTCTCACCTGTTCCTTGAAACGATTTTGCAATAAAGGACCTTATTTTATCCTTGTTTTTCTTTATATCAAACACTGTAGATTTCGGAATACCAAACTTCTCTGCAATTTGACGTGTACTTTTTCCTATATCAAGGCAATCTAATATTTTAGACTTTGGTTAAAATTAAATGTGGTGGGGTTAAAAAGGAAAAATTGTAAAGTTTTGGATGGTTAAGTATTTTATTGTTGGTGTTTAAAAAAAAAGTTAAAAAAAATGTTTAATTAAAAAAAATATAAAAAAATAAATAAAATAATTAAATAAAAAAAAAAAAAAAATAAAAAAAAAAAAAAATTTAAAAAAAAAAAAAAAAAAAAAAAAAAAAAAAAAAAAAAAAAATAAAAAAAAAATAAAAAAAAAAAAAAAAAAAAAAAAAATCTGTGAGTGTAAGTGTCTTATGTGATCGTTTGACTAGAGCCATTGCGTCCGGCACGCTCAAAACCAAGTGCAGAATGAAAGATGCTGCCGCCGCGCTGTTTTCCACCGACATGTAACCGTTTTTACATGTATAGACAGGAAAATGCTATTGTTTGCATAATGAATATTTTCGCACCCGGATTTCAGAGGCAAAAGTTTTAAAAGTGTCCGGAATACTGGAGTGTCCGGGCTAGCGACTGTCCGAACTATCGAAGTTGTACTGTAATTTGTTATTCGTTATTGTCGTTTGTTGTTTTAATTTAAGTATGACAAAATCGAATTTATTGTAACTGTTACATATTAATGCTAGCTCGTGATAGACCCAACAAAAAACTAATATCCTTTTCTTAATTGTGTGGTGAAATTGTTTGGTCATGTGATTAAAAATTAAGTGCCACTCAATATAATTATAAATATACAAATTTTCTGTGATCACCATTGAATATTTAAAGTATTAATAGACTTAATTAAATTGATAATTTTATTACTAATTATTTTGTTTTCTTTCTTTTCGAACCCCGACGCTCTTCGGTATTTATTTATCTACTGGATTTGGTTTCAATTTAATTAAGCAACATTCCTTAAATAAATATAACAATCTTCATTCATAGATAGAGCAAATAGTTTCTAACAAAAAGGTTTAAGCAAGAGATAGTCGGTGTCATCACCTCATAGACAATTGCGTTGTACTCAGGTTACTCAAAATGTAATGTTTATCGAAATCTGTAAGATGCCGGCTTTGAACTTTTCAACATTGCGAAAAATCTAAGAGCATTTTTAACGCAATATTGGCAAAATTTGAAATATTGCGTTAAATATGCGCTTAGCTTTTTGCAATGTTGATAAGTTTACAGTCGGCATACTACATAATAGGTACAGAGTTTTAGAAATATTACATTTTAATAAAAAATATTTAAATGTGTCTCAGCTGTAAAGAGCATTTACTCTAACTGTCGTTGATGTAAGAAAATATTTCAGAAAACGGTTTGTCAAATTCAAGATGACAATTACGCCCTCTGGTGGCCATTTTAGACACTCGAAATAACTTCAGCATTTTGTCTTGGCTATTTTTTTCATAAATTTTTTTATTGCAAATCGATACGATGAGTGGTTTCTGAGATACAGCCATTTACTTCTATTTTTGCCACCCTGTACACAATCTTCACGGTACGAAAGTCAAGACGCAAATCCATTAAATAATAACAATATAATAGGTTGTTTTTAAGATAGCAATATCTAATCTTAGGTATATCTAACAAAATTATCTTATCTTTCTCAAAAGAAATCATCTTCAAGTCATTTTAGCATAGTTTGATTAGTTGATGTGAAAGATGTACCCCACATTAAATACAAAACACGTAAAGTTTATCACTTCCAAAACAGTTTGCATCCACAATAATTGGTAAGACAGATTTTCTTTATAAATATTTGATTATCAAAACTTAGTTACAATTTTAATGGTGGCAACGCATATATTTGCTCCTTGGTCTTCTCCAGCAATTCCGCTACTAACTTCAACCAATTCTCCTATAGGCGTGCAGCTGACAAAGGTTACCAGAAACATACGAGAACTGTTGTAAAACAAACGTTTCAGGAGGAAGCGTCATGGATGGTTTCAGTAATGGCATTGGGGTTAATGCCCGGAAGTATCGCTGTATTATTATTGATTGATAGATTTGGCCGGAAAAAACTTTATTACTGGCGCTGTTTGCTATTCATACCGTGGATATTAATACTATTGCAAAATCATTCATCATGTTGCTCGTAGCTCGTTTTGTAGCAGGTTTAGGTATCGGAATGACGCTTGGCGTAAGATGTAATTATAGAAAAACCTATGTGTGATCCTTACAAAAACTTTAAGGTAATACCTTTATACGTTGGAGAAATATCGCAAAACGAATACAGAGGAGCATTGTGTTCTATGCCAGTGATCGGAGTGGCGATATCAACAATTATCATATTTGCAGTTGGCCCTTTCGTTTCTTACGAACATTGGCGATAGTTTGCGCATCTACTCCACTAATCTTCTTTACAGTAGCTTATTTTATACCGGAATCGCCTTATTACTTGATAAAAAACAACCAACTTCAAGCTGCTCAATACACGTTAACATATTTGGTGGGAAGTGAAAATGTAGAAAAATGGCGCGTAGAAATTGAAACGACAATACAAAATGATGGCACCTCTAATTTCAAACTCAGTCAGCTCTTTTTTGATCGCTGTCACAGAAAGTCTTTAATGATTGTCCTTGGTAAATATTTATGAAAATCATTGCAAAAAACGTGCATTAATGTTATAGTTCTAAAGACTATTCAACAATTTAGCGGATTGACTATCATCAGCTCTTGCATGCAAACTATAATGAAAGAAAGTCAAACGTCTTTATCCGAAGAAACATCCAGCGTAATTTTTGCAGTAATTCAAATTCATTGCGGTATTTAACGGTTACTTAAACCTATTGTAAAACTAATTAATTTTGTTTAGTTTTAATATCATCGTTTTTGGTAGATAAATTTGGTCGGCGACCTCTTTTGATGATTTCAACATTTGGATGTGCATTATCTCTAGCCGGAGAAGGAACGTATTTTTACTTGCAGGCAATGGATGTTGATCTTTCAAATGCATATTTCGTACCCCACTGTGTTTAGCAGTCTACTTTATAATGATATCTTTGGTATTTCTAGCGCAACAAATGTAGCTGTTGGTGTGTTGTTTACACCAAAAACTAAAAAATTGGTGGCACTGCAATTGGATTTTGCGCGAATTCTAATGTTTATCGGTAATAAAATGTTTAACCCGATTGTTGAAGGTTGGGAGTGCACGTTGCTTTTTGGATATTTGGAAGTTTGTTTGTGTGTTAGGACTATTTTATGGTTTGTTTGTTTTGCCGGAAAGCGAAAGGTAAAACAATTTGAAGAGGATACGAAGAAATATTAGAATGGAGAATCCCGAACAGACAATACTGTGATCAATAAAATTGAGAAAATAAGTGAATTTAAACCAAATATTTTATTTGTGATTGAATCATAAGTACAGTAAGGACAATTAGTTATGTGATGCCTCCCCTGTCTCAGTTTTGAAAAATTTTACTTTTGTCGACAGTGTTTTGTGTTTCGTAAAAATGGCGGTTGTCCATAAAGCATTCGTCCGATACAAGTGCAGGAGATTCTACA
>JALBCR010003129.1:0-87018 GCA_030710515.1 Abscondita cerata
CTATTTCTTGGGTTAGTTTAGTGGTTGTGTTAATTGCCAATTACAACGTATGCTTTAGTGCGTCTTTGACCTCATCCTCTACTCATATCTTACCGTCTGATAATTCCAATGGGTATTTGAACGAGCAATTGGAATCCTTGGTCACACAAAACGTGCCTGTTACACACGCCCGCCATCGCCGACCTCGGATCTGCACGGCCGATTATACTCCAGCAGTAGTATCGCGCACGCGGCGTTTCGCCTCCAAAGCTGTAAGCCATCCCTCCTCCTCAGAGCATCCTACTGGTAGCTGTCAACTGACTGTGGTTAGACAATGACTTTCCTTACCAGAACTACATGCATCAGTACACAGCGAAGTTATTGTTTTAAGGAACTTTTCGGTTGTGCATGCGTTCGTAACCCCTTACAGGCGTGACATCAAGCGGTTGTATCTCTAGCGTTTAAGCGAATTGTGTTATTCGGGGTAGTTCCATCTACCGACGCTCGGTGTTGTTGGCACTAACTCCCCAGAGTTGGGGCAAGCGGTCATTAATGTGGGAATAAGCTAAAAGGCCTTGAATTCGGCGGGAGCTACATTCGTATTAGAACGAGTGTAAAACTAGTTTTTGGGTTACCGTGCGTAAGTGACGTGTGTACGTCGAGTTTCGTTATCTATAAATCATAAATTAAAACAAAAACTTATCTGAATTGTGACATATTTGAACTTGAACTCTAACTAATTGGTTTACAGCCGCAAGCAAGTTTCATGAAACAAAATCTCTCATTTTCTCCTACATTCTTTGAAGATTTTAAACCTGGATTTGCTATATTTATATGTCTTTCGTCTCTTTGATTTGTGTTCTTGTATCGTAGTAGACCTGCTAAGTAAAACCTATTGAATTCCTGTTGGTTGGTTTTATTTCTTGTTACCAGCAGGTGGCGCCTCGTTAAACAGCAGTTATTTTTTTTTAGTTCTCTCAAGAACCTCCTATATCTCACCGGCTCAGCGGACACTGCGTGTGTTAACGTATATAAATACGGGATCTTTCACGAAATTTAGTGCGCTACTGGAGCCCAATATTATTGTTCTATCTGTTCTAGGCCGCATCGCCAGAGCCGTCACTTTATTTTGTTTCCTCTTATTATTTGTGAACTGCAACCGTTACAGTGAAAATTTACTGTTTAGTTGAGCGTAGATATTTTGCTATAAATACGCTCCTTGAACTAATATAAACGAGACATACAGGAATGATGTGAGGATGGGAACTTCCAATGCTGCCGGTTTAATGGCAGGGGCTGTTTTATCGCCGGGACATTTGAAGTGCCGCCATTTTATAATTGGACGTTTCATCGCCGTTGTTCAATTGCCTTTAGGTTTTGTCACCGCGTTGTAATCACATTTTTAAATTTGTGATAACGGAGACTCATCATTTAGTATAAGAAAGAGTATATTAATTTGGTCATGAGAGATAGCGAGTGGTGAATCCTGTCGAACGAAATGGAAATCTAAATTTATTCGAAATAAAATAAAATAACGAATAATGAAGTGACACAAGTTTACTTTACACTACAGGAGATAAAAGTGAAACTTTCTTCTACGACAACTTACGCCTATTTTGTATATACCGTAAGTAGAAACATACATTTATAAACAAACATGAAATAAAGATTTTAAATTGAATCATCAAAATGAATAATAATAATTATCGTTGAAACATGCAACTAACGAAACTTTGACGAAGAACAGAGCAGCGATGAAACAGTCCGACGATAAACCGGCTGCACTTAAAAGGTCTGGACTTGATTATCTACAAGAATAAAAATGAAATTCTGTTCCTTAGTACCAACGCACATCACTTCTGGAGGACCAAATTGGCTGTTTGTTTTTAAATGTTTTTAATAGTCCGAATTAGATTTATATTGAAACGAAAAAATTGGAAAACTTGTACGGGACACATGTGATGGTTCTTCTTGGTTCGTTTAGTTTTCAGAACAAAATCTGTTCAGGTAGATAATTTCAAAAAGGAAAATCCGTTTTAAAAGTTAGTGCTTGAAATCAAACAAAATGAAGTTAAATATTTCTAGAATATGTTAAGTAAGGTATCGAAATGATTTTAAATTCAAAGATGAGATAAATATGGTCTTGAGTGTACCAAAATCTGGAAAAGCGATACTATTATTATTAATAAGTTGGTTGCGATCTAATCCGCCTCGAGTTTTCCTAACACCTCCGAATCGTAATCTACTAAAGCCGACAGATGTGCATAAAATAGAGACAAAAGTCAATTTTTTTTATTATTTATGTCAACTAAGGTTTTGAACAACAATTTTCAATAGCCTGTGATACACCGTTATTTATTTTATTTGTCGTATGGCGATCTACAAATTCACTCTTAATAAAGGCAGATATGTACATACACATGCATAAAACCAACACTTTTACAGATTGACTAACAATTCAAAATTAAAAGAATTAAAAAACAAATATACTACACGAATACATTTGAGATATAGGCCATGGGTCATAAGTCGATATCCAGGGAGGTCAGCCAATTCACAGCAGCAGGAGTGGCATTCAGAATCTCGCCCATTCTCCACCAAATTTTCTTATTGGGCACTCGTTGGCTATGTGAGCTACAGTTTGATCTGGCACCCGCAGTCGCATCTCCTGGGAGTCCGAGAGTCCCCACTTGTACAGCATGGACTTGCATCTGGCATGGCCAGTCCTGATGCGGTTCAGGCTACCAAGCTTTCCTAGCCATTTGCATTCCTGGGAGAGGGACGGTAGATCCTCATGGTCATTATGGCTAAAATCGTGATTAGATGTCCATTTGGTTTTCCAAGCTTCTCTGATGTGAAATGGCTCATGGTCGGTTAGTACCTTATCTTGCCAAATGGTTTCCGGGATTTAAGACGACGGCCCGGAGCATTATCCAATATCGTGTGATTGGCAGAATTCTAGGATGTTTAGGATCGTGTAGTTTGTCCCATTCACGAGCAGCAGTTTGTTGTCTCCTCAGGTCCGGTGGGGCTAAATTCGTCAGTGGGTGAAGCCAGGGTACCGGAGTGGACTTTAGGGTTCCTGATATAATTCTCATGGTATCGTTGAGGTGCACGTCGACTTTGTTTGTATGAGAACTTTTGTACCACACCGGTGCACAGTATTCTGCCGTTGAGAAAAAAGTGATTGAGCTGCCGTTCGTAGTGTTTCTGCTTTTGCTCCCCAAGTAGTCCCAGCCAGTTTTCTAACTATGTTGTTCCTGGTTTTAGTTTCTGCCCAGTTAACTCCAGATGTCTTTTATATGTTAGGGACCGGTCTAGAGTAACGCCAAGATATTTGGGGTGGCTGTTGTGTTTTACTCTTTACCACAGAATGTGACATTCAACTCTTTATTTGCAAGGCGGTTATTAAGATGAAATGCACACACCTCGGTTTTGCTTGGGTTTGGGCATAGACGCCACTGTTTGTAATATCTCCCGAGGTTTTCTAAGTCCGTCGTTAGAGTTTCCTTACCATCCTCAAGGAGCCTGTGTTGAGTGGCTATAGCGGTGTCATCAGCATAGCAGAACTTCCGAGAGTTGGTTGCCGGCATGTCACTGGTGTAAAGATTAAAGAGTATAGGGGTTAGTACTGATCCCTGGGGCAGTCCATTTCTGATGGTGTATGACTTGCTAGTTGATTGTTCAAGAGTGACTTTGAAGTATCGGTTTCTTAACATGTTTCCATTAGCTTAGTTAACTTGGAGCAGGGTATTGTTTTCTTCAATTTTAGTATTAGTCCATCCAGCCATACGGTGTCGTAAGCAGCCGTCAGGGTTGTCTTCAAGGCCACTGTCAGTTAATTTAAGTTCTTTCTTTATCGCTTCTTCAAACTCTTTATGGATCGGTACGTTTTCTGAACGTTGTTTAATATGCAGCGCTACTTGGGAAGGGGTCACTTTAGGTTCTTTGGTAAGTATAGGCGTGGCAGCTCTCAAGTCGACGTAGAAGAGACCATCCCCTTCGACTGGAGGCTGTAAAATCCATATTTTCTGTCGTACTTTCCCATCGCTCCTTCTTTCATCGTTGAGCAGAATGCAATATCTGGCTTCCCAGATCTGGGTTCCCAGTTCTCTCATACTCTTTGTATAACGTTTCC
This sequence comes from Abscondita cerata, assembly GCA_030710515.1. Classification (NCBI taxonomy): domain Eukaryota; kingdom Metazoa; phylum Arthropoda; class Insecta; order Coleoptera; family Lampyridae; genus Abscondita; species Abscondita cerata. The sequence goes on from JALBCR010003129.1 coordinate 4,118, forward strand.
GTGTTCTTATTCCAACAGGGTATGTATTCTTTCTATATCCCCGGGGTATGTTACGCTTAGCGCTTCCGATCAGTACGCCAGCAAATCTTCCGTAGTTTTCTGATTTTGGTGGGATCCACCGTAGATGTGAATCGACTTCTCTAGAATATGATGTCCAATCCGCCTTGCGAAAGTTCCATCTTGGTTTTGGTGTAGATTTTATCAAAGGTACCTGGATTCCGATATTGATAATAACTGGCCGGTGTTGACTGCGTGGGAAGCTTCGCAAGACCTTTCTTGTATGAGGTAGAGGACTTGCGATGGGTCAGTTGTAACAAAGCACAGATCGGGGTTTGTGTCGCTCTGCCATCGTGCTGAGTGAAAGGTTTTCAGATCCTTAGCATCATAGACCAGATGGAGATCCAATTCATCCATCCAATTTGATAGGCTCTCTCCGTTCTCGTCATTAGTTGGGTATCCCCAGCTGACATGGTGGCAGTTGAAGTCTCCTAAGTATACTCCTGGATGTTTTAGGGTTGGAAGTGGAGGATTTGGCCATCTAACATTGGGAGGTTTGTATACAGCTGATATTGTCGTTCCTGAGGTCTCGACAGTTATAATTTCAGTATTATTCTGCTGGATGGTTGTAATGATCTTATATTTGTCAATATTTTGTCGGAGGTACATTATAGATCCATGGATATCTGAGTTAATACTTGCAACTACCTTATATCCTGGCACCTTCGCTCTGACTTGGAGCTGGGTGTCGTTTGCCAGGTGTGTTTCCTGCAGTGATATGATGTCAATGTTGTTATCCATAGCTATTCTGCTCAAATGCTCGCATTTGTCTCGAGATATACCTTCAATGTTAAGTTGCAAAATATGGATACGAGATCCAATATCTCTTGTCAATTGGCTCTTACAAGTGCCGTTAGATTTTTGGTTTTGTAGATTTAAATGGCCGTGAGAGACGCGCGGTCTAGTTCGGCCGCCATATGTGTAGACTTTCTGCCGCTCTGCTCTAGCAGGGCGTTGCCCGGTGTGCACCATCTTGGAGGTTGTCTCACGTCGCACACCGTACACCGTTGCTTCTCGACTATAATTGGGAACTCACATTTGAATTCGGTGTTTGTTTGCAATTGTACAATCTCTAGCTGATTTGAAATTCTTTTTAAGCCAAAGCGTTAATAATCAAAGAATCAACTTCTATAACTGGTAGTGCATTACAGAAAAAGAGAGGTGCTCTTCTACCTAAATCGTACCGTTCAATATTAAAATAAACCACTGCCAATTATATTATCAATGCATAAAAAAAGTTACTCTTTTAAAAAATGTTTGTGACTAAAATTGAATGTTTTCTGTAATTAGTTTGTTTTAGTTGTTTTATATCTTTGCGATTAGTTATACTTATCTATTTATTGATATGGTATATGATTTTCATTTGTGTATTGTGATATAAGCGTTATGTATGTTGGCCCAGAAGATCAGTATAAACCTGTATAGTGTGGTGACGAAACAGTGTGCAATTGTGGAATTGGTTCGTCTTGGCAAACCATTTATTTCAAGGTTTAGGAAGTTGTAATGAGGATATTAAACTACTTTTTATCAGTAGTACTTACATAGTCATCCACTTATCCCACCACTTAATAGTAATTTAACCTTTTAAATTGCAGTAACAAATACATTTGAAAAATATACCTTATCTTACTAGAACTACTTAACTATAACTACTAAATTAACTGTTAATAAGTGTAAGACGAACAATGTTTTTCAATAGGTGTACAAAGTACACCAAATTTTTTAAATCAAAACAATTTAGCAGTGCATTAATAGGTAACGTATAGTTCGACTGACAAAAGTTTTCCGAATAAAAAACTGTTTTAGGTACGATTTTGGCATTTGCGTCATTTCTCTACGTATCTTGGGCTTCTCCAACGATTCCTTTATTAATTTCGGCCAATTCTCCCATTGGTGTTCAACTGACAGGGGTTATTGCAAAATGCTATTTAATGGAATGATGGATGTAGCTGGTTTTTAGGAAGAAGTATCATGGGTGGTTTCATCTTTGTCCTTGGGAATGATGATGGGAAGCATAATCCTAAGTTTTTTGATCGATAGGATTGGCAGAAAGAAAACAATGCTTGTCGCAGGATTTTTATTATGGGTACCGTGGTTTTTGATAGTATTTGCTAACTCCATTGTTATGTTGCTGATAGCACGAGTTATTGGCGGTATTGGTTCTGGAATTTCATTAGGCGTAAGTTATCGTCTAATATAACCAGATGATCACAATTTAAAAAAATATATAGGTAGTGGTTTTGTACGTTGGAGAGATAGCCGAAAAGCAACATAGAGGAACACTATGCACAATGCCAATCATGGGATTAGTACTAGCAACAATTTTTATGTACAGCATTGGTCCTTTTGTTTCGTACACTATACTTGCCATACTTTGCGGATCTGTTCCCGTTATTTTTTTTCTAACCACTTATTTTATGCCCGATTCGCCTTATTACTTGATGAAAAGCAATCAACGTAAAGCTGCTGAAGACTCTTTAAGATATTTGTCGGGAACTGATAATGTGGAAGAGTGGATGAGTGAAATTGAAATGACGATACAGAACGATGGAACTTCCAATTATAAATTTACCGAACTTTTACTTCAACGTAACCACAGAAAATCTGTTCTGATAGTGATTGGTAAATATTATTCCTATTTATGCAATAAACTAAGCATAAATGTTGCAGGTTTAAAGACTCTTAATCAATTCAGTGGAGTGCTGGTAATCAACGCTTACATTCAAAAAATTATGGAAGACAGTCAAACGTCTTTATCTGCTGAAACTTCATCTGTAATTTTTGCGGCTATTCAAATTCCATGCGGTACTATAATAAACAATTGCTTGTGTTTGAGCTACATTCGTTTTTTTACAGTTGTTATATCATCTGTTTTAGTGGATAAGTTTGGACGAAGACCCTTATTGATCGTGTCTTCATTAGGATGTGCGTTATCTCTGACAGGTGAAGGAGTGTACTTTTATCTCATGCAAAGAAAAGATGTGAATCTTTCAAATGCGTACTTTGTACCAACATTTTGTTTAACGCTGTACTTTGTAATGATATCATTCGGTATTGCCAATATAGCGTTTGTGGCAGCTGGCGAACTCTTTACACCTAAAACAAAAAAATAGGCGGTACTGTTTTGCATTTTATACCGGATTTCTTTCGTTCGTTAGTAATAAAATATTCAATCCAATTGTTGAAGAATGGGGAATACATGTCGCTTTTTGGATTTTTGCTGGTGTTTGTGTTTTGGGCGTGTTTTTTGGTTTATTTATTTTGCCGGAAACAAAAGGAAAGTCGTTTGATGAGATTCAAAAATGTTGAATAGTGAAGGAAGATCTAACAAACCTCGTGATAGTATTACTGTTAGTAATTAAAATTTATGTTCAATAAATAAATTGAGTCTTGTAAGTATAGTCGATACATAAAAAATGTGTATGGTTTGACAAGATAAAATCGCAATCAATAACATTCCTGGTTTTATTAAATTTTTTTACTAAACTGAAAAATTCAATTCCTATAAGTTAAATTTAAAAAGCAAAATTACCTGAAATTTAGAAAACAAGGCTAAGGTTTAAAATCCATGGAATAAAGAGACATAATCCAATAATCTCGCGCTCTTTTCAAAGATGATTATTTGATGTCATCTTACATTGGAAGACTAATGCTGTCACTCCGAATTTTATGTTAAAGGCGAGTATTAGTGCGTTATTGTGTAGTTACAAATACAACCATGCATATTTATTTCTCACCAGAGACTCAAAAAGTTGTTGCAACGTTACGCTAATGCAAAGCACCTGGATATGATCTGCTAAGAGAGAAAATGATCAAAAATTGCCAATTACAGGGGTAAGGTATCTCATACGACTCTACAAAGCTATCCCGGAAGTTGGAGATCTCGGCTTTAAGATAGCCATCAAATGACTTCAAATCCTATCGTCCCATTGGTCTTTTATCCATAGCTTTAGGGAAACGTTATCAAAAACTACTCCTAAACCGACTTCTTTCAGTTATTGAAAATACTGAAACAATCTTTATGATCCGATTCGGATTTAAGCACATGCATTCTACCCTTGAACAAGTTTACCGTGTTGTTGTTCTTAAATCATACCTTCATAATAGAGAGTTTTGGTTAAGTTTGGTGCCTTGAGACCACTTTAGTGTTTTTCGGTTACTAATACCGCCAAAATCATTAAATTGCTTCATTTTAATGTATTTAAACTATCAGGTACAGTTAAAATCAGCTTAAACTAGCGTATGTACTTTATTATAATAATTTCGTTACAATGTTCTGTTTCTTTATTTATGTGTGTTAGATAAAAACAGAATCAATAAACTTAAGCTTGCCATGTATCGACACTTAATTAATATTTGGACATTTCCCATTTAGACGTTTTGTTTTGATTGTTGGTTTAATATTCTTTGTATACGTAATGTATTTAACTTTATTTATGTTTTCAAGAATTCAAACAATAGTACTAAATTAATACAAGAAGTTAAATAAAATGAGCGACATCTAATTAAATTAACTTCAATTACATGTTATTTGTAATACAGAAACCTGTATAAAAAGATCATACTAACGTCGACATACATATAAAAATTAATTCAGGTAGTTATTCTGAATATGAGTAATGCGCAACCTTATATGATTTTAACTTTACTTGTATATTTTCGACCATTTTCAAGTTATCCTTCTCTCCATTGAAGAGAGAAGAAAACATTAACAAAGATTACATTTCTATCCAAATGTTGATTAGTTTTTGAAGAGTGTCTTTTAGTTTAAGTAATTACAGAATTAAAAACATGGATCCGCAGGAAGACGTATCTCAATATAAAATCACTCATACAATGGGGAAGAAAGTCGTAACGATCATTATGATGAAGCGGTTGCTACGTTGCATCCTTTGCATGTAACTGTATCATATTTTGTTAAAAACATATTAACCGAATGTGGTTATATTCCCCTGCGTAATGTACTTGTTTCATGGTATAATGAAATGTTATAAAACAAACGTCAAATTATTTTTGAAACATTCTAAGATTTTTCAAACGGGTTCTTTATTGAGAATGTAAGAGGTTGTGAACGATAGTCAAGGGAAATCGATAGAAGTTAGTGGAAGTCGGTGGAAATTAGAAGAAGTCAGTGAAAACTCACGGAAATCGGTAAAAGTCAAAGCGTTGATTGAAATATTGGTAAAGATAGTCAACCTTACGGGATTATGCGACCCCGAAATTTGTTCTAAACATCAGAGGTCGGTAGTATCGCTTTGTGCTAAGAAAATACGTCAATTGTATTGTAGAATTTACAGAACAGTATTGCCGATAAATGTGAAATAGAAACCGTAATTTTGCTGATAGTTTATGCTAAGGCACGACATTGTTGCCAATGCATCATGCCGTTGATTGAAATATTGGCATTGAGTCAATGTTGACAAACAAACAAAACATGCGTTCTACAATATACAAGAATTTATTGATTTTTGTCGACGTACTAATTAAATGTGTGTCCTTTGTTATATATTTTTTTTCTATTGTCTGTTAATTGTTCAATGTAATAATATTTATTTGTATCTTTCTTACGTAAGGTTATAACAATGGTTATACCATCATGACAAACACATATATGTACAAAGATTGTATACATACACATGTGAATAAAGTTTATTATTATGAAAAAAAATTATGCAACTTTGGTTTTAATAGTTCCTTATTATCTTTCTTTGAATCGTATTTACAGAATCGCAAACAATTCGTTATTTATAATAATTACGTGTCTTCTTATTTAATACCTACGTCGGGAATACCTTAAGGATCCAATCTCGGACCATTATTATTTATAATTTTCGTTAATGATCTTACAGAAAACATACAATCAGAAAAGTTATTATTTGCTGACGACTTAAAAATATATTATTCTATAAGATCTTACAGTGATTGCCAATTTCTTCAACAGCAACTGGTCAATGTCAACTCTTGGTGTCAAGTGAATTATTTGTCACTCAATACCACTAAATGTAATGTGATGTCTTATACCCGTAAAGCAGAACCAATTTTGTATCCGTACTGTATCGACTTTAATGTTTTAACTCGGTGTAGAGTCTTAAAAGATCTTGGTGTATTTTTGATGATAGATTGACATTCACAGATCATATTAAATACCTATCACAATCTGCTTTAAAAACTTTAGGCTTCATTATACGAAATTGTAAACAATTTAAAAATTCCATCGCGATAAAAACTTTGTACATTACACTAGTGCGTTCCAAACTCGATTATTGTTCATTAATATGGTATCCCACACAAGGCAACCATATCGCCTCTGTTGAAAAAGTCCAAAGAAAATTTTTGAAATATTTAACTTTTAAAATTGATGGAACTTATCCTAAAAGAGGATGCTCTCAAGAAACATTTTTGTTAAGATTTGACTTGCGGTGTTTACATCAACGCAGACGTACATCTAGTGTTATTTTTCTCTACCAACTACTTCATAATCTAATTGATTGTCCTTACCTTTTATCACTCATTAAATTCCATGTTCCATTTTTCAGTACACGTAACAAAATAACATTTCATTTACCATTGGCACGTACAAATATATATATTATATAGATCGCCAATTCATATCATCTGCAGAAATTTTAATTTAAGTTTTTCTTATAATGATATTAACAACTGTACGTTAATGTCATTACTTAATAATAAATAACGTTTATTTTGTTGTTATGTTTCTTGTCAACTCGCTTATATATTACTTCAATTTATTTTATTTTTTATTTTATTTTTTTTTTGTTTCTTAGCGTTCATATATTATATACAGTCTGTATTACCATACATTTAGTTTGTCCTATAATTGGGTTTTATACCTGTTGGGCAAATAAACAGATAAATAAATAAATAAATAAATAAATAATTTAACAGGTAAAGCTGATATGGCTTACTAATAGGACATCTGAAATTAAGCAATACTTTGTATTATCTGCCCTGATCTTTTTTTTTTTTTTCATTATTTTGTTTCCTATTTCTTTATCATACTATTTGACTTGCGCTTGATCGATCCATTATATGTCGTCATTTTCTGGTTGTACTGTTATATTTTATGTTTTTATTTACATTCTTATAACATTTACACACTTAATCGATATTGCTACATTTGAATACTAAGGTGGGTGTGGGTTAACATGTTAGGTTTTAGTGGTTTTCCTAAACCTTGAAGCAAATGCTTTGCTAAGACGAATCAATACGTCAAATTGCATACAATACTATAATGAAAAATAATGTACCATACGAATAAATAAATAATCGAAATGCAAAATAATTATATTGTCTGCATATGTGTCACAAAGTATTTTAATGCTTTTGAACGTTTATTTTAAGAAAGCTTTTGTGGAATCTTAAGAAGTTTAATTTTTAATACCTAATAAACTTGTTGATAGGTAATACAAAGTGACATTTTTTGTAATTAGTAATACTAGTCTAGCATTTCTTCTTGTCTATTAATAAATAACATAGGAATAGTGCAAGAAAATAGTTTGTTTAAATGTTTAAACAAAGTGTGTGTTTTATTAGAGATATTTATTTACATTTAATTGTTAACTTATTTTGTGTTTGTTAAACATCTATGTGGTATTTATACTATTTCAAGTGGCGGACCATTTTTTTGTTTTAAAGATCTGAGGAAGTACACATTCCTTGCACGAAATGTTGCCTGAAAAACGATATAGTGGTTTTTTGAAGAACAAATCATTTGAAGAAGAAATATTTACCTATCATCATATCAAAATAATTTGTATAACATTGTGAAAAATTATTTTTAAGGTGTAATTCTAATTCAAAATTTTGAATAAAAACTATGTATGCAACACAACATACACGCTTGTATTAAAAATTGAATAAATAATTGACAATAATTTTGTTTAACTATTCGATTTTTCTTTAAACATTAGGATTAGTAGATAATTAGAAACTGCTAATGGAAAATGGGAATAATTGAATACCTGCCCGGAAAAATGTTGGAACTGACAAATTTAGAAAATTGGTGTTCTCGGTGGAATAACGTTATAAACTCTTATAGAAGTGTAGTCACCCATTCAAACTGAAATAATACATTTTAAATGTCGATAGAGGTGACGAGGTAATTTTCGACTCACAGTGGAAGAAGGTTGTAACTGCTGTATTATGGCGGAACTGGAGCGTGTTGTTGAGACTGCATGTTGTATAAATTGGCTAGATAAAGCCAAAAAAACGCAAGATTAACTTAATGGAATGGATGGATAATCAAGAAAAATATTGAGACAATCGGGAAATGCTTACATAAGCCGAAAACAACAAAGCAAACTCGCCAAAGCAGAGCCTGAATAACGTTGTAAGTACCTATTTGTCATTTACACTCATTAATTTATTTGTAGGAAAGAATTGTCGTTGCAACAGAGCTTTTATAAGTTGACTCATTCTGAGCAAAATGCTTTTTTTTGGGTCAATCTTGTATTGAATTATCTATATATTTAACATATAAAAATGAATGTGTGTGTGTGTTTGTTTGTTTGTTTGATTGTCCTCGAACTCCTCCTAAACCGTTAGTCCGATTGAATGAGAATTTTTACACCCTACTTCAGGTCGGTCCAGAATAGGTCACGAACGTTTGATTTTTGCGATTGCCCTTGCGATTTCCGCGGAATCGCGAAAAACTGCGAAATTTACCACTTTTAGCCGTTTCTCGTCGCACAGTGGGTGTGCATGTTTCTGAGGAGGTCGAAATGCATGGAGCGAAGGTAGCCAAAATATGTACCTTTCCAACAAAAAAAATACTTTCGGAGATATGATTTTTGAAAATCAGTGATCCTTTTTCGTTTCTCTTCGGGAGGATAACAGATAACTGCTAACAATTCTTTTATTTGGTGTAGCGGAGCGCGCCGGGATAGCTACTAGTATATGAAAATGAATGTTTGTCTGTATGTGCTTTATAGAATCGTAGACAGCTTAACCGATTCCGATAATTTTTTTTGCTGTTCAAGGATGGTTTAGAAAAAAAATTTGAAAAAGGAATCGGAAAAATTAAAATCTATATATAGGCAAGAAATATTGTGTATCCCACAGTACTTCAATAAATATCGAATAGAAACGAAACGCTGCAATGTAACAATGTTTTCCTCATGAACAAAATCAATAAAATGACTCAACATAAATTGAATATTTGTGTAATGTTTTTTCATCAAATTTATTTTAGTTAGTGGCGTAGCAATGGGCGCAGAGTACGGCTAGTGTGACATAAAAAGACATACAGCACCTGAAGATATAAGCCCTCAGAAAGTGTTGTGTTATATCTTTAGAGTAACACCCCGAAGAACTCATGTCATTCAGGAAAAAACTGAAAAAAATGAAAGTATGTGGTAAACATTTGAACCGACCACATAGAATTCAATACAACACATTAGCCCTTATAAAGGATCATATAAAATCGTTTCCGGCACAAGAAAGTCACTACAGTCGTTCCATTAATAGCAAATTGTGCTTCTCATCAGATCTGAACATCAAAAAATGTTTAAACTGTTCCAAGAAAATCATTTAATTATTAACGTAAAATTCCATACTTATTGTGAAACGTTTAAGTCGAGAGTTTAATCTGCGTTTTGGAGTACTTCGGTCAGATACTTGCACAAAATGTGACTTTCTTTAGTGTCAGTTAGTGACAGCAGATACGGAAGAAGTTGCAACCAAAATCAGACAACAAAGAATGATCCAAATCTAATACTTTTATGCGTAGATCTTCAGCAGTTACTATTTTCTCCTTTTCTCCATATAGCAATGTATTTTATCAACGCCAGTTTTCTACGTATAATTTCTGTGTTCATAACAATGCTACAGGGGAAGCAACCATGCATCTCTGGTATGAAACGACTACCAAACGAGGATCTGCCGAAATTGCCTCCTGCATTTTACCATATGTTTTAGACTACTTAAACCCTTTAAAAACGGCTTTTCTAGGTTGTTAATAATATGGCCAGATTGGTGCGTGGGACAAAATAATAACTTTAAAATGCTTATATTGTTGCAACAGTTAATATTATCATTGATTATAACTGGTATTATTTTACACATGTGAAGCAGAAATTTTTATGTAGGTAGTGAAATCAATGGTAGGGGTCACAATTTCCTTTCATGTGATAGGAACTTTGCCCTTATAAAGAAAAAAAACGAAAACTGCTAAAATACTGCATCCTTTTGAATGCGTGCAACTTATAGCCAGTGAAAGGCCCTCAAAACTTTTTTTTGTGAAGCTTATGGAACAGCAACATTTTCATGATTTCATGATCTTAGAAAAAAATAACGGCCGACCAAAAAACTCACTGAAGCCATGTGGTTGCTTGTGAAAAAAGATGATCCTAAGTCCTTTCATGTACGAGAAAGTCACTCTACTTTATCACCATGGAGTGTCTATATTATTACAAAGAAGAAACTACTTACCACTGGCATTTCTGAGTTACCTTTACTGTACGAAAATATACTTTCTTCGAAAGCTGACAAGCAAATAAACTTAAACGACATACGATACATAGATAATCAGATACCTAGCTAAAAAAATTTTATTTAACCCTGCCTTGTAAAACAACCTAATAATTGAATCACATATATAACTTTCATTTAATGTAGCTAACGCTGCCGTTTACTGTTTAATTTTTGTATGTTCTAAAATAAATCATTTTCAAAAACTTCTGAGCTGTAACATTTAATCTCAACAAAACGTTGTAACTGCAGTAATTTAACGTTCTTTCATGATTTTTTATCCTAAGATCACCAACACTATATCTCGTCTTATTTTTCTTCAGCTTTTTTTTCTTAGGCTGTAAATAGACGTACAATTTTAATTTACTTCATAACTGCATAAATGTTTTCTATATATCGACTTAATATTATGGGTCTCCTGTAAATTTTCCATTTTGTTGATTACGACGTTCTTGCATTCCATTATAATAATAATGTCGGCATTCCATTTCAAAGAAATATCGCCACGTCTCTGGACGCTTTCAAATCCATTTTTCCAGGGTGGATTAGTCCCTATTTTCCACTTTTTGAGTTCAATCATCTTCCTTTTCTTCCCTCTTTCTATAGTTCCTTGTGTGTCTTCGCCCCTTCCACGATTCCTCCAACAATTTCTATCTAGAGTTTTCGCTTTCCAATCTGTTATCTTCAAAGTTCTTAGGTCATTTTCTACTTCGTCTAACCATCTTAACCTTGGTCTTCCCCTCGGTCTCCCAACATCCGGTCTCCATCTCATCACACAACCGATTGATCTATTCTCTTGTGCTCTCATCACGTGGCCGAACCAGCCCAATCTCAATGCTTTAATGTGTCGCACAATGTTTCCGTTTTCCAGTTCATGTTCTATTTCATTGTTTGTTCTTACTCTATGTTGCTCGTCATTTACTTTCTTCATTCCCAGAATCTTCCTCATTATTTTCCTCTCGAATATCCTCAGTTTATCTTCCTCTCTTTTGTCAAGCACAATATCTCCGTCCCGTATGTAACTACGGGTCTTATCAGGGTCTTATACATCTTGATCTTTGTCTCTTTCCGTATGTGTTTGCTCATTAATAGCTTTTGTTTCCATAGTAGGCCCTGTTTCCCGCCATTATTCGATCTTTAACCACCTCTTCTCTTTCACCATTGTCCTTTATTTGTATGCCCAAGTATTTAAAAGTTCTCACTTCTTCAAAGTTGTATTCTTGAATTGTTACTGCCTCTCTTGGTTCTATTCTTCCTCTGTGGCACCTCATGAGTTTCGTCTTCGACTCGTTCACTTCAAGTCCTGCTCTTTTGCTTCTTTTGCCAATTTCACAAACACCTCCACCAAAGCTCTATGCGTTCTTGCTATTATTACGATGTCATCAGCAAAAGCAACTATCTGTACATTTCTATTCATTATTGTCCCAGTGCACTTGGTTTTTCTTACAATGCCCTCCAACACAATGTTAAACAGATCGGCAGACAGTGCATCACCTTGTCTCACTCCCGCTTTCGTCGTGAATTCTTTGGTCAGACCTTTCATAGTTTTGACTACCGCTGTTGTGTTTCTGATTGTCATCTGAATCAAACGTATTATTTTTGCAGGTACTTTCATTTCCTCCATTTCTCTTATTAAATGGCCTCTCTTAACTCGATCAAATGCCTGTCTGAAGTCAACGAACAACATCTCCAATCCTATGTCGTGTTCATAGCATTTTTCCATTATTTGGGTCACCACAAACATTGCATCTATCGTAGATCTACCAGGCCGGAATCCTTGTTGATAGTCACCTATTTCGCTATTTATATGATCTTGTAGTCTTTTGTGTATCATTTTGGTTAGCGCCTTATAGCTGTTGTTAAGCAGGGATATACCTCTATAATTATTACATTCCTTTATGTCTCCCTTCTTGTAAATTGGAATGATCTCTGCCATACTCCACTCTGCCGGCATCTTCTCCTCTTTCCATATTGCAATCATCAGTTGGTACATTCTTTCTAACATTGTCTCTTCTCCCATTTTCATCAACTCCGTATTTATATTGTCTACGCCGGGTGACTTCCCGTTTTTCATTGATGCCAAGGTCTTGCTAAATTCGTCGTATGTTGGCTCCTCTATTCTTACTTCTTCTTCTTCTAGTAATGGTATTCTATTGACTCTATTTCTCTCATCCATCTCTTTACCAAGCAATTTCTCGAAATATTCCTTCCATATACCTTTAATTTCTTCCTCCTCGTATTTCATTTCTCCGGTCTTGTCTTTCATTCCTCTAGTAACAATTCTTCTAGTATACTTCTGCTCTTTTATTTTTTGTAAAGGTCTCTTGAGTTTTTATGTGCTTTTTCTATGTCTGTCATCATCTCCTCCATCCACTGTTGCTTTTTATTTTGCAAAGATTTACAACTTGTCTTCTTATTTCTTTGTATTTCTCATTGTCCATTGAGGTTTGGGAAATCATCCATCGCAGCCTGGCTTCTCTCTTCCTTTGTATTATTGTTCTGCATTCCTCGTCGAACCACTCCTTTCTACTTTTAGCCTTTCTATAGCCAATTGTTTTCTCCGATGCTTTCAATATACTATTTTTTATACTAGTCCATTCTTCTTCTATATTCTGGCATTGTTGTTTTTTTTCCATCTCATTTGTAGTGCTTGCATGTATTTTTTGGTTCTTCTCATTTTTAATTTTTCTATTGCCCATCTGTTGTTTTTGTTTTTGGTTCTTCGCAGCCATATTCATCTTATCCATTTCCACCTTCATTATTACCATATTATGATCGGTGTCCACGCTGTATCCTCTATATGATCTTGCATCTTTCACTTTAAATGTTCTTCTCTTGTCTACTAATATGTGGTCTATTTGATTTCCTTTGCCACTTCCAGGTATTATCCAGGTCTCCTTATGTATTTTCTTGTGAATGAAATCTGTGGTTATAATTCTCAAATTGCACAGCATTGCAAGGTTGCATAGCTTCTCTCCATTTTCATTGGTTTTTTCATGTATCGTATTTATCCCAGCCACATCTCCAACATAACCCTCCTTACCAATCTGGGCATTAAAATCTCCCAGCATTATCAGATCATCTCTTTTTGGTATTTTTTCATATAGTCTTTCTAACTCCTCATACAATTAATAAATTAATTCCATTAATAAAGTAAATAATCCGTTTAATGAGTTTAAATACCAAAGAATTTAAACCTGTTTAAAAAGTAAAATTTTTATGCAATAGTTTAAAATCGCTTGGAATTTATTTGAAATATCCAAATTTGTATCAGGAGTAGCAGAAGTAAATCACTAACAAAGTAACTAGGTTTAAATTCGCGAACAGTTGAAAAATTACCAAGCAGTTGCACCAACATAAAGTGGGTGAGTTAGTGGTTTATCGTTGCAATTTCTGCGCTCCTGATACAAAATTTCGTTATTGTGAACGATTTTGTTAGCGATTTTCATAATTTTCGGGAAGTTGCCGTACAGTTCTACCAACTTAATCTTCTAACTGTAAGTTATGCGACATCTAGTGTCGATTCGTGTTAGCGATAACGTAAGCAATAGTTCGCATTAAGCAACTTTGTCGACAGGTATGTAAAAGCAGTTACATAAGTCGATCCTTCGATAATTATAGCCAACATAAGCGTTGGCAAAATAAAAATCTCGAATCGCCTGCTGTAAATTCGCAATTGTGTTCTAAATTGTGTTTCCCATGCAACTTCTGTGTTCTTGGTACTAATTTGGCTATTTCTACCAAATTGTTGTGATTCATTAAAATTTTCCAATATTAATTTCTTGATCAATTAACCCAATTAAAAGTGGTAGTTTGATAAATAATTATTACAAATTATCAGTTTAAATTTATATTTCATTAACTTAATTAAAATTATTATTTTCATTTAGTTTATTATCTCACTCTATATTATAAGAACCTACCACTGGCATTTCTGAGTTACCTATACCATTGATTAGTTTAAATTTTATCTATTACTTTTTTAAAAAATAAAGCTTTTTAAATAAAATTAAATATTTATTCTTTTATCCACGCATAGGTAAATTTGTTTAAAATCATTTTGAAACTAAAGTGTGAATTAATAGATTTTACATTAAACTAAACGTAAACCGTGTTGGATTTCAAGTTTTAAGGAAGAAAACAGTTTAATCAATGGTTGAATCTAATGTGTGATAATTACAAAACACATCCATCTCTGAAGAAATCGACCGTTTTGAAACACACTTCTAATTGTGGTGTGTCCCTTGTTTGGGACGTTTACCTACCTTATCGCTACACCTTAACTAAAATATTTTGGCGCAAAACCGTTTAAATTTAAATTATGAAATAAAAGCAGTGAACATTAATTTAAAACAAATGAAAAAAATTTGTAAGTTTAATTAAAGCGCCATCTAATAGCAACGGCTGTAACAGCCGTTTGATAAACTGCAAGAGTTTACAGTTACCTTTAAATGTCATTGATAAATATGCCACTAGATGGCTATTTGGCAGTATTTCTGTCGATAACATTTATTTTGTAAGAATTACCAATTTTCAATACAAAGTTTAGCGGTTTACTACTAGATCGCGCTGTTAAAATTTAAAATAATTCAAAATTTTTTTTAAGCTTATGGAACAGCAACTTCTTCGTTTCATATCTATCTTAGAAAAAAATAACAGCAGACCAAAAAACTTTAAAATCATGAAGCCATGTGGTTGCTTGTACCTGTACCAAAATATACTTCCGTTGAAAGCTGATAAGAAAATAAATTTAAACGACAGATACATAAATAATCAGATAGCAACAAATTTTTTATTTAACCCTGCCTTGTGAAACAGCCGAATGATTGAATTACAAATATAACTTTTCTGTAATGTAGATAACGCTGTTGTTTACTGTTTAACCAAAGGTTTAACCATTGTCTATCTAACTTTTGTATGTTATCTCAGTTCTAAAATATGTAAATCATTTTCAAAAACTTCTGAGCGGTAACATTTAATCTCAATAAAAACGTTGTAACTGCAGTATACAAAGTTCTTTCATGATTTTTTATCCTAAAATCACCAACACTATATCTCGTTTTATTTTTGTTCAACTTTTTTTTTCTGTAAATACTATAGACGGATAATTTCATTTACTTCATAAATGCATGAATTTTTTAACATATCGACTTAATATTATGGGTCTCCTGTAAATTTTCTATTTTGTCGATTACGACGTTCTTTCGGGTAGCCATTCGATTATTAAAGTAAATAATTGTTCATTTAATGAGTATACATTTCAAAGATTTTTTCATACAATTCTTTAAAATCGCTTGGAATTCATTTGAAATATCCAAATTTGTATCCGGAGCACAGGAGTAGCAGAAGTAAAATACAAACAAAACTAGGTTTAAGTTGGTAGACGTGTTGAAAAGTTACTAAGCAGTAGCACCAACATAAAGTTGGTGTGTTTTGTTGATGATTTACCGTTGTAGCTTCTGCACTCCTGATACAAAATTTCGTTATTTTGAACGATTTTGTTAGCGATTTTCATAATTTTCGGGAGGTTACCGTGCAGTTCTACCAATTTAATCTTGATAATTGTGTTTTCCTATGCAACTTCTGTGCTCCCGGTACTAATTTGGCTATTTCTACAAAATTGTTGTGATTCATTAAAATTTTCCAATATTAATTGCTTATTTGAACAATTAACGCAATTGAAAGTGGTAGTTTGTTAAATTATTTATTAGAAATGATCAGTCTAAATTTATACTTCAACTTAATTAGTAATTATTATTTTAATCTAGTTTATTATCTCACTGTTTAGATTTTATCCATCACTTTTAAAAAAAAGCATTTTAAATAAAAATAGATATTTATTCTTTTATCCACTCATTTGTTTAAAATCATTTTAAAACTAAAGCTTGAGTACATTAACCATCGTTTAAATGTGAGGTTTAAACTATAAACCGTGTTGGATTTCAAGTTTTAAGCTAGAACAAAGTTTAATCAATCGTTTAATCTAATAATTACAAAAACACATCCACCTCTGAAGAAACACACTTTTATTCTAACTGTGGTGTGGTGGGTCCCTTATTTGGAGCGTTTACTGATCTTATCGCTTCACCTTAACTTAAATTTTTTACGCAAAACCGCTTTAAATTATTGAATAAAAACAGTGAGCACAAAATGTTTAAATTTAAACAACGAAAGAATTTTGAAGTGAAATTAAAGCGCCATCTAGTAACTACAGCTTTAACAGCCGTTAAACAAAACTGCAACAGTAACCTGTAAATGTCAGTAGCAAAACTACTACTAGATGACTTTTTAGCCGTATTTCTGTCGATAAGATTTAGTTTTCAAAAATTACCAATTTTCAATAAAAACTACTACTAGACTGCGCTGTTAAAATTTCAAATAATTCAAAATACTATTAAAATGATTAACAAAATTTGAAGAAACAATAATAAAAACTTTAGCCAAAACAAAAGATGACTTGCACATATATTTTGAATTCTATTCCAATCTGGCCTAGCCCGGCCCGCTAACCAACAAAGGCGCAGGGCCCAAGGTCCCCGAAGGCCAACTAACCAATAATACCCTAGTAGTACTAGTACCAGTAATGAACCGGAATCACTCTTCCATCGCCTCAACTGGTTTCAGCGGATTCTGTTGAATTTTATTAACATTTTACATAAATGACATTGTTTAGCATTGTAAAAAAAAAAACTAAAAATCGCAAACTTCTATGACAATTAAGTTCCCTTAATAGTGTAGTTAAAAAATGAAATAAATAACAAAACTGGAAAGCTAAATCAAAAAATCACATTTAAATGACCTTCTAGTGAATTTGGCAAACGTTAAAAAAAGTTAGATAAGTAAACATACTTGAACCAAGCCTTTTTATTTCTTGAAAAGGTTTTGAGTCTGTTTTGAGTGTGAACAAGAACTTCCTTCCACTCAACTATGCCTTTTTTCGTACTGAAATTGTACACTCACGTGCCAAGGATGTTATGACATTAAGTATAAGACTACAAAATTATTATTAAAAAGTATTGTACAGAATGTGAACAAATGCATTACTTTTTTTTCATCATCACTGTCCACTAATCTCCTCATTAGAAAAAACAAATAAAAATGTTAATAAAAAATCCCAATTTTTCAATTATCTAAAAACTAAAATTGATTTAACTTTTAAAAAGACAATAAATACATCCCCTAAAGTGCGCAACATTTGTTCCATTTAACCAAACTTCATCAAGAGCAACAGCGACCTGTGTATTATTACCAAATGTTGGTGCAGTGATTTCGTGTTTGGAAGATATTGTGGAGACAATGCACGACCACAATGAAATGTGGAATAGTTTTAGTTTTGATTTCTTCGTGAGTTTAATTTTTGGAAGATGTTTTTCAAATTATTGATGTTACGTCAAAAATTATTAAAGAAAAAAGACATTGATTTATTTCAATTCGTTTCGTTCATGAAGAGATCAAAAGAAAAACTTGCGTCACTGAAAACTGATGCTTATTTCAACATAATGTTTGTACTCTCCTAGTCGAAATGGCTTGAATCTGACATAAACGGAAAAATATGCATTTAAAAAAGTAGACCACTACGAGTTAAAAATTCACGATGAAGATGCTACGGACGATTCTATTATAGATCATGTGACGTTCTTTTACTATTAAGTAATTGCCGTACAGTTCTACCAACTTAATCTTCTAACTGTAAGTTTTGCGACATCTAGTTGCGTTCATGTTAGCGATAACGTAAGCAATAGTTCGTATTAAGCAACTTTGTCGACAGGTATGTAAAAGCAGTTACATAAGTCGATTCTTCGATAATTATAGCCAACATAAGCGTTGGCAAAATAAAATCTCGAATCGCCTGCTGTAAATTCGCAATTGTGTTCTAAATTGTGTTTCCCATGCAACTTCTGTGTTCTTGGTACTAATTTGGCTATTTCTACCAAATTGTTGTGATTCATTAAAATTTTCACGATGAAGATGCTACGGACGATTCTATTATAGATCATGTGACGTTCTTTTTACTATTAAGTAATAGAAATCCACTTTTGGCGTCATAAAAGTGACTCTTCGGAGTACATTTATCTGTAGTTTAAGCAATTATATATAGTATATAAAACCGAAGGAAAAGATTTCCACTAAATTGAGGGATAAGCACGCCACATTTTTTAATGTCGTAAGTACCTTTTCTTGCTGTATTTCTATTTTGTAAAGTTTCTGTTTTACCGCCATTTTTAACACGTTGCACAACACCTACTGGATATGGACAATGGCAAATAAATAATTAACTTAAAAGCGAATCCGTAAATTAGAGTGATTTACCAATCAATCTAATAATTCCCTAAAAACGGATCGTTATAGAATTGGTTCCTATCCACGCTGAGCTCGAGGATTCCGTCGAAGATAACCGGTGACCTCCAGTTTATCTTTTGGGGTTGCTTGAGCCATCTATATCTGTATATCTGGTTCCTGTTACTTTACTTACTTTCTACAATACTGCTTTTTCCTGTCCTAAGATATTGCCTACATCTGATCGCAGTCTTCAAACAATGCAGCTAAGTTAAAACTATTACATGCTTTCTTTATTAAATTTATATTTGACGCGTATCCGTATCTGTATTCCGACATGAATTTGACAACTTAACTTTTTGCGCATTGTTAATTGCTTATTGTGATTCGAAGATTTTTCAAAAAACTTGCTTAATGTAATTGGACTTTTGTACTACTTTAGATTTGCTGTCGGTTACCGGTACCTTTCGAAATGTTATTGCTTCATCTTAACATCATTAATTACCACACGTATTGGTGTGTAGACGCTTGTGTAAAATTCAAGTAACTGGTTGTTAAAGCGATTATAAATCTGTACTGCGTTCACGCCTTTTACCAGGGGCGTAGATATTTGGTGCGGCTGGTAACTATTCTAGGCGGTTTGCCTGTATTCTTAGAAGAATAAATCGTTCTATTTAATTATTTTTTAATAATTTGTATTATGCTTTTACCTACACTATATTATAGTCTACTTTTATATATGTTGTCGTTCAACACAAATCATATTTTTACCATCTTACGGTTTGTTTTGTGTTTCGGAGATCCTAGTTGCTCTAGAGTCTAGAAGATTGACTGCACGTTCTAGTAGGTGGTGCCCTATTATTTATCTCTTCAGCCCTTAATTTAATTACTGTAAGTACACCCACGATCCCTCTCCGACTAACAGAGCAGCCAGGCCAGGTTTTATAGTTTGTTTACAAATAAACCGTAACGATCCTGCGATTGGGTCTAGAGGAAGTGACAGAATTATTTGAGTTTCCAAATCCAATATATTTTAAAAATAGTTCAAGGCCAAACTTAAAAAATTAGGTATGTTCATCTTTAAGTGATAAATTTAACTTATTTTTCTTAGTTTGACAGATGAACTAATGCAATTTTAGGATTTATACTTTTCATGTGAGAATCAGTGTTGTGATAGACCTGTACTCGGTTATTTAGAACATTTAGTTGAACAGAAAATTTTTGAAATTTGTCCTAATCTTGAGTTAGCTTTTGGTTAATTATAACGCTTCCCATTGGAATAGCAAGTGCTGAAAGATCATTTAGTGTAGACTGAAACCTCACACGATGACTCACAATGACTCAATTTAGAACATCTGATTTGGTATTACTTTCAATAGAAAGAGATACGCAAATGATTTAAATTTAGAAAAATCGTGGAAAAATTTGTATCAGCTAAAGTTAGGCGAGGTATTCACTTATAAACATTTTTTAACCTATATGTATTTTAAAAAATTAATAAATTTCTTGTTATTTTCGTATTGCTTGCTGTATTTTTAATAACTTTATGGGTGAGGTCACTATATATCAGGATGTCATACCCAGGGAGCCACCCACAAAAAATTTTCTTTAAAGTTTCCGACAATTTTACAAAATATGTAAGCAACACAGTTTCCGAAAATGAATGAACTTGGTTATCAGCCCTCCAATCCATAAATTTACTATACATTCCTTTAAAACTATTCTTTCATTTTTTGTAATAAGAACGCACATGTTTCCTCTGCTTGATTTCTTATGTCTGGTGGAGTATTTGAAACATCTTTGAAACATTACCGAAACTACAATAAACCCAAAGTGAGACAATTTGATAAGGTCAGCGAAATAGTGGTAGCATCAGCCAACTAGATATTAGTGAAAATTATTATCTTATTTTCGTCTCTAGTGACAAAAGTCAACGTTATGGGACTTTGTCTCACTAAGAACAAACATTATGTTTTCACTGGAGTGGTGACAAAATTAACTTTGTGTAAAGGGTCACAGAAAAAAATTTTTGGAATTTTTACAGAGATATCTGTAAGACTTTTGGGTAGTTGCACAAGTTGAAAGCTGTTAACTTGTGAAAGTTTCTTCCTGGTCTCTTGTTTAGAAAATTTGAAAGAATAAATAAAATAACGTTTCCTATTTTACAACAAAATTACACTGTACTAACCATTGAACAATAATTAAAATATAATGCAACTGAATAACAATCATCAAACTATATTATAGACTAAAAAGAAATGGAAATTAACAACGGAAATATACAATAAATAATATAACACAACAAATAAAAACTACACTCTACACTAGGAACTTGTCCTGGATTTCAGGACCTAGGACGGGACTAGTTCCAAAGGCGTTCCTGGATAACGGATCTTTAGTGGTGGTTTGCTGTTTATGCTTAGAGACCGTAAAATAAACAGTTTTCTGCTGGTTAGTCAATTCCTAATATTTACAACATTTCCCAATTCTCTATAAGTAAAATATTATTTTTCGACGATACGGAAAATGATTCGATTTGTTCAAAACTACTTATATTGCACGGTGGCCTAATTATTTTCACTTCAAATGCGATGACACGAGTTTTGTTTTAATTGAGTTTTCCTCATGTACAAGCTTCCTTCAAAGATTTCAACGAATTTATATCTGGTTTACGGTTAGTAATAACTTTTAAACGGAAAACCACTAATGAAGCTGACCCAGCATTAGAACAATACAATACTTCTCAAAACACAAAACAATCAACGCTGTTAGTACGTTATATGAGAGAAGAGGGTCGGTCGGCCTGCCGTCCATCCGAATGTAAATACGATATCGAGAAAACACTGATTGATTTTAATCAAAGTTGATACATAGACGTTTTTATAATACTGGAAGTTTACTTTGATATGTCAATGGCCCTCATTCCAATTAAAAACAAGCGTTTACCGCAGAACTCCGCATCGCCCCGATAAGCAAAAATAAAATTGCTTTTAGAAAAAATGTTTCAAACAAAAGCTATACACAATAGAATTTCCAACAACTTTTTTCCCTCAACTTGTTTGTAAAATTAATATTGGTCACGAGATTGTTATATCTCAGTAATTCCTTATCGAATCAAAAAATAGTTTAAACAACAAATGTGTATAATTAAATTATAAACAACTTATATTTAAAACAAAAATGTGTAAAATGAATATTTTTCTAAATATTCCAAAAATTTGAAAATCTGTGTAGGTTAACGGCCCTTTTGGCTACATAGATTATGCCTAAAAACTAATCAAATTTTTGAAATTATAAATAAAAATCTTGTACCAAGTTTTATAAAAATCGGACGGGGGTTTTTCTCTATATTTTGTTTACATACGGACGGACGGCCGACCGGCCGGCCGTCGGACATAAAACTTTTTTTGCTTTATTATAACGTACTAATTCTAATTCGTCGGAAAAAGTGAAAAAAAGGGTATGTTAAAATTTTTGGTTTGGAAACCGTCGTATAACTCCCCATCTTATTTCATAACGTGTAAGAGTTGGGCTTTTATAGCCAGTTCTGTGCTTTAGCATATGGAAAAATTAATTAAGTCACATACACCATCATAATAATAAAAAACTCGAAGCAGTTAAATAATGATACCTGTACGTTTAAAAAAAATGGATTTACTCACATTGCGACTAAACGGAGTTGCGTAAGAGCACTATTGCGGATGTAGATGCATCTCAAAGAAAATCTAGCTGACCAAAATAATCTGAAAAGAAAACTAAACCTAAATAAAATAAACTCAAAGTCATTAATCCAATATCTTATCTACCTGTAAAATAAAATTGAATCAATTTGAGTGTGAACCGATAAACTGATATACCTTTATATTATAATGTCCTTGAACGGACGATTTTTTTCTCAAAGCAATTTATTGCCGCATTAATCAGTAAGTTTTGTTCATAAAAAGTAAATGAGTATAACGAAAAATATTTTAGGTACAATTTTGACTATCGCATCTTGCGTACTTGTATCTTGGAGTTCACCTACGATTCCATTACTAACCTCGTCAAATTCTCCTATTGGTGTGACACTTTCTAACGTAAGTGACGAAATAAGCTAATGATATTTTTAGTTTTGAAGTTTAAAACATAGGTGTTCTTTTTCCCTCCTTGAATTTCTGTTTTGTTTTTTACGTATAACGGTGGACGTTTTAATAAATTGGCACTCAAAAGTATAAGGAAACAATGCTCATGTTCTTTACTTTTAGAATTGCGTAATTTTTCTCAAGGCACAGTTTATATCTACAGAGCTTAATAGTAGTTCCCACCCAGAGGTGTATATGTATACTGTTTACACAAAGCTATACTACAAACATCAAAAATTCATTACAGAAAAAGAATTGGCTGCACTTATACCTACCCACAATACATACATACACACTAACCTTTATTATGATAACTAGAGGCAACCAATGTGTAAAAATGTAACTAAAAATAATTTGTATTTGCAAACATGACTAAACATACACTGTACACACTTAGCGCTAAATAAATACTGAGTATACGTCATGGGTAGTAGGTATTACCTGTGGTATGAATATATGAAATACACCCGGCCGGTACATAAATTCCTGTCAGTATGATTAACGGTTACAACAAAACTGAGAGCATTTCTCAGATGCGTATTTCAATGAATATTTCAAGACAAAGAGTTTTCACTTTGTCTCTATAAGTTTAGAAAAAATTATGTAAAGATTGATTTTTTTAGGAAGAAGCATCATGGGTAGTTTCAGCACTTCCACTAGGAATGATGCCAGGAAGTATCATGCTTACCATTCTCATCGACAGAATTGGTCGAAAAAAAGTAATGTTACTGTCTGCTTTGCTTATGTTCATCCCATGGTTTTAATAATATTTGCTAGATCGCTTGCAATGTTGTTGGTAGGAAGAGTCTTAAGTGGTTTCGGTAGCGGAATTGCGATTGGAGTAAGTTTCTACCTATACAAAAATATAGTCTCAGTTACAATGCATTTGAAGATAGTACCGTTATATATTGGGGAGATATCCGAAAAGAAGCACAGAGGAGCATTGTGTTCGATGGTAACGATTGGTTTAGTATTAGCAACAATGCTAATGTTTGCAATTGGTCCTTTCGTCTCTTTTACCGCACTTGCAATATTTTGCGCGTGTATTTCAGTAATTTTCATCGTAACTTCTTATTTTATACCTGATTCACCTTATTACTTAATAAAAAGTAACAAAAGACAAGCTGCTCAAGATGCGTTATCATACTTGGCATCTACTGATAAAGTAGCAGACTGGTTGAAAGAAATTGAATTGACTATTGAGAACGATGAGGCTTCCGACTTGAAGCTCAACACATTGTGTAGTCAAAGAAACTATATAAAATCATTTGCGATTATTATTGGTAAGTATTTATTATTTAACCAAACAGTTCAGTAATGTAAATTTAATTTTGGTAGCCTTAAAAACAATTCAAGAATTCAGCGGATTATTTGTGATTAGCAGTTATGTTCAAACGATTATGGAAGAAAGCCAAACGTCTTTATCTGCAGAAACTTCGAGTTTAATTTTTGCAGGAATTCAAATACCGTGCGGTACTATAAACCTTTGATTTTAACAAATTTATTATATTTTTTATTTTAGTTGTTATATCTTCATTCCTGATTGACAAATTAGGACGAAGGCCACTTATGATTATCTCAACATTTGGATGCACTTTAACTCTTTTAGGAGAGGGTGTATATTTTTATCTCATGGAGATGAAAATGTAGATTTGTCAAAGGCATATTTTATACCAACAGTGTGTTTAACTTTATATTTTATAATGATATCATTTGGAATTTCCACTACAGCTTACGTAGCAGTGGGAGAATTGTTTCCTCCAAACGCTAAAAAAATAGGAGGCGCAGTGTTTGCGTTTTATACGGGTCTACTTTCGTTCACAGGTAATAAAATTTTCAACCCAATCGTCGAAAACTTGGGAATGCATGTTATTTTTTGGATTTTTGCTTGTGTCTGTGGATTGGGGATGATTTTTAGTGTGCTTCTGCTACCGGAGACTAAAGGCAAAACATTTGAAGAGATACAGGAAACTTTGGGTAGAAAAGCGAAAACTGACAAACCGAATATTATCTGAGATGTATAAACTTTAAACAAAATAAATTTTTCCATTACTTTTTTTCTAAAAAAAAGATAACTATTTGCGTTTATGTACATATCTCTAACATAGTTATTGACAATAAATTTTCTGTTCTTAAAAGAACTTCTTTGGTGGAGGTGAAAGAATAAAACCACGTCCAAAGTTAAATTCTGCCAACGTTTCGCCCAACAAGCGTGGGCTTTCAAGACTGTATTTATTAGGAAAACGAAGAACAATTAACACAACATTAATACTTTGTTCTTCCATTGCGTTAATTGTTCTTTGTTTTTCTAATAAATACATCCTTGAGGAAGTCCACGCTTGTTAGGCAAAACGTCGACAGAATTTAACTTTGGACGTGGTTTTATTTTTTTACCTCCACCAAAGGAATTCTTCTAAAGAACATAAAATTTATTTATCACACTTGTTGGAGGATCCAAAAATTTATTTCGAATAGTTATTGACTAAACTGGTTGATTGACTCTGACTTAGTTATCGACAAACCTATAGTATCGATCAGTCTCCAGTAGATAATAAAAAAGATAACTCACTATTTGAACAATAAGACCCAATTCTGTCGACAAAGTTGTTTAATGCCAATAACTCACTATGTATGTGTTACATAATAACACTAACGGGAGATTTCCGCCAAATTGTATGTTTTTCTCTGATTTTTTTATTATTACAAAAATGGGTCTAATCTTATCCAGCCTTTGTAGGTTTGCTAAGAAGATATAATGGTATTGCAAACCTATGATGGTCAAAATGTTTAAAATGATTTTTTGAAGAAAACGTCAATATTTAAAATCAAAAAAATAACGGAGTGGAGAAATAAGTTACAAATTTTGAAAGTCAATTTTAATTATAACTGTAAACGCAAACAAAACTTTTCTGAGAGTAACAAACCAATCAATTAAACGAAAAGTATTAAGTATCATGTTAAAATTAACAAACATTGGAATAATTACTAAATTCAAAGTTAAGTAATGATATCCTCTTGTGTAAAACTGGCACAGGAAGGGAAGCTACAATGTCGCTAGGCGATACCATTGAACTGTCTTCCACAGTTGGGTAGACAAAGTTATTGCTGTCTGGGAGCCTTTTAGGTAGCTGACAACATATCTGTCTTCTACTAATTCTATCATTCGTCCAACATAGTGCTTAATATTTTTCTTCGTTTGGAATGCAACCAAAACATAATCATTTTCAAGAAAGTTACTATTTTGAGGAATATCAGTCTCTAATGCTTCGCCGGCAGTTTCTTCATCCTCACTTGAATTATAGACATCTTCATATCGAACTCGTTCAGCTAATGGTTTTAATTAAGGAGAATTATTGTTGTTATTGTTTTTAAATATGTGATTGATCGAATATAGTCCAATAACACATCATAATAATTGTGAAATAATAACGAAATGGAAGGACGATATTTTTCTGTTAAAAACACAACCATAATATTAAAAAAAGAATACGGGTTCTTACTACAAAAAATATCCCAGGTAGCACACGTACGTCTTAATGACGTTCATTTTAAGTCATTATTCGTCTTAGACGTCATGTGTCCAATAAACGACGTCTTATTGACGATCTTATTTTGACTTACTTTTGTCGTCATTAAACGGTCGTCAAATAGACGTTATTATATGGTCATGTATTTAAAAAATTTTCAAGTTTTATATATACACATAATTTCACAATTTCAATAAACAAATTAGAAATTAGATAAAATAATTTATAATTTAAATCAGTAAATGTTCGCACTTTCTCCCTCTACGAAATGCTGGACACTACGCGCCGAATGTGCGGGTGTGCGGGGGCGCATCGCGCATCTACATTTGATGCATGTGGTTGTCAATGCGTGGTTGTAACCTTGCAATCTTCCCGCTTCGTTTGTTGCTTCCGAGGTTACCTCTGTTTCCCGCTAACATGACTTATTATGTTGTTGAATTTACTAAAGAGGACGGTGGTGGTGTGGCTATCGTTAATAGTACTTGGTGTACTCCTCGCAAACGTGAAATATTTTGGCCTCCATATAAAGAACAAAATCGCTTTGATAAGGCCTTGAGAACTGGTGAGACTGTAGATAGCGATACTTGGCAATTATACAGCATTCAAAGGGTATTTTATGAATGTGGTAAGATTATCAATTACACTTAACTTCTAAAGAGTTTAACTATGCATGTTATTTAGATGATTTGGTAAAAGCAAGATTAAAGTTGAAAGAATCCCAAATATTTTCTAATTTAGAAAGTGAGGATACCGAACCTGACACTGGTCGAAAGAAAAGGAAGAGGGCTACCAGAAAATTTTCTGAATCATCACCTGATGAAAATGATGATGACTTACCTAGACCACCACCAATAAAAAAATAAATAAATCTAATTTAGCGAATGATGGTATGTACTTATATGAACTTAATTTCTTTTAATGCTGATTTATAGTGAATAAAGCAACTTTATTATCGTAACCTTTGTAGCTTTTAGTATTTATTTGTCACGTCATTCATTATGATAATTTTTTTGTTTTAGAAAATGTAACACATGCTGCCTGTGTAAGTGATTTTGAAAAAAATCAAACCATCATCATTAATCGTAATTTAACATCGTTACATACTAATCAGACACCACAGCAAAGCACTGAAAACACAAATAATTATGCGTTTGCATCTAAAATAGGTAAATCCTTTGTCAATTTATTTTTACTGAAGAATTCAATTTACTAATTTTAGACACTCTTATCTCTGCGATAGCTAGAGTAGAAGAACAAAATAAACAAATACTGACCTGGATTAACAACCAAGAAAAGAAAGTTACTATTAATCATTCAGATTTGCCAGTACTACCAGTTGTGCTTCCTATAAGTACAGTTGACGAGGTCCATCAACTGGATAATCACCTAAAAGAGAAAGAGGATCAAGCCTCTTCTTTGGTATGATGAAAATTTAAATCTTTTGCAGTTTAACATCTAAGCAACTTTATTGTTTTAGTGCTCCTACTTGTCAACTCTAGGAGGAAACAATATTTCGGGGAAAACAAACCGAATATTGAAATTCATATTAGCAGACAGCGCAGCGGTTAATTTTAATTATTATGGAAAGCGGTCCCAGAAGTTGGCATTTTCTGATCTCCTACTAAAAATTTAATTTTGCGTAAGTATTCGCTCTGTGCTATTATATATCTAAAGTAATCGACATTTTTATAAGTTAAAACACTTTACAACATACGATTCAAATAACATTTATTACCATTTTATAACGACAATGTTACTTTAAATCTTGACGATGTGCTGTTTTTAAAATACTAATGTCATTTTTTCTTTTTATAGGAGCCATTAAAACAAATGCACCTAATTCAACAGAAAAAGAAATAGAAGACTCTATGAAAGTGTGGCTAAAACATGCTGCTGATCGAATAAAATCTCGTAAATCCATTCAAAATGCCCGACAAGATTAAGAGACGTTTAAAACTGGTTGTTGGCAAAAGACAACTATATCGTAGAATTGCCTTAAATAGAAATAGTTTGCAAGTAAGTGGTAAAGATCCTAAATGTTCATTTCAGAAAATATCACATTGTGAAATAGTCGAATCTTGTAATAACACTTCTAATAAGGACGCAAATAATTGTACTGGTGTATCAAGTAATTCTAGTAATTATTCAACTTTCAATGAAGATCGAATCACTTCTTCCAATGTAAATGTTAGTGCAACTTCTTATATCACTGATGCAGTTATGACTATAGCCAATTTTAGGATTAATTAAAAATGTTAGTGGAAGTCCTTTTACTATCGCTATATTTTGTGGGAGATCGAAGCCTAAATCGTTGGAACTTTTCTTAGATGATTTTATCAGTGAACTTTTTAGATTGCTACAAGAAGGATTTGAGATTGATAACATAAAATATCAGATAATTATTCACAGTTTTGTGTGTGATGCACCGCAGAGCATTTATTAAATGCATTAAATCTCACACAGGATACTCATCTTGCGAAAAATGTGTCGAACCTGGTAATTATTGCCAAAATCGAGTTATTATTAAAAATACATCTGCTGTCAAAAGAACGGATGCTACGTTTGCTTCTCAACAAGACGAAGATCATCATACTGGAACATCTCCTTTGATTAAACTAGGAATTGGAATGGTGTCACGTTTTCCGATCGATTACATGCACGCATGTTGTTTAGGTGTTATGCGTAAGTTATTAAACTTTTGGCTGAATGGCGCTTTGCCTACAAGATTAAACAGTTGTAAAGTCAATATTATATCGGAACATCTGGTGACATTACAAAAACATATTCCTGTAGACTTTAACAGAAAACCTAGAAAACTCGATGAGCTTCCAAGATGGAAAGCTACTGAATTTCGTATGTTTTTATTGTATTTGGGGCCGTTAGTACTTAGAAGTACAGTGAAAACTGCTGTATACGAACACTTTTATTACATCATGCTGCTATCTCAATATTACTATCTAAATCTCATATACAAACATTTGGTTGCGAATACGCTAACGAAATTTTAACGGTATTTGTAAAACACTGAAAAACTGTACGGTGAACAGTTTTTAATTTACAACGTTCATTTATTATGCCACTTAGCTGATGATGTTAAGTTATACGGACCGTTAGATTTATTTTCCTCTTTTCCTTTTGAAAACTACCTTGGACAATTGAAACGATTGATAAAATCTCCTACTAATTCATTAGCTCAAGTTGCTCGAAGATTGCACGAGATAAATTTATTGAAGTATGATAGAAATTTTATTCAGAGAGACTGGGTAAATGTTAGGGGAAGTTCATTTTGATTCAGTACCCCAGATATTTAGAAATATTTCTTTTAAGCAATTTGGAAAGTATATTTATAAGAATTTTCTCATTTCTACCCATTCCTGTTCCAGTGCCGATTCATATTTTTTAGTAAAGCAAAATCTAGTTGTACAAGTACAAAACATAATAAAAACAAATCATGATGTATATATTGTTTATAAACATTTTAAATCTTATGAAAATCTTTATATATACCCTTTTCAATCTAAAGAATTAAATATTTATGTTTTACAAGATTTGGCAGAAAATATGGAGACGTGTGCAATAAGTCAATTGAATGCAAAGTGTATGGTATTCCCTCTGAGATGAACACTTGGGTGTCTATTCCATTGCTGCATTTTGATACTTTTTGATTAAGTTCACTTTTTATGAATCTTATTTTTTGCAATATATTTTGATATAACTCAAATGCGTTTTAATTTAATTTAATGTGTTGTAATAATCTGACTATCCTTAAAGTCAGTTATATTATTTCCAGTAGATCAATGTAGACAGTCAGTTAATTTTTATTATTGTTTTTATGCAACTCTAATTATCAGAAGACTTTATTTGAGGTGATCAACTGGACATTATATAACCGGTCCTTAATATACTGCTGATGACATTATAACGACGTCGCATTG
This sequence comes from Abscondita cerata, assembly GCA_030710515.1. Lineage (NCBI taxonomy): Eukaryota > Metazoa > Arthropoda > Insecta > Coleoptera > Lampyridae > Abscondita > Abscondita cerata. The sequence continues at coordinate 34,523 of JALBCR010003129.1, forward strand.
ATAATCTTTAATGTCGTTCTGTTGACGTCTTTACACGGCGTCATAATAACGTCAGTCTATGACGTCATTTTAGGTGTGACAAATGGCCGTCATTTTTAGTCAATTTGATGTCAAAATGACTGTCAGTTTGCCGTAAATTTCGTCAATAGCAGACGTAAAAGGACGTCATTTAATCGTCACTGTGCTACCTGGGTTCCGATTATCCGGAACACACGGTATATATACATATACAGGGTGTCACAATATATGTATTACAGCCTGAGAGGGGTTATAGAGGGCAATAAAATAAACAACTTTTTTTAGTAAAATTTTTATGTTAGACAAATAGTTACGCCAAGATGGCGCCCCAAAGTCAAAAATTAAACATTTTTAATGGCTTTTTTGACAGTCCTAAAACAATTGAAAAATAATCAATAGTACCTTATAGTATGTTTTTGACTATGTCCAATTCAAATTTGACAAAAATGTTAATCTAAAAAATTCAAAATAGCGGATTTTTTTTAAGTACTTGATGTAATAATTTGATTTAAACGAAAATTTGGTTTTAGCGGTTTCTAAATAAATAAAACAAGATGGTGCAGTTGATTTTGAAAATTAAAAAAATGGCAACGGTCGATTCTTGTCGAAATACAAAATGTCAACCAATTTTAAATATTATTAAATGTAACTGTCGAACAGATTTTTAATAACTTTAAAAATAAAAATTTTGTACGACTTTAAAGTTAAAAAAATTTAAAAATTAATGGCGTTCAAATATTATGAAATTTTGCAAAAATGGTCTCTAAACTCCCTAAAACCAAATAAAATGTCAAAATTAAAATTTATTTAATTTATAAGCTAAAACTTTAGCATGACTAATTTAATACCTAAATAAACAACTTAAAATAATAGGCATTGCGAAGGCAATCACTATGTAATTGTAATTTTCACAAATAGTTTTTAATTGCGTGAATATTAATTTTACCTGTGTTAAAAATATTTAGTTTTAGTTTTTGAAAAACGCCACATTTCACAATTCAATTCGACTTGGAGACTATTCGTGCAAATTTTTATTGTAGTCGAATAACATTATTTCAATTTCTTAATTTGTCAGCTAATTTTAACAAAAAATTTCAAACGTGTATCTACTCTAAAATACCACAAGCGTAACTGTCAAACCAATTTTTATAAATCTCAATTCAACCATAAATAGTATAAAAAATGTGGGAGTTTGGTTAACTTTTACTGCAGATAAAATTCATTTTTTTTAGAGATAGAGTTTAGAAATAAAACACTTTATGATGGAAAGTTTTTATTTCAGTTTACTTCATCAGACTTTTATTGAGTTATAATAAGAATCATCTCTATTTAATACAAAACATGTAACTATCACAATTATTACAAAATGCGCTAATAACAAAAGATGAAAAAAGGTGATTCCTAGACTGCACAAAATTAATAACATTAAGTAATTGTATAAGTTATAAATTAAAAATAAATATTATACTAAATAACGATATTTACACTAACGAAGGTATTTAAAAATTATTGTTCTTTCAATCTAATGAAACTAGAAATATTTCCGAAGTTTTCTTTTAACATTTTTATCACGGTTAAAATATTTCCTACCTTTAAACAACCAATAAATGCAAATTATGATCATATTTGAGTCGCCTTTGTCGCCTGTTATTTATTTAAAAAACAATTGCGGTAGCTAACATTAAGCATTGCTTTTTGCACTTGCGTTACATTGTGTCGATTTTATGATTATTTAGTTGTTTGTTTATAGTTTTCATTAGTTTTGTTTTTGTTAGTTGTGTTGGTTTTTGTGGTTATTTAGCTGTTTGTTCAAAGTTTTTATTAGTTAATTCATTTCATTTAAATAATTATAAGTTAGATATTTCATTAATCTTATTTATTAAATTAATTATAAAAATGAATTATTCTAACGAGGAGATGGCAGAAATGATTGTTATTTATGGAGAAGCAAAACGTAACGGAAGAGAAGCTCAAAGAATCTATCGACAACGTTTTCCCAACAGAAATGCACCGAGTCATTCAATTTTTAATAGATTGTATGATAGACTTCGAACTACAGGAAGTTTCCATCGAGGTACATTCCATATTAATTAATCATAATTTGTTTCAAAAAAGTCCGAACACATGCACGAGAGCAATAGCGAATAATTTAAACTCAAATCACAGCACTGTGTGGAGAGTCTTGCATGAACAACTTTTGTATGACTATCATCTTCATTCCGTGCAAGCATTATACCCAGGTGAAGATGCTCGAATAACATTTTCTCGTTGGATTCTTCTGCGCTTGCGTGAGGATAGACATTTTCTTCAACATATTTTATTTACGGATGAAGCTTCTTTTTCAAGAGATGGACTAGTTAATCTGCATAACCTCCACAAATGGGATGAAGAAAATCCTCATGCTTTTATTCAAAGGAGCCATCAGCGACAATTTAGAATAAACGTGTGGGCAGGTATTATTGGCAATCATTTAGTTGGATCTTACGTTTTACCAAACCGGCTTACTGGGAACGTATACCTAATTTTCCTTCAAGAGGTGTTACCAGAACGGTTAGAGGAAATTCCTTTGCGGTCACGTCAACGCATGTGGTTCCAGCATGACGGTGCTCCGTCTCATAACTTTGTGTCAGTTAGAAACCATCTAAATGAAGTTTATGGGTCACGATGGATAGGGAGAAGAGGTCCTGTTGCGTGGCTTGCAAGAGCTCCAGATCTTACGCCATTCCATTTCTTTCTTTGGGGGGTTTTAAAAAATATTGTTTACGACGGTACCCCAATTGAATCCGAAGAAGAGCTAGTAGCCAGGATGGTTTTAGCATGTGATCAAGTTCGCGAACAACCTGGAGTAATACAACAAGCCATCATAACAATTTCAAAAAGATGTATACGTTGTCTAAGAAATAGAGGAAGGCATTTTGAATGATAAAAAAATGACTATAATATGATAACCAGTTAATAAAAGTCTGAAAAATTAAATTAATATAATATAGTATACATATTATCTACAGTAGTAAAAAGATTAACAATAGGACAAAACAAAGGAAACAAAGGTGTGGCTGCAATTTTCACTTATGACTGCTTTAGTAGTGGTTTAGGTTTACAAAATAAATTCATTTTAATCATCAGCACACGGTACAGAGTAATAGTGATTTTTGTAACATTACATTAGACTCCAGCAATATGTTCGAGTTCGACAACCCCTTCGTTCACCTTTTCCCTAATAAAATAATATCGGATGTCGATATGTTTGGACTTCTTGGTGAAACTCGGAGTTTTTCGCTAGTTTGATCGCACTCGCGCTGTCAGTATGTAAACACGGTACTAATTGTGTTTCAGTTATTTCCAACAGCATACGGTTTAACCAAATGGTATCCTTTACGCCTTCACTGGCAGCTATATACTCTGCTTCGGTGGTGGATAGTGCAACACATTTCTGTTTCTGACTTGCCCAAGTTACTGCTCCATTTGAGTATTTACACAACACTCCTGGAACGTCTCGTGCATGCATCACCTGCGTAGTCGGCATCGGCATACGCTTCTAATTGTCTTCCGTTCGCTTCGTACAGCAACCCATAATTCATTGTCGATTTCAAATATCTGAAGATTGTTTTCACTGCTTTTCAATTTGCCATTTTTGGATTAGCCAGAAATTACGACACTACACTTACAGCATAGGTTATATCTGGTCTTGAGGCAACTGAAAGGTACATTAAACTACCCACAGCTTCACGATAGGAACGTGTGGCTCAATTTCGTTATCGTCACCTTTCTATAAGTAACCACTACACGGCACTTTGACAGGATTGCAGCCAGACATGTTAAATTTGTCTAAGATTCTCCTTATATATGCACTTTGTTTCACACCAACACCATCACTTGTCTTTGTGGTTTCTAATCCTAAAAAACAATTTAAATTACTTGTAATTATTTTGAACTCACTTTTAAATTTTTTTAGAAAGTTATCAATTGCATTCTTGCAGTTTCCGGCAATGAGTCCATCGTCAACATAAATTGCAACAAATAATTTATAATCACTAGCAGTTCTAATAAATAAACATGGATCAGTATCACTTTCTTTAAATTCCTGACTATGTAGCATAAAATTCACTAATTTCTTATTCCAGCAACGGGGGATTGTTTAAGTCCATAAATACTTTTATTTAACCTGCAGACACGTCCGTTGTATCTTCAAAACTAGTAGGTTGATCCATATAAATTTCTTCCTCAAGTTCACCATAAAGGAAAGCAGTTTTACATCAAATTGCACTAGATTTAAATTCTCTGCCGCTGCGACACTTAAAAGTACCCGTACAGTATCGAATCTTGCAACTGGACTGTACGTTTCCAGAAAATCAACTCCAGCCTTCTGTGAGTATCCCTTGGCAACCAGCCGGGCTTTGTATCGCTCACTTGTTCCATCAGGGCAAATTTTCGTTCTCAATACCCAACGATTTCCAATTGACTTCTTTCCCTCAGGCAGATCAACAAGATCCCAAGTACAATTTTCTTTTAACGATGCCAATTCTTCTAACTTTGCAGCTTGCCACGCACTAGAATCATTCTTATTTGTCTCTAAGCCATAGAAATTAGAATGTTCTGCATATAATAAGTAGTCTTGTAAGTATTGAGGTATCTTGCACTTACGTTTTGACACAGTCTGATCATTACTTGCACTTTCTACTGTAACGGCTTCCTCTTGAATTGAATCCTCTTCCACAGAGTCACATTTTTAATTAACACAGGCACTGTCTTTGTTGTAATTTCTTCGTGAACTGTACTATTTTCAATTTTAATTTCTTTGGGAACTTCTAACATAACCTTCTTTTCTACAACTGTTTCAGCTTTGAACACGACATCACGACTCAAGATTACCTTGTTCTTTTCCTTCAAGTAAAATCGGTAACCATCTTTCTCACCTTCATAGCCAACAAACAGTCCTGCGATGCTCTTTTGTCAAATTTCTTCCTCTTCTGTTTTGGGACATGGACAAAGCATTCCGTGCCAAATACTTTCAAATGACTTCCCACATCCAGTTCTTTGTTGAGCCATAGTTCCAAAGGAGTTTTGTTTTCAACCCGTGTTGGTCCTGTCCTATTAAGTGTATAGACAGCTGCGTTGACAGCCTCGGCCCACAATTTGATAGGAATGTCCTTCGAGTGGATCATACTTCGAGCGCATTCAACAATTGTCCTGTTCTCCTCTCAGCAGATCCATTCTGCTCTGGAGAATATGGCATGACTTTTCGAAAGTTGATTCCACTGTCGCTCAACAATGATCGTACGCTAAAGTTATCAAACTCTTACCCTCCATCACATAATAATTCCTTTACAACATGTCCAGTTGTTCGCGCTTCATTTAAGAAAACTTTTAGGCAATCCAATACCTCAGATTTTTGTTTCATGAAAAATACTCGCCTGAATTTACTATAATCGTCTTTAAAGCAGACGAAGTAACAAGCACTTCCTAAGGACGGTTCTTGCATGGGACCACATACATCAGTATGAATAATTTCACCGGGAGGAGTTGGTTTAATTGTTCTGGTTTGTTCCCCTTAGTCTTATAGTTCCGTCTTTAATAAATACACACCCATTTGTATTGGCTTTAAATTCATATCCTTTTTCTATTGCTGCTCCAATTAAAACAAATTCCGGCTTATTTTGGGAACGTACCAAACATCTCTTAGGTGACTTTGTTTCCACATACCATTAACACGCACTTCAGTGTTTATAATTCCAGAACCATAGGCGTGGATTATATCATTGTTCCCAACAACAATTTGCTTTGGAGTGTAGAATGTCTCATATGTGAAGAACATGCCTTACCGTTGGTCATGTGTGCAGAAGCACCACTGTCGGCCAGCCAAATTTTCGATTGGTTCATTTCAGTACCATTTTCATTAGCTATAAAGGCTTCACCAATTGGTTGTGAAGATTTCTGGGCTTGCATTTTACAGTTTTTAGCAAAATGACCGATTCGGTGACATTTAAAACATTTCAATCTTCTGCCTTCCGCTTTTGGTTTTCCACCATTTCCTGTCTCCTTTTGATATCTGGACTTTACTAACAGAGCCTCTGCGTTTTCCTGTCTTCCGGGGAGTCTCATTTCAATCAACCGAAGCCGTTCGGTTAACTTATTGATTGTGCGTTCTTCCACAGGTACAGACTCCCAGACACTTTTAAATTCGAAATACTCACTTGGAAGAGTAGACATGACACGACTCATCAATAGTAAATCTGGTAATTCGGTTTTGCTAATCGCTTCAGCTCATCATTCAGTTCGGTAAAATTTTTCTGCAACCTTGCAATGTGATTAGCTATATCTTCGGTTGAATTTTTTCGCAGGAAGTAAAGAACTGCTCTAACAACCTATCAACCCTTTGACCAGAGCTTTGCTCGTATACGGACACTGATTTGTCCCAGACTGCTTTCGCTGATTCACATGTAGTCACTAAATCAGCATTTCTGTCGTTCATACTACTTATTAGTATCAACTGTGCTAAAGCATCTGCCTTGATAAATGCCTTCATTTCAGCCTCGTACCCTTTTCGTTGCGCGTCTGTAACGGTATCGCCACGTGGCTCTTCCGGTTCACTTTGATTTCCGGTCACTGTATTTTCATCTGTTTCTGCCATTTGCTCCAGTTTCCAGCACCTTCTAGCTTGTCTACTTGGGTTTTGAAATCCATTTCCGTCACTCGGTTTCCCGTCAAACTTTCGATGCAAACCACGTTTCCGGAAAAAAAAATTAGTTTCCTTTTCAATTGAGTACACACGCACAGTCACAGAATGTTTGATGAGTTTAACTGAATGTGATTCAAAAAGAATACTTTATTTTAATACAAGCATTGTTACAGATGTAGTACATGTACACGTGTCACGTGTTTTAGATTGCTCTATTAAAATTTATCATTTATATGCCGAATTTAAAAATCTTACGTTTACGTACCCTTTCAATCGCTCGTTTACAGAATCATATTTACTAATGTGGTTTTATTCTAAGTGTATAGGAATATAAACGAAGTACAAAATAAATTAATTCTTCTTGAACATCGTCATCTTGAATTTGATGGTGCGAAAGGGATCATGATGAAAGCGGTTTAAGCGATATTTGCCTCATACACTTCGTTCATTCTGAAAGATCTTACCAATCAAGTAAAATTGTTATAAAACTGTGATATGTGGGCATAACATGACACTTTTTGCCCACTACGTCAAAATATCAAGTGTGGTTGGAACTCCCACTGGCTTCATTTCAATTTATGGGAGTCTGTGTACTCATCGAACTGAAAGAGGACCTCAACGGACTAAGAAACCCTAACAGTGTAAAAGATTATTTGAAGTAAGATATATTTTGAGGTACTCTCTTGATTATATTATAACTTTTTGGCAGTAATAATCTCTGGGTATAGGCCATTCTCCCTTGAATTAAATTTCATAGTAGTTTTCAAAATCTTATAAAAAAACTGCACACATACTCGTTCTTGAGCGTCGCCTTTCATAAAAAATATTGGTAAGTCAGATTTACATTTATTAACACAGTTTTTACCAGAACATGGATTTGGTAAAACATTTTTAGCTTTGATCTTTCGTTTCTTGTAATCTAAATGTGATTGTTGTTTCATGTGATTCAGTTGAAATATTTGGGTTACTGCTCAATTTATTATCGCTATAAGAACGTTTAAAATTAAATTATTTACTTTTTGTTGGTGAATCCGTTCTTCTGTTGCTCGATACTTTATTCACAGAACTCTTATTTTCATCGCTATCTGAATATTCTAGCAATCGAGCTTTATTTAGTGCTATTTTAATGCTGTTATCACCATTTTGTAGGCTTAACTTACCAGTTATTTGTTACATCAGTATCTTGTAGGGAATATACCTAAGTCAACGACGTTCTCAGCGTCGTTAGTTAACCAGCTCCTTCGGTCATTTAATTCTACATCCCAGCAATGATTCCATCAATTACAGAATGGTTGAAGGCTGCTTGTTTATCAAACTATTGGCAGTTTTAGATAGGTTTTTACTTCTATCAATAATAACGAATTACCATATAAAGTTTACAGACATAGATTTTGTAAGTTTAATTTTGCAAAAGTAATCTTCACCACTTTGGCATTAATAATGTCATAATTTATTAATATTAGTGTACAGACAACCTTGTAAAGGGGCTGGGCACTTCAACCTGGGTTTCCTTATGAATCGATTTTAATGACACTTGTTATACTTGGTGGTTAAGACTATAACTTTTATGAAATAGTTTGGCTTTTACAACTTGATTACCATAAAAACTAAATTTGCAATTTTTTGGGGCTTACACCTTTATGACATCAATATGGACGGGTCAAAAACTCCATGACCTCAAGCAGTTTGGATGAACTTGTATGAATGAAGAGACGCCAAGCAGGGAGACGCTGCAGTGAATGAAATGGGTGAGGATGGTATGCTTCTTGTGTTGAGATTGATGAAACCAAGATTGGTAAAGAAAGTACAATAATGGTCGAGTCATCAGTTGTAGATATGATGGAGATCACTGTCGAGGCAAAGAGCGCGAATTCCACCTCGAAATATGCAAATCGCAAAATTAATGATTGCAAATAGCGCAATCTATTAATCTTTTGAAAAACTTTTGTTTAAATTAAAAATATATTTTTAAATAAAATATTACCGACAGAGGTATTGTAAAAGAGCCATCTAGTAGTAAAGTAATAAAGTTTTTTGACGTTGAAAAGAAACACTGTAAAACGTGCGACCTCTGTTGAATGTTTATAATTTCACTTCGCAACTTTTAAAATGAGATGTTAGATGGTACTTAAAGAAAACGATCTGTTGGTAATGATGTTTACATTTAAATTGGTTGTGTTCTGAAGTTTTCGAATATGGTTGTCAGATGAAATCAAATATAGCGGCTGGGAGGCATTCATTCCGTTGAATAACATTTAACCTGCTGTCAATAACAGTAGTTGAGTTTACTCGTAAGTGCCCCTAGTTTACTTTATTTTTCGGATATTGAAGATTTTATTTTTTTAATTAATCATTTGCGAGCCTGATTTATGCAATAAGTTGAAACATCCTATTAGAAAACTTAATGAGCCCTATTCATGGATGGTTTTAAATCTGTTTCTAAAACTAGTTTAGTAAAATTACTTTTAATATTAATCATACACCTGAACATGTTTAAATATGCAATTAAATTTGTCTTTAAATACAGTTACTTTGCAGTTATTTACATAATTTTTGAGTTTAAAGGTAGTGGTATATTGTTCCAAAACTACTTCTAAAAGTACTTAAAAGATTTAAAAGTGATGATGAGTATGGGATAATGTATATTCTTTAATAATTATAATTGAGCGGTTAAATTGATGTACTTTAAACATTCACTGTTTCTTCAAATGTGTTGTTCGGAACTTATTGCTTTATGTGTATCTTGTAGCCACATCTGGATTTTCCACCGATAAATTCTACTATACATGGACAACATGCTTTCAAACACTTGAAACATTATTTTTTCATCACTTATACACGAAGGAAGCACGGGATTAGGGTGAAATCAGGATATGCAGCCGTTTTTATACACAATGTTACTACTAGTGTGGTTTAATCTAAGGCCATAGAGATATGAAGGAAGTACTATAAAGAACCCCATGACTTCAAGTAGATTTTGGCAAAGATGACCCTGTTATCATTAACAAAATTTCAGCAAGCATGGTACTACACTATTTATTTCTTCGCCTTGAGTGAAAACTATATTAACCATCATCGACGAAAATCATAGACAAGGAGATGTGGTTGAAGGACGTGCACTGAATCAACACTTTGAGGTAGGGTTGAATTGCTGGTCCTAGGTGGTTGTTGAGTTAGATGATACCAAGATCGGCAAAAGGGGCCGATACTTCACCAACATAAAATGTAGACTGTTATTAAACTAACATACCCAGATATCAAAAACTGTTGTAAGAATATTTACGAAAAACTAAGAAAATACATTTAGGACTAAATTTAGAGAGCGTTCTAAAACCTTACTCATACTCAAGCCTTAACTTATACGGTATTCAGAAGCAAAGAACAATTAGTGACTAAAATGTTCCTAACCAGTGGTGAAAAGTGAGGGAGATGTTAGCCAAGCTTGAGTCAGCAATGAGTGACTAACCCTTTGAGGGTGAGTTTGATATTAGGACTCTCTAAATTACAAGTACACCTTATATCATATTATTGTACCTACAGTAAAAGGTTAAATATAATTTTTTTTGTATGGTAAATAGTTAATATCATGAACCTATTGCACCTATTGAATTATTACAATTTTTTCTGTTTAATTACTGTTTGTGCAGTATGAACAAACCTAAATGATTCAGTACTGTGTTGTCTATTTCAATTTTTATTGTCAAACAATTTTTTTGTTTCTCCTGCAAAACGTCGGTTATTGGTTTTAGGAGGTCCTGTCATACGATATCAAATGAATTCGTTAAATCTATAAACTCTTAGTTCAGCTTACTTTTTCTACATAATATATTTTGAAATGAATACAAATTTAAATTAGTAATAATAAACAATTGTTTCAGGTGTGTAATGGGCAAGTGGTACACTTCTAACTACAGGAAATATTACTGCATCCTTTAGGATCATAAACTGGATGAAGCAATCGTTACATCTTTGTTCTATTCTGATACTTTCAACTCGTTCAAAATTTATTTTACTTGAATGTATAAAATAATTGTTTATCCAGCATGTATGTAAAGAGCATTTATTTTAAATATTTAAGTCTGGGTTGTTTATACTACAATTTGTGCATTTACATTCTTATTAGTTGTTTGTAATGATTTTGTAATTAAACAGTAGTTTTGTGAAAACTTTGTTTGACTAGAATTATAAATTTACTCGTCTGCAGTAAAAAAAGGATTAATTGTTTTGAATTCGATGTAATGTACAATTAGTTTTTAAATTTATATTGTAAACATTTTCTTCAATATAAAGGTTTTTGGGGCTTAGATTTGCTTCGAAGACTCTTTAATAGATAAAAGAGAGGTAGTTATTATTAACTACTTACATGTATTATTAATTATATATACTTAAGGAATACATGTTTTCAAACAAATGAAATTAATTTTTTATTCTAAAATATAATCTGAATTCATAATTTAATAAAGAAAATTGATCAAATTTGTTTGTTTTTTTCAAAAGAAAAGTTCAGAAAAAATCAAAGCTTTTACATTTCGGAAGAATTTATTCTAAATAACCATATTAGTGTTAGGAGCACAGAAGGTGTAAGAGAAAAATAGCTAACATAAGTTACTAAGTTAAAGTTGGTATAAGTGTACGAAAACTATAAATTTCATTCGAAAATCGCTAACAAAATATTCAAAATTGGAGATTTGGTATCAGGAGCACAGGAGTTGTAGAAGTAAATCGCTAACAAAAACCTAATTTAAATTGGTACGCTTGGAAAAAGTAACCAAACAGGTTTGCCAACTAAAGTTGGTGACTTGGTTACTCTTGCAACTTCTGTGCTCCTAATACCAAATCTCGAATTTTGAATATTTTGTTAGCGATTTTCGAATGAAAGCTGCTGTACAAATGTCTAAACTTAAAACTTGGCGGTTTCGTTAGTGATTTACTCTTACAATTTCTGTGCTCCCGATACCATCACCAATAAATTCATATATATAATGCAAAAACCTTGTTTTTGCACGTGTTTAATTAACCGTTAATATAACCATAAATATGTATTAGTAAGGAAAATTTATGCATAAATTTAGCTTTCTGGACCACTAATTGAAGTTGTTACTTTTTATAAAAATAAAACACTTTAAATAAAAAATAATTATTTATTTTATCCAAATAAACATTTTTACAAAATATTTTAAAATTAATTGTATGTATTGAACAAAGAAAAGGGAACAATTAAAAATAATCAGTAAGTCCTAAAACAATTTGAAGCCTATTTAAAGAGATATTATTACAAAGCTTTTTAACTACGTGCGCAGTAAGTATAAATTATAAAATTAACAAGAAATACAAACAAAATATTGCTGTGGATTACGACCATAATTAAATGGCTTCCGAACGTGGGGCTTAAAAATTCAAAATTTTGAAAGGCGCTCGTAAAATTTTGCATTATTTCAACACTTTATAATGATTTCTTTATAATAAAAAAAATGTTAAATGTTATGCATGTGTGATTATAAACGGAAAATTAATTTTATATCGTAATATTAAATTTGTAAACGAAATTGTACAATGCAAAACCGCATAAAATCTTTAAAAGCAAAGTTGGTAGTAAAGAAATTTATTTTTCAAGTAAAGGAGATTTAAAAGAAGGTCGAAATTTAGAAAGATTAGTTTGCTATTCAGTTTATTAATTTGAAACATCGGTGATTAAAAATTTTGAATGGAAACACTTATGACCGTTTGCACCACCACAACTTTAACTTAAACAGCGCTTAAAAACAATCGTTGCTATGGTTTTAACAATTGGGTCAAAGTTTTTAAACATTGCTTAAGTTTAAGTCGTGTCGGTGCAATCGGCTATTAGTGGGGATTAGGGTGTAAAACAAATCTACGCGTTGTTTTCAAAGGTAAGATTTTATTAGTGATGTGTATAAAATAAAAAATTAAACAAAATGGAAACCAGAAATACAAGGCAATTAAACAAGAACAAGGGATGAACTTCAATGAAGATGAAATTGAACAACCAATAGAAATGGAGTATGAAGAATATAGGAAAATTATAAGAGATGGTGGACAAGAATTAGTGGACGATAATGAATTTTTGGAAATACCAACGGATGCAAATTCAGTAACAACACAAGATATAGAAGATAAAATCTGGCGAGAAGTAAATAATGATGAACACATACGAAAATGTCAACAAGGCATGATGGGACAAATAGCGATGTTGTTAGGAAAACAAAAGAAGAACAAGAAGAGAAAGAAAGAAAACAAGAAGAGAGGCATGACGAGTTGATGAGAATATTAAGCGATATGAGTGGACAAAAGGAAAAATGTGATCAGCATTATATAGAAAATAAAATAAAGATAGAAGGAGTCGAAACAAGGTGTAAACAAAATGAAGACGAAATTCAGGTATGCCAACAAAATATACTCAGTGTCGATAAAAGTATACAAAAGAAGGAAAAGAGAATAAAGGAAAAATAGAAGAATTAGATATAAGAAGTAAAAAGAATGAAATTTACAATATAATATAAAGGAACAAGAGGGAATAATAGATGGACTCGAAAATAAGATTGAAGAAATAAGAAAAGAGAATAAGAACAACACGAAAGAATTAGAAAAGAAAATACAAGAAGTCAAACAAAACAAGAAGAAAATCCAAGGTGGAAATATGAACCAAGGGATGAGTACCATGAAGGTTGGATAGAAGCCATCAGGAATGGTATGGATAATGGAAAGTTGACGGAATGATTGAAGTTTAGTGGAAATGAAAAGGACAATCCAAACAGATTCGTCAAGAATTTTGAACAAGCAACGATGCATATAACGAAAATCAATGCCCTCAAAGGACATATTAGAAGAGCGACGACGGAAGAAGCAGGAGTATGGTTTTCAATGAAGAAAGAAGACATAGAAACCTTTGAAGATTTTAAAAACTGTTTTGGAACAATACTGGGGAGAAGCAGAACAAGAAAGAATAAGAGAACAATTAGCACATGGTAAATATAAAGGTTATGAGAGGTCGAGAAAAAATATGCAGTAGAAATAATTAATCGGGTTAAACAACTTAATCCACCATACTCAGAAGGGCAGATAGTACGTCATATGGCAAGACATTTTGAAGTAGAAGTGAAAGAAAAAGTAGCATACCAAGACATAAAAAATATTGACACATTTCTGAGATTATTAAAAGAATTGATGTAGATATAGGATACAAAAGAGAAAATAATTTTGGGAACAGATTCAGAGGAGTAGGCAATGATGAGAGAGGAAATGAAGAAAGAAGATATCAACCAAATCAATATTATAGGAGATATGGAAGTAATGAAAATAGAAGATACAATGATTATAGAAGACATGGAGAAAACCAGAAGTATGATGGGAATAGAAAACATGAAAATAACGGATCTTTCCAAGGATACAATAGACCATGGCAAGGTAATCATGGATCAGAGAGAAGACAATATTCTGACCAATATCAAAATGAGGCATATGAAGAAAGAGATAACAGACAAGAAAATAGAAACAAAGAAAATAAAGATGAAAGAAATTATAGGAATTACAACATCAGTCGAGGAAATTATCGAGAAAGAGGACGAGGAATAGGAAGGCCAAACATGGGCAGAGGTGAAAACAGAAATTACGTACATAATGTGAATGTGGTGATGAAGGAGAATAAAGAGGAACTAAGTGAAGGGGAAGATGAGGACGAAATATAGGTTGTAAAGGAAGATAGGAAGGATTTTTAGAAACAGACCAATGAAATGACAAAAATTTAGAAGTAAGTTATGTTAGACCTTATGAATTTATAAATATTAATAATAGTGAAAATAGAATAGTTTTACCAAAAATAAGAATAAATTTTGAGGGAATACATTTAATAGCATTAGTAGACACTGGGTCAGAAGTATCGTTAATTAGTGATAATGTTATACAGGCATATTCTAAACTACTACAAAATAAAATTATGGACACAAAAATGTAAATTTAGCAACAGCGAACAACAAGAAGATATGCATGGTGAATAAAATGGTGGTGGGAAATTTAAGGATAAGCAATATAGAGGGGAACATGAACTTATTATCGTCGATAAAATGAAAATGGAATGTTTATTAGGAATGGATGTGTTGGAAAAATATGAAATGAATTTGAACATCAAGAAAAGAAAGATAACAATAAAGTAACAAGAGATTCTATGGGAAGTTGAAGATATTATAAATGAAGAAGAAGATGAATGAATAATAGTGAATATAAAATTGAAGAAGAAGAAATAGATGAAGAAATAAATATAAATGAAGAATATAAAGAAGAAGTTATGAAGATAATAAAGGAGAATAAAGAGTTGTTTGATGGAAAGCAAGGAATAATAAAGGATACCAACACAAGTTAGAAGTAAATGAAGAAAAACATTTCAAAGCAAAATCATATCCAATCCCACATGCATATAGAAAAGAAGTAAATGAAGAAATAAGTACAATGTTCAAGAATGGAATAATAATAGAACGTGCCTCTACAGAATTTATAAACTCAATGGAAGTTGTAAAAAATAAATAAACTTAGATTAAGTCTGGATGCAAGAGGAATAAATGCGATTACAAAACCAAGATACGATAGCCCAGAGTGTATTGAAGTAATTCTTAGTAAGTTAGGTAAAGGTAAAATATTTACAAAATTAGATTTAAAAATTTGTTTTGGTTGGTCGAGTTAGAAAGAGAGTCCAGGAAATATACATGTTTTAATAGCAATGGTCAAATTTAACAATTTAAGGTAGTCCCACTCAGATTGTCCACATCGTCAGCGGCATTAGTGAAAATAATGCAAAGATTTTGAACCCATATAAAAACTTCGTAGTACATTACGTTGACGATATTTTAATTTATAGTGAAAATGAGGAAGAACACATGGAACAATAACCATAGAAGTGTTGAACAGAAATGGGATGAAGATAAACATAAAGAAGTGTGAATTTATTAGGATGTAAAATTTTTAGGTCATATCATCAACGCAAAGGAAATAAGGATGAGCAATGAATGGTTGGAAATTATAAAAATTACCCTAGACCGAAAAATATAACAACACTACGAGGATTTTTAGGACTACTGAATTATTATAAGAAATTTATCCACAAGTATTCAGATCAAACAATCGATCTATTAACACTATTGAAAAAGACAAAATAAATGGAAATGGACTGAAAAACAAGAAGAAGCATTTATTAAGTTGAAAGAAAAATTTTATGAGGAACTAAAACTTATACATCCGGATTTCAAGAATACTTTTCTCTTGAAAACAGATGCATCGGATTTTGCAATTGCTGGAGTATTGGCACAAATGGAAGAAGGAATCGAACAACTCATATATTTCATTTCTAGAGTTTTACAAGGAGCTGAAACAAGATATAGTACAACAGAAAAGGAGATGTTAGCCATAGTCTACAGTTTGAATAAATTAAAGTATTATTTTATAGGAAAACAGTTTATTATCAAAACGGATCATTTAGCATTAACGTACTTAAGAAAATCAAACATAAAAAACAATAGGGTGTATCAATGGATGCTATTAACACAAGAGTTTGATTTCAAAATTGAACATATTTCAGGGAAGGAAAATATTGTTGCAGATGTCTTAAGTAGGAAAGAAGAACTTGACTGGAGGAACAAAAATAATCTGATAATAGCATTAAATACGTTAGAAGATAATGAAGAATTTCATAATATCGAAAGGGTAAGGAGTTCACAACAGGAACCAGAAATTGAAGAAATAAAAAGAAGAGAGAGTACAAGAAATAGGAGAACACAAACGATACAGAATGGAAAGAGGAATCTTAATAAAAACGATAGGAACTGATGAAATGTATGTGATTGATAAGAAAATGTTGAAAGAAATAACTATGGATCTTCACAAAGGTATGGGCATATAGGTATCAGGAAAACATGGTTATTGTATAGAGAAACGTACTATGGAATTAATGATTATATAACAGTGAAGGAGGAAATAATAAAATGCAAAAGTGTTGTTTAGCAAAAATAAAAATCATATCAATCAGAATATTATTAAAAGTATCATGTTAAATGAACCCAATGAATTAATAACCATAGATTATTTAAGTAATCTTGTACCAACTAGTGACAGATATAAAAACATTTTGATAATTTATGATGCGTTCAGCAAATATACGAGGGTATATCCAACTAAATAATACGATACTGATACAACGATCGACTGCATAGATAAGTACATGGAAGAAGAAGGAAAACCAAGAAGAATTTTGGCAGACAATGCGACATATTTCTTCACTTTTCTTTTCTATTATTAATTTTTAGATAACATTTTTAATAAAATTATTTATTGTTGGTACTACTTATTGAAACTACACTTATCCAGTTAACTTATTATCAATTGGCATTCTTTCCCGATAAGGAAGGAAAGAGTCAATATGGTTGATAATCATGTTCATTACCATCCACACAATCAAATTCCTGCGGTTTTTCTATGAATTCGCTCATTCCATCTTGCAGTTTTGTAGTACCGCGCAAATCCTTCTTTGTCCATCCACATGAAATAGCATAATCCTGCTGTTTTTGAATGTTTTAAAACCCGAACGAATTAAGGCTTGTAGATGATCCTGTCACTACTGACATGTTGTCTCGTTCAAGGAAAACGTGGCGCGCCCGAAAAAACGTCTGGATCGTGGTATACTTGCTCGTGAATTAAATTTTAATTTTTATTGAGAATTTGAACAAAATTGTAGAATTGATTTAATAAATTAGCTTCACAAATTGTTGCTAACCCTTCTATTTTAATTTTTTATTATTGTAAACATATTTGTTTTTTATTTTCCATATAACGGTGAATTGTTTTTGTAAGCTTCTGTAAAAGTCTTTGATTACCCTTATAGTACAAATCACGCAGTTTATACTCAATATCAAAATTTCGAGTCAAAAGTTTTCGAAATATTAGCATTATCAAAACCTCTTTCAGTCTAGCATCTAATCTACAAGTTAATTAAATGTTGGTATTCACCATTACAAAAACCATACCAAAAGAACAAATTTTTCATATTAAATTATGTAACTGTTAATAGCCAATAAACTAATTTAACTAAACGTCTACTCAAAATTAAAAATCCATAAATATGATAATAACAAAAGACCACTTTAAAAAACCGTTATCTAATCAAGAGTTGGCAATTTTAAATATCAGTATTCATTGATAACTTAATTCAACTAAAAAAATGTATTCGAAGGTATTCACAAAATTCGTGCAACATTTCAATTCAAAACAATTCGTTAGTGCCTTAATTTGTAAGTGAGATTTTTAACAACGTATAATAATGCAACAACAAAAAATTAGGTGCGATTTTGTCAACCGCGTCGTTTTTATACGTACCTTGGACTTCTCCAACTATTCCTTTACTAACTTCTTCAAATTCTCCTATTGGCGTCCAACTCTCAAATGTTAGTGACTACATATACATTTAAATATTTATTTACATAAAACCTTTTACAGAATGAAATTTCATGGATCGTTTCAGCTCAACCACTTGGAATGATGCCAGGAAGCATAGCGATTGTCTTCCTCATTGATAACATTGGTCGAAAAAAAACATGTTGTTAAGCAGCTTTCTTCTATTCACGCCATGGTTGTTGATAATATTTGGTAAATCGTTCGCGATGTTGCTAGTAGCACGAATATTAGGAGGTTTTGGTATCGGCGTTGTGATTGGGGTAAGTTTAGTTCTTCACTAAGTAAAAGCCCGAGTGAAAAATATACGTATGTTTAAGGTACTACCTCTGTACCTAGGAGAGATTTCTGAAAAGAAAAATAGAGGGCGTTGGGTTCCATAGGATCTATTGGGTTAATAATATCAACAGTAGCGATTTATGCGATAGGCCCGTTTGTTTCCTACACAACTCTAGCAATAGTTTGCGCATCGGTTCCAGTAATTTTTGTTATTACTTCTTATTTCATCCCAGAATCGCCGTATTATTTAATACAACGCAACCAGCGCCAAGCTGCTCAAGAAGCGTTAATGTATTTGGCTTCAACTAAAAACATCCAAAAATGGCTGGAAGAGATTGAATTGACTATACAGAACGATAAAGCCTCTGAATTGAAACTGAATGATCTTTTTTTTTAAGCGTAATCTCAGAAAACCTTTTGCGATTGTTATTGGTAATAGTTATTCACACAGTTGTAGAAAATCCTTCTTAGTGGAGAACAGGGCAAATAAAACTACTTCAAGTGATTATCTTGCGACGTTTCGGAAACGTTATATTTAAATAATTAAACGAAGTGTTTCCTTCCTCAGGCGCTAATGAAGACACAAAATACAGGTATAAGTTACAAAGATAACAACAGAGCCTATGTAATAAATTTAACAAATTGATCATTTTAGGATCAATTCCAAGAACAACAATATAAGATGACATAAAGTTGATAAAATACTTACTTCGATATCAAAATTGAAGCCGTTTGTCATTAAAATTAAAATTAATAATATGATTATTTGTCATACTATAAAACTATAATAAATATGTATAAAAAAGACAAAGTTGACGAATAATTAACACTACCAAACTAACAAACATTAAATTAAATTAACATTAAAACGGTACATTGATATTAACGGCACTATTGTAAATGTGAGATATGTATTTTAAATATGATATAAAATGACCAAAAGAATAAACAAACAATTGTACGTGTATGTAAATGATAAGGTAAAGTTACGACCTAGTAATAAATTCGCGAAAATACAAATTGCAAATATACCTTATAGATATGCAACCCAAATTACGCTTAAATAACATTATGGGGGATGGATAGCAACAATTATTAAACTAAAACTTAATCTTACTAATTATGTTGTTGTAACAAGTATTTAGATTATTCGTGTCTGTTTTGAAGTTAATATTATTTTTATGGACATTAATGTAAATCATTTCAGAGATAATTCTTTTATAATAATTGGATTCAACATCTACAATTATAGGTTCTTCAAAATTAAATATATGTCCTGTCTGGTTATGGTGTAATGAAAGTGCAGTACTATCCATCTTTTTGAGCAATCATATTTGTGATTTCTGATTCTATTTTTTAATTTTTGTTTTGTTTGGCCTAAATAGCAACTATTGCATCCCTTGCAATTTATCCTATACACAAGACAAGATTTCTCAATGGAGGGCGTTTTGTCTTTCAATTTGGTATAGCATGTGTTGTATATTGTATTATTGTTGTACAGAATGATTTTAATTTTTCTTTTTTAGAATACTGATTAATTTATGACTTAGATTAGGAATATTAATTAGTTTTTGTAGTGGGAATTTGTATTAGTAGTAACGGTGGTGGTATTATTAGTATTAGTAGTTGTAGTATTAGTAATGGAGGAGGTATTATAATAAATAAGTTTTTTAGTCAATTTTTTAGGATAGTTATTTTTAATTAGAGTAGTCATTAATATTGTTAAATTTTTTTCCGTAATTCTTCACTACATAGTGTGATTAATTTGTTTTTAATAGAATTAATAATGTTGAGCTTTTGATGGAAAGGATGTTTAGAAAAGTAATTAATGATTCTATTTGAAGCAATAGGTTTCGTGTAATGATCTATTAGTAATGTATTTGTGTTAGTATTTCTTATAAGTTCTAAATCTAAAAATGGTAATTTTTATCAACTTCTAGCTCTACTGTGATTTTATGTATTGATCATAGTTGTTCAAAATTCTTAATGTTTCATTGACACTATCATGAGGTATACATGCTATAATGTCATTATAGCATGTATACCTCATGATAGTGTCAATGAACATTAAGAATTTTGAACAACTATGATCAATACATAAAATTCACAGTAAGCTAGAAGTTGATAAAAATTACCATTTAGCCTAGAACTTATAAGAAATACTAACACAAATACATTACTAATAGGATCATTACACGAAACCTATTGCTTCAAATAGAATCATTAATTACTTTTCTAAACATCCTTTCCATCAAAAGCTCAACATTATTAATTCTATTAAAAACAAATTAATCACACTATGTAGTGAAGAATTACGGAAAAAAATTTAACAATATTAATGACTACTCTAATTAAAAATAACTATCCTAAAAAAATTGACTAAAAACTTATTTATTATAATACCTCCTCCATTACTAATACTACAACTACTAATACTAATAATACCACCACCGTTACTACTAATACAAATTCCCACTACAAAAAAACTAATTAATATTCCTAATCTAAGTCATAAATTAATCAGTATTCTAAAAAAAAGAAAAATTAAAATCATTCTGTACAACAATAATACAATATACAACACATGCTATACCAAATTGAAAGACAAAACGCCCTCCATTGAGAAATCTTGTCTTGTGTATAGGATAAATTGCAAGGGATGCAATAGTTGCTATTTAGGCCAAACAAAACAAAAATTAAAAAATAGAATCAGAAATCACAAATATGATTGCTCAAAAAGATGGATAGTACTGCACTTTCATTACACCATAACCAGACAGGACATATATTTAATTTTGAAGAACCTATAATTGTAGATGTTGAATCCAATTATTATAAAAGAATTATCTCTGAAATGATTTACATTAATGTCCATAAAAATAATATTAACTTCAAAACAGACACGAATAATCTAAATACTTGTTACAACAACATAATTAGTAAGATTAAGTTTTAGTTTAATAATTGTTGCTATCCATCCCCCATAATGTTATTTAAGCGTAATTTGGGTTGCATATCTATAAGGTATATTTGCAATTTGTATTTTTCGCGAATTTATTACTAGGTCGTAATTTTACCTTATCATTTACATACACGTACAATTGTTTGTTTATTCTTTTGGTCATTTTATATCATATTTAAAATACATATCTCACATTTACAATAGTGCCGTTAATATCAATGTACCGTTTTAATGTTAATTTAATTTAATGTTTGTTAGTTTGGTAGTGTTAATTATTCGTCAACTTTGTCTTTTTTATACATATTTATTATAGTTTTATAGTATGACAAATAATCATATTATTAATTTTAATTTTAATGACAAACGGCTTCAATTTTTGATATCGAAGTAAGTATTTTATCAACTTTATGTCATCTTATATTGTTGTTCTTGGAATTGATCCTAAAATGATCAATTTGTTAAATTTATTACATAGGCTCTGTTGTTATCTTTGTAACTTATACCTGTATTTTGTGTCTTCATTAGCGCCTGAGGAAGGAAACACTTCGTTTAATTATTTAAATATAACGTTTCGAAACGTCGCAAGATAATCACTTGAAGTAGTTTTATTTGCCCTGTTCTCCACTAAGAAGGATTTTCTACAACTGTGTGAACATTATTAGGAGAAATTATCATCACTCGTAATAGTTATTCTAAGCATGTCATACATTATAGATAAAATTTTCAGGGTTGAAAACAATACAACAATTAAGTGGCGTAATGGTCATCGGCTCTTATATCCAAACGATAATGGAACAAAGTCAAACGTATTTATCAGCAGAAACATCTAGCTTAATTTTTGCTGCAATTCAAATTCCTTGTGGTACTAAATTAATGAGTTGATTGTACATACATACTAATTTTGAGATTTTTTAGTCATTATATCATCTTATTTGGTGGATAAATTAGGACGACGACCCTCTTTGATCATCTCTGCATCAGGATGTGCTTTGGCGTTAATCGGAGTAGGACTCTATTTTTATCTCATGCAGAGAAACGATGTCGATCTTTCAAGTGCTTATTTTGTACCAACGTTGTGTTTAACATTTTACTTTGTAAACCTATCGTTTGGAATTACCATCTTACCTTACGTGGCAGTTGGTGAAGTGTTTCCACCAAACGCTAAAAAGATAGGCGGGGCAGTTTTGCATTTTATACTGGTTTAATTTCGTTTATTAGTATGAAGGTTTTTAATCCAATTGTCGAAAATTGGGTATGCACGTGGCGTTTTTGGATTTTGCTAGTGTTTGTGGAATAGGGATTTTTTGGATTTTTGTGTTACCAGAAACAAAAGAGAAAACTTTGAAGAAATACAAGAGAAATTTCAAAGTGGAAAAAAGAAGAGCCAAACACACCTTCACTGTAATTTATTAAAAGGCGAAAATTATCATCATATTTTTGAGTGTAACGAGTAATGAGTAAATATGATGGTAGTAAGTTTAATATTAGATTCCAAAAATAACAAAAACCATTTCAATACGATCTCATTCATATAATTGACAAAGAAATAAAATTAAATACTAAATTTAATACTACGTTTCTGTTTAAAAACAACACATCTTTTTGACAACGGATTAAATGTATTTCAATATAAAAAAAGGACGAGTTTACAAAGAGGCGAAATGATGAGTAGAACTCAGTAAAGTAAATGGATGGAAAAGGAATAAAATTTAGTTTTATAACAAAAGTATAAAAAGAACAAAACAATGAACGCAGTAAATGGAAAATCTTTTTGTTTTTTGACTTTACCAATCAAGGGTATTAGTCACGAAATATTTAATTGTGTTATTTTTTATTAAATAGATATTTTAATTTTGTGTTTAAGAATTGAAATATTATTTTATTGGTGGGGAAATACTATTTTCTATTAACAATTCAAAAAGTTGATTAATTAACGGGTTGTATATTTTACAATTGAACAATATATGACAAAGGTTGCCAACTGCTCCACAGTCACAAAAGGGATTGTCTGTGATTCTAATTTTATGTAAATGAGAAAGAAATCTTCCATGATTTACTTTTAGCTGACTAAGGGTTGATATAACATATCGACTAAAGGTAGGATTTTATTGTACCAATGATGAATTGGTATATGTGGATGTATTTCATAATAAAATGTTTTTGAAGTTTTACCATATTTTTGCCATCTACGTTCCCACATAATACGACATTCATTCTTAACATACGAGTAAACATCCCCAAGCAAAGGTTATTGTTATGTTCCCAGTTGTTAGTTTGATCTTTAGCTACATTGTCTACTTACTACAAGGTTACCTTTAATATTGCTATGAGATTTAACCCATAGAAGACATATACTAATGTTTTGTCGAATGGTAATATAAAGGTATTCTATAATCTCACAAATAATAGGATTTGAGAATTTACTACTATCTCGAAAGTTTTTGATGCTTTTAAACATCGATTGGGAATCTAAACAAATAACTACATTTTTAATACAATTATCTAAAGTCCACTTATTTGCATACAGGATAACCGCTGCTTCAGCTGAAAAGATACTTGATAAGGAGTTAAGCGTAAATGAATACTTATAATCAATTAAATGTATATGTACAGGGTGTTTCTAAATTGATGCAAAATATTCAACATGGTAATTTTTCAGCAAAAATTAAGGGGGTGCTTTCATATAAAGTTTTGTTCAAAACCACTTTCCTCCAAGTTACAGCCCCTTAAAGTTAGGGGAAAAAAACAGTTTTTATTTAATATGTCCACTATAGAAGAAGTTAGAAGAATGAAATTTGGCAGATAATTGATGCTAATAAAGTGACATTTTTTGGCTGTTTTTGTAACCCTGCAAACTTTATAAAAGGGAGGAAAAAATTAACCCTTATAATATTTGCCTCAGAACTTTTTATTGCGTCTACATTTTCCTACTTAAAAATTATTTTATTTAAAAAGACGGATTCAAACTGCAACTTTTTCATGTCTTTGCTATTTCTTGTAAAATTCTTAGTTTGATCACAAAAATAAAACATTACTCATTCCTTTTTCACATACATTCAGAGGGGTTATCGTTTGTTTAAAAAAATGAAGTAGGCCGGTGTCAAATGATGTCATAATGATAAACAGTTTTATTGTCCTGGTTTTTTGGAAAGTTTCGTAAAATGAGCAGTGTATTTCTCTAGCAGCGGAGAGTTTTGATATTTGCTCATCAACTCGTACAGAAACAAAACGTCAAGAAAAGGCAAGAACGTCTCTCTCAAAAGAAAGCGGAACTAATATTACTGCTGCAGGCTTGGTTAATTGCCGTCCCGTTTTATGTATTTTTGTTCTGAATATCACTGTAGCGACTCACGTTTTAAACGCAAAAGATGACGCTGGAAGAAAAGACAGCTCAGAATCATCATTTTTGCCGAAAACGTTGAATTATATTTTGCGATTGTGCAACCTCGTTTTTGTGTTTGATTTTGGATGTGTTGTTTACGACAAAATAAACGAACTGAGTCTACGGGAAAAACGGGTAGTTTTATTTACCGTCCCCACACAAGTAATGCCATATAAATCCATGTTACTTAGTGCAAAATATGTAAATTAGATCTTGGCATGAATGTTTTCTCTTTCTATTTACCTTTATTTGCTCATACTGATCTTCGCGTCCCATTTCTGTACAATCACATCTTCAACGATGATAAAACTGTTATTAGAAGTGTTTATTAAATCATTCATAAATAAAGTCTAAGCATATTGATTATAAAGTTCATCTCAAATTAAAAACAATTAAAAATACTTTATTGTATTAAAATTTTTTTAGTTAAAAATAACTACAAGGGACCAGAAAGTTAAACAATACAGCATTTAAAACAATTTGTGCCGAACAATAACAAAGATTTATAAATCCATGTACATAATAGAAGTACTTAGTTCACTAACACAACAATCTACAATAAATAAGTAAATAAATAATACAGGTGGTTGAAATTGTAGAATTTCTTTAATAAATCACAAATAATTAATTAAGCACCATTTTCAACTCACTCTAATATAAATTGTAGATAGTAATCGTCTTTGGTCTTTCATGAGTAGACGTATTCAGTCGTGTTGAGTTATTCAATAAACGCGCCCTATCAACTACATGTATGTACGGACTACTGTGACTATCTGTAATTATGAGTAACTAACGAAGACAATACTGACTTTCGATAATTTTATTACCTTGCATTAATTAAGTAACGCTTTGAAAAATACAAATTTTAAATATCCAATACCGCCGACTTAATGTATGAACGAAAAGAAATTAGTACTAAGCCACCACCTGTTTATTGTGTACGCATCTAATACGATCTAATTGCAGGAGGCACTGTAGCAATGTCTTTACTAAGCGTATGATCAATAACAGGCCTATACGTTATATTAACTTTACCGCTACTTTCATCTATTGTCGACAGCGTGTGCTTCCTCCAATGCTCGCTCTCCGCTTTCTTCTGCTGATTTTCAATAGGTTTACTATAATCGTACTCGTCGCTTCTGTTCTTAAAATCTTCTCTCGCGTGGGCGCCTCGCGATTCTTTACGATTTTCGGCGCCTATGATCGTTTGCATCGCGTTGAGCATTAAATTTTGCAGTTCAAGCGTTTCGACCAAGTCCGAATTCCAAATAAGACCGCGATCGGTGACTTTAAGATTCTTCATGTCAGAATATAGCCCGTCCATTAATTTCATTCCTTCTTGCAGTGTGTCGGCGGTTCGGAACACCGCGGCGTGTTTTGCATAGTTTTTGCATGCTCAGGCGCAGTTCGGCAGTTGAAATTGATCCTTTGCGTATCGAATTGAGTCTAGGTTTGTGATCGACGCTTCGCCCGCGTTCTGAAATGTTAAACACAAACTATAAAAAAGAGATCGCATGATATCTTCGGGTAGTACCGTCCAGCGCAATACTCGAGAGAAGGGAGAAGTAAATTGTGCATAAATCAAAGTAAAACATTTTTTTGTAAAATTAGTTAGGATTTTAAACATCGAATCATGTCTTGCAATGTAAGAATTGTGGCTTCCACAGCCAGAGTCGTTGTTGAAACAAAACCATGTCCAAAGGTAACCGTAGTTGCCAACGTTTCGCCACCTATCGTAAGGGGTCTTCATTAAGACGAGAAACTTGAAATAAACAAAAGAAAGTTCAAGGTAGGCAACTAAAGTCAGGTAATCAACTCAAAAAGAAGTCTCCGTATATATATAGAAGAGAGAGCGTCACTGGTCGTTAACCTCGACGCTGATTGGTTCAAAATAGAAGAGGGGATGGGGCTAACAATGGGAATCCACAAAGGTGAAAATTCGAAACCTCGGTTGCGATTAAAATTGTTCCGATGTTTAATGATTTCTATACTCTCCCTGATTTTCCTATTGAAAAATAAAGAAGATTTGGCAATCAAACCGGAATTATTAAAAATCTATCTTGTGACCAGTATAGAAATGATGCTCACTCCAAATGTCCCACAAAGCAACAGCAGCGTCTATCGACTTTGAATTGGCATACAATAGACTTTGTCGCTGTTAATAATAATGTAATAACACTTACAGTACTTAAGTCTCCAATTCTTTCTCCCGGTTTGTGCTCGGCTGCAATAGTTTTGGCGCAAGCACGTCCAAACACCACTAAGTCCAACAAAGAATTCGCTCCAAGA
Source organism: Abscondita cerata (assembly GCA_030710515.1). Taxonomy (NCBI): domain Eukaryota; kingdom Metazoa; phylum Arthropoda; class Insecta; order Coleoptera; family Lampyridae; genus Abscondita; species Abscondita cerata. Next base: position 61,583 of record JALBCR010003129.1, read on the forward strand.
CGATTGGCACCATGAACACTCGTACATCCAGCTTCTCCGCACGCGTACAGTCCACGAACAATTTTATCAGTGCCATTGGTATTCGTTATTACCTTCAAATAATTTCATCCTTAATAAAGAACGATTTTATATGTTCAGAAACGGGATCGGGGTGAGGATTTAGGAATCTGTAAGCAAAATATTATTATTTAAGTTACCTGTCCTTTGTAATTAGTGGGCACGCCACCCATGTTGTAATGTACCGTGGGTAACACCGGTATAGGTTCGCGAGTTACATCGACTCCGGCAAAAATCATGGCCGTTTCGGAAATACCTGGAAGACGAACAGCCAATTGCTCCACCGGTAAATGATGAAGTTGAAGAAAAACGTGGTCCTTTTCAGGCCCAACTCCTCTACCTAAACAAGAAAATAAACCAGCGTCCGTCGATAAGACAAGCGCGTACCTTCGCGAATCTCAATAGTCATTGCACGCGATACAACGTCTCTGGAAGCCAAATCTTTGGCGACAGGTGCGTATCTTTCCATAAACCGTTCGCCCTCCGAATTAATCAAGTAACCGCCTTCACCCCTGCAGCCTTCAGTTATTAAACAACCAGCTCCATATATACCTGTCGGGTGAAATTGAACAAACTCCAAATCCTGACAGGGTAAACCAGCGCGCGATACCATTGCAGTGCCGTCACCTGTGCACGTATGCGCCGACGTGCAAGAGAAATAAGCCCTTCCATATCCACCAGTAGCTAATACCTAAACACTCAACACTTAGTCTCAAATATACACATGAGAACGTACAGACCGTGTTCTTAGCTTGGAATCGATGAATAGTACCATCTTCAAGGTCTCAAAGCCAACACTCCTCTACATTCGCCGTCTTCCATTATAAGATCGAGTGCGAAATATTCTATGAAGTAATTACAATCGTATTTCAAAGAGTGACCGTAGAGCGTATGCAACAAACTGTGACCAGTTCTGTCAGCCACGCAACAACATCTGTGCGCTTGACCGCCTTTTCCGAATTTCAAAGATTGTCCACCGAACGCTCGCTGATAAATTTTGCCGTCAGGTGTGCGAGAGAACGGCATCCCGTAATTTTCCAGTTCGATAACGGCCTTCGGCGCTTCTTGTGTCATGTAGTGTATTGCGTCTTGATCGCCAAGCCAATCGGAACCTTTTACAGTATCGTACATGTGCCACTGCCAATTATCCTCTTCCATGTTGCCTAAAAGTTAATTAAACACATACTTTTAATTGTTTCTCGTGTTTGAGCCGTAAATGGTAGATATTATAGCAAGCACAACTGCTACTGATACCACTGACTACCAATACATAAGCTAGCTATACCAAAAATTATTTAAACAAAACCAAAGAACAAAAAAACAAGCGTGTCGCGCAGAACTCCACATTCTCATACTAAAAAACGGCGATAAAACATTTTGCTCTAAAAATCAAACGTTTAACAGCGTCAAAACAAGCTACCGCGCGCACGTCCCTTTTAAGACTAGTTGAAAATGAAAATTGCGTTTTAAAAAAAAATACTTCGAAAAAAGTTATAGACAATAAAATTTCCAAAAACTTATTTTGTACAATTAATATTGGTGGAGATATTATTTAAACAATTAGTGTCACTTGATCGTCACATCTCAAAAAATAATTTAAACACAAGTTGTGTATAATTAGATTATAAACAACTTCTATTTGTAAATAATCTAAGATTTCGAAAATCTATGTAGCTTAACGGCCCTTTTGACTTGATCGATTATGCCCAAAATATAATCAACTGTGCAAACTTTTATAAAAATCTAAACGGTGGTTTTCCTGACATCTTATTTATAACACAATTAGTGTCACGTGATTATTATATCTCAGTAATTACTTATCTGATCAAAAATAGTTTAAACTAAAGTTGTGTATAATTAAATGACAAACAACTTTTATTTAAAGCAAAAATGTATAATATAAATATTTTTCTAAATATTTCAAAAATTCTAAAATTTATCGAACCTTTTGGATATATAGATTATGCCCAAAAATCTAATCAGATAAAGCACATGTGCAAAGTTTCATAAAAATCGGACGGGTGGTTGTTGTTAACATTTTCGGTTTAGAAACAGTCGCATAACTCCCTATCTTATTTATAAGAAGTGGGGTAAAAATATCTTAAAATAGTTGTTAAGAAAAGGTGCGATAAGTTAGTTTTTTATTTGTAAGTTATACAAGGTGGGGCACTACCAACGAATTATTCTATAACACAAAAACGACAGTTAATGTTAAAAATTTTAAGGCATGCATATGTCAAGATTATTTGAATCCACATTTTAAAAATATTTTGGATTGTAACATTTTAAATCGATCACCCCTGTATTTTTTTCTATTTTTGAATTGTACGATAAAAAATAATGTATTGCAGACCCTCCAAAAATTGCAATAACTTCCAGATAAATAAGAACAAACAACTTTGGTTTACACCACTTTACTAAGAGCTTTTAACATCTGTTTTGCAATATTTACTATTATATTATAATGTACAGAGTGTTTTTTAATAGTACCGCATAACACTAACGACTTAAAACTTAAATAACTTGCTTAACTTAAATGGAACACCCTACATTTCTGTAGTCTGTTAGAACCAGGAACTAGTTATCTTTTAATCGGTATTAGGGTTACCAACCCCTAACTCTGATAGTTTTCAAGATATTATAAAATTTGATAGTTTAACAATTTACGATGTAGGTACTGGAGTTTCTAAGTTACCTGTGAAATATCCGCAATATGTACATTATCTTGCAACTTTCAGTTTTAAATATTTACCTTAAAAATATTTATTTTTTTCAGAAAAAATAAACAGAAATGTGCTTATGACTAGTATCCGGGCTCTAAGAGTCAGTGAAATTACGCACACCGGTCACAATTTACTGATGTTTAACAACAGCAACCGTTATTTGATACATCAAAAATCAATCATACTGTAAACATCAACAAACTTTAACCTGTTAACTGAGAATGTAATACAAATCGCTCTAATAGTAGTACGATAATTTCGAAAACCATTATTTTTAAAATGTTTTTAACAAAGTTACCAATGTTTACACTGTCATCGATTTTTGCTGAAACTAATAACGGTTGCTGTTGTTTGTAGCAAATTTTAAAATATCTCGAAAACTATCAGAGTTAGGGGTTGGTAACCCTAATACCGATTAAAAGGTAACTAGTTCCTGATTCCAACAAACTTCAGAAATGTATGGTGTTTTATTTAAGTTAAGCAAGTTATTTAAGTTTTAGGTCGTTAATGTTATGAGGTAGTATTAAAAACACCCTGTACATCATAACATAATAGTAAATATTGCAAAAGAGATGTTGAAGGCTCTTAGTAAGGTAAGCTAAAGTTGTTTGTTCTTATTTATCTTGAAGTTATTGCATTTGTTTGGAGGGTCTGCAAATCAGGTAAAATCGATTTATCCCAGGAACGGAAGTAAGTAGGTATAGGGACATGTTAAAGAACATACAATATTTTTATCGTACAATTCAAAAATAGAAAAAAATACAGAGTGATCCATTTAAAATAACCCAACTTTGATATGGTACGTGTTTCTTGAGCACACTGTACAATTCAAAATATTTTTAAAATGTGGTTTCGAATAATCTTGACATATGTATGCTTTAAAATTTCTAACATTATTTGTCGTTTTAATGCTATAGAATAATTCGTTGGTAGTGCCCCACCCTGTAGATAATCCATAATTTTGAACGTTCGGGAACTAAACTTGAATAACAACGGATAATTAAATTGCAAATTTTTAAAACTTTCAGGGGCAGAAAGTTTGTTTATAGGAAAACGAAAGGTTTAAAACGGCCAAGATAACAAATTTTCGGGTAATTAAAAATTTAAATTTGTATTTTAAAAAAGACAGAAAAAGAACGTAAATTGTAAAACTGGGTCGGTGTTTAAAAACCTCCTGTATAATGGTAATCTTATTGTAAGTATGTATGTGCTAGTTTAAACTTCATGCATGAATTCAATGAGTTAGTTGAAAAGTGAACATTAATTAAAGTCAATCAAGCTCTTCGACCAGCATTCAGTGCGTGAACAGTTGTGTTGAACCCGAAATTTTATTATCAACTAAAATGGTAAGTGAAAAACTCAAATTTTATACAATTACAACAAAGTGCTGTGTAATTAAGTATTACGTTACAAGGTCAGAATAATTAGACGCGCAATTTTATTACAAAGTCCATTCAAACGTAAATTTGGATACATAAAATTCCGATAATTTACGTTTTTTGATTGTTTAGTTTAAAAATTAACTAATATATGCCTTGAATTATTTAATGGAGTAAAATAGGAACAAATGCACGATAACATATGCATGCAATTAGAAATGATTAGAAAAGTGCAAGAGTTGGTTAAAACGTAAGTAATGCAATTGCATAACTAAATAAGTACGACTTGTTCTAGAAAATTTTAAAAATGTTGTAATTGTAATTTATTGTATCGTTAAAATAATTTTAAGAAAATTAAATGTTCTGACCAAGAAAAACTCAATTAAAACCCCTATATCTAACCATGGGTTTTCTGACTTTGGTACGATGTTAATGTCAATACTTTATTCAAACATTTAAAACTTCGCTTATTTCAATATTCAAATATTATGTAGCCTAGGGGTGTGGACTTAATTTCGAAGAATGTACACAATATACCCCATAAATTTCCCGGGGAAAATGCAAAAATGAGTTTGATCTCATAACGTAAATTTTTCTTAATTTAGTTTCCTACAAAATATTCTTACGAAACGATTTACAGACTAAACTACAGGATACAACATTTATCCTTCAAGATAACCACAGCTTTAAAATTTTTCAGTCGGTTTACCGACAAGTTGGAAACTTCATTTCCACAAAAACCCAAAACCTTTGTACTTCGTGAACCGTGTGTTTTATCAAAAGTATTAATTTCGAAAAATGCTGGCTAATTAATATTTTATACAGGGTGTCCCACCGGGAACGCCATCGATAGATTATAGAAAAACTATACATGGGAAAAATTTGAAAATTTGGTAGTATACTAACATCGATGGGGGCAGTTCCGTTAAAATATTTTCAAGATGGTGACACTTTCGGTTATACCGGAAGTAGGTATCAAGTTTCTTATTTTAAATGGAACACCCTATATATTATTCATTTTTGGATTTTGCATAAAATTGTAGACACATTTTGTGTATAATGTCCTATACCTAAATCTAACTGTTGGACTCATTTTAAATTTTATGTCAAAAATGACGTTTTCAGACCTAAACAAAATCATAAAATTTTCCTATACTAATGCCTTTATTATTTAATTGGAATAGGTTTTCTTGTAGCAGGGGACCTATTTTAGTGGGCTATGTCGATATTTTGATAATAAATTAATACAGGGCGATCAAAAAAAAAGGATTAAAATTAAATTCAGAAACACGTCAAAAGTAATTTTTTTAAATGCAAGCACCATGTTTTTATAATTTTATCTTATTTAGCATCAAGAATAAGGTTGACTTTGTACAAGGTTGTCTATTCAAAAAATTCATGGTTTTCGAAATATTGGAAATTTAACATTTTTTGTTGCACAAATGCTATTAATTTCTTTTAATATGAATGGTTATTCCTAGTTGGCCATGATGGCGTTAGAAAACAATCATCTGTCAAGGATATGTCAAACTGTGTGTATCAAACTAAGAAATGCCAACAGTTAACTGTACCGACTGTGAGTGTTAAAGTGCATATCGTTATCAAAGCGATAACTTATTATGCTTGAAACACACGTGTGTCGATAAAGCCAAGTAATCACTTGTACAGTATTACACACGCAACGAAAGAACACCTGGCTTTATTGACACACGTGTGTTTCAAGCATTTAAAGTTATCGCTTTGGTAACGATATGCACTTTAACACTCACAGTCGGTACAGTTAACTGTAACATGTTCTTAATATAACTTTATCACATTGTCCATAAATAATAAATAAATTTAAGTATTCTTCGTTTGTATAATTTAAGCGTCCCGGCATGATTATTGAAAATTTTTAACAGTTTGACATATCCTTGACAGATGATTGTTTTCTAACGCCATCATGGCCAACTAGGAATAATCATTCATATTTAAAAAATACAATAGCATTTGTGCAACAAAAAAAGTTAAATTGCCAATATTTCGAAAACCATGAATTTTTTAATAGAAAACCTTGTACAAAGTCAACCTTATTTTGATGCTAAATAAAATAAAGTTATAAAAACATGGTACTTGCATTTAAAAAAATGACTTTTGACGTGTTTTTGAATTTAATTTTAATCCTTTTTTTGATCGACCTGTATTAATTTATTATCAAAATATCGAAATAGGTCCCCTGCTACAAGGAAACCTATTTCAATTAAATAACAAAGGCATTAGTATAGAAAAATTTTATAATTTTGTTTAGGCCTGAAAACGTCATTTTTGACATAAAATTTAAAATAAGTCCAAAACAGTTAGACTTAGGTATAGGACATTATACCAAAATGTGTCTAAAATTTTGGGCAAAATTCAAAAATAGAATAATATATAGGGTGTTCCATTTAAAATAAGCAAGTTGACACATACTTCCGGTATAACCGGAAGTGTCACCATCTTGAAAATATTTTAGGGAACTGCCCCGTCGATGTTAGTTTACTACCAAATTTTCAAATTTTTCCCATGTACAGTTTTTCTATATACTATCGATGGCGTTCCGGTGGGACACCCTGTATACAAAGACGGAAAAGCCATAGAAAACGCGAAAAACTCATTTCCGAATTTTAGACAAAAGTTTTATAACATTCCACAACGCTTTCCTAAAATGTTTGTAAAATCTAAATAAATAAGTTTGTCGCTAGTAAATCGTAAAATAATATTTAGAAAAAAATTTAAAAGATTATTGAACGTTTTGGAGAAGTTTCTTCATCTTCGATATCCTTGCGACTGCAAGTAATCAGCAACATTCATAACCACGTAAGTGATAACAGCGTAAGTTCTTAATGGGCTCGTTCTGTTCTTGTTTCTCCATCTTTCAGCGGTACAAACGATTGGATTGTTAAATTTTTGCAATCTAATTTTCTGTAATGGCATACCCTTTTCATCTTTGGGTTTCTATTCAAAAGAACTACAAGTATTATGTCTTTTGGCGATGGATATTTAAAGCAACATTGATTTTAAAAAACAGTAATTATAGAAGTTGCAGAAGGTTTGTATTCAAACATACAATGAAATGTGTTACACTTTGGTAAATTAAATAAAATCTTAAGTTGAAAACAAAAATAATTAAAAAAGCAGGCTGATAAATAATTAAGTGTCAAAATAAATATATGTGTCATATAAAAATAAAAGATTAGACAGTGAAATGGTTTTGGGGGTAATAAAAAAATGAGCTTGCAGGATGTATGCCGGATGCTCTAGTGTCAGTTATAGAAGCGCTTGCAGGCCATGGCCGGATGTGCTGGTTACCATGATCATTGATAAGTAGAGTAATTACAAGTTTATAGTTTTTCAGATATTTAGGTAGACAGGGACTAGGTAAGGGTAGGTCAAGAGATTTAGAAAGATGTTAGTTTAATAAATTAGGCAATTAGGTAGGTGATGAAGAAGTTCATGAGAGGGGAGTGTAGAAGCAGGATGAGCTTCTACCACCCCCGGAAGGGGCCGGGGGTAAGTCCGCTAACGATGTATTTTAAAGTAACAGTATGCGGTATCTTGCTGTTCTTCTTCCATGTCCCGTATTCGTGAAAAGATCCCCATCCCTTTATTCCAGACGGAGGATGTGTATGATCAATTTGGAAGTTACCCAGTTGTGCCCCAAATAGGTGAGCAAAGCACCTTTACTGTTCATGATTCATTACACCCTGATCATTAAAAGTTGCCCTTTGAGAAACATAAATAAATTATTAATTAAAAAAAAAACAAGTCTAACATATGGTAAAGTCAACTTAGTGTTTACTGTCACAGAACAAGCAGTTAACAGTTTAAAAAAACTGTTTTGTACAGAGTAACTAATAAATAACCTTTATGGAGTTAAAAAATGTGTTTCTGCGCTTATGACTTTTGAACGCACTCTAGAGTCCGTTTACTTTAAGAAGTAGAAAATGATTAATAAACATCTGATATACGAGCTCCTGAGCAGGGGCGTAGTGAAATAAATCCACAGTATAAACATATGCTACTGAACACATTTATTTAAACCTCCTAAAATGCTTATAATAGACTCGCCGACGAAAACTCGTTTCTGCGCATTAGGGTAGGTAAATGATCTTTACCATAGAATCAAAGCACTTAGAACAAAACGTTCTTTTACATAGCGGCAGTGAAACTTAAGAATATTTTACAAACATTAAACTGTTTTATATACTTAATTCTTAAGGAATAGTTATCAACGCACCCAGAATATGTAACAGTTAAAATACTCGTACTTATAGTTGTAGAACTATCCAATTTCGTGACTATTCTATTTGGCATATTGTTTTAAAAAAAAAATGTAAGCAAATATAAGGTATTTATCTTTCTATTTGCTAAATATGCCAAGACCATTAATTTTTGAGAGCAAAAAAATTTAGAACAGGATGACACCCATTGTAAAAGGAAGAAAATGTTGGTAAAAACTCCCAAATATAATTCAATTTTTTTCAAAATATTTTTTCCCCTTATTTTCATAGTAAATAGAAAAAGTAACATTTTTCAATCGAAAATCTCACACCAAAAAAATTGATTTTTAAAAAACCTGGTGAGTTTTTTGTTCATTGAAACTTCTACTTTCTGATGTTGAACAAAAATATGTTACTATGAAAAATCTTTTCAGAAAATGCAAACAAACGAAATATAGTATATTGTATTACAAGCGGAGAAAATCACAGTTTTCATGCGAGTGTGTTAACTGCGCGAGGGTGGTAGCCCGAGCGCTGATAATCACGAGCAACATGATTTTGTCCTCAAGCCATACACTATACTTTTTCCACGACCAGTATGTAGTATCTGAGTTTTTATCAAAATTTAATTTAAGATTTAAGTGTCAGTTTGGCAATTAAAAATATAGCATGACTACCAAACAATTTTTATTCTCAATAATGAACAATAATTATCAAGTTTACTTTTTATTTGAAGTGTAGACGTCGTTTTGGCAGATTTTCAGGTTAGATAAATAAATGTCAGTTTCAAATCAAAAACGAGCAACCAATCAGCTTTTGAACTACATTCAGTCAATTGGGGTATATATACCGTTATTAGTAACAAAATGATTTTCTGCAGACGTTTAGATATGACAAACTTTATTTATTTTTTTCATGGTGGTCGCGGAAAAACTCAATTTCAAAATTTTTTGTTTATCACCGTCAATAATTTTTCGGTATTTATTGAAATTTAAGCTTTAATTACTCGAAAAACTTTATATTCAATGTTATATTGATAAACTAAGAAATTGCAAATCCATGAAACATAGAGTTTGCTAAAAACACGCGAAAATAGTTAGTTTTCTAAATATTAAAGATTGGAAGGGGATTTTATGTAAAAAATGTGACTACTGTTTGTTACATTTATGAAATAAAAAAACTTACAGTAAAACCTCTATTTTCGGCCACCTCTTAAAAGGGCCACCTCTAAAACTGGCCAAGTTTTCCAAGTCAAAAACCAATTATACGGAAATATCCATATTAATGACCCTCCTAATAGCGACCAACTCTCGATAACGGCAACGGCCACTTATTTGTAAACTTTCTTGGAAAAATACATGTAATTCTACACCCATTTCCGGCCATTCTTAAGTAAGGTCATTAGTAGACAACAGCTTAGCGTTCAAGTTGTGCATAATATATAATTGTTTCATTGTGTGAGGCTTAAGTAATTACCGGTATTTAAGAACGAATTTAAAGAATTTGTTCGATTTACAATAGACAGTCATTACAGAGAAAGTGCAACTAAAAAGCTCATTAAGCTCACCCAAAAATCGTATTTTGCGTACATAGTTTGAGTTAGTATGTTCAACAGTGCTGTTACATATAGACGTACAGAAAAATTACAATGTCGCTAAAAGAAAACGTTTGTCTCTTAAAGAGAAAATTGATATAATTGTGGAAAGTGAAAAGTTCAATACCAGTGCTAGAAAGTTGGCTGAAAAATTTTGTGTTGGAAGAACACAAGTTAACGATATTTTAAAAACAAATGTGATTAAAAAGCTATTTGAAGAAGGTTTCAATACAGAGCAGAAGAGAAAATTTCCTAGAACAGAAGGTTTAGAAATTGACCGAGTAGTTTACAATTGTTTTGTAAAGCTAGGAATAAAAATACCCCTATATCTGGACCTTTAATAAAAGAGACAGCTTGAGAAATTTTGTCAAAGTCATAACATAACCTTTAAAACAATTTGCAAGGAGTCAGCTGATATTAACCTGGACACTGTTGAAGCTTGGAAAGCAAAGCTGTCAGTAATATTGAAGAGTATTCACCCAAAAATGTGTACAATGCTGACGAGACCAGACTTTTTACCTTGCGATGCCAAACAAAACGTTCTCTTTAAAAAAAAATTAATGTAGTGGTAAAAAGCTGCAAAACAAAGATTGACAATTTTATTTTGTACAAATATGGAAGGTGATAAGGAAAATCCGTTAATCATTGGAAAAGTAAATACCCAAGATGCTTTAAAGGCTCTCATATCAACAAATTGCCCTTAGAATGGGTATCTAATAAAAAAAGCTTGGATGACGGTAGAGATTTTTTTATTTATTTAATCGTATGGTACATTTTAAATAGAGATTATGACTTCCTGGCTAAAAAACGTCCTTTTGAAGATGCGGAAAAAAGTATCAATTTAACCAGCGCTTTAGTTTGGATATCAGTAGCCTGGAGAAACGTTTCGCCTATTACAATTGCTAAATGTTTTGCGAAATCAGGATTCTCGGAAAAGGTCCTGCAAGAAGATTTCGATGAAGAAGACGAAATTCCACTAGCTCAGCTTTTTTCTGTATTACTAGAAGGTAATCAACGTGTAAGCCTTGAAAATTATGCATCTATTGATTGTGATATTTTGACCAAAGCCCCAATTAAGTATTGAAGGCTGTGATTCGAACAATGGTGTAGAAGAACAGTGGTGCAGAAGAATCCGAAGTCAAACATTAAAGATATTGGTGAAGTGTGTGAAAAACTAAGAGATGTGCAAAGTTTTCTATTTTCTAATGATAAGAGTGAGCTAGCGGTAGAAGTACTTCAAATTTTATCAAAATATGAATCTTCTGTTTTACAAACTAAACTTAAAAATGTAAAACAAACCTCAATACAAAAATATTTCACAAAAATGTAATTTAATGGTATGTATATGTATGTAATTAATTATTGTAATAGGTATAACGAGCAATTAGAAAATAGGTACACTCTAGCGAACCGTATTATGTTCCATACTTAAAAGATTTTAATAAACAACGCATAGAAATAATTTTTTTTCCTCCAAATAACGGCCACCTCCATATACCGGTCAGTTTTGCAGCAAATTTTAGTGACCGCTATTTAGAGGTTTTACTGTAATACATAAATATATTTGTTAGGCATTTCAGATTTATGCTTAAAATTGTACCATTCAATTTATATTCACTATACAGGTTTACACTGATCTTCTGGGGCACCATACATAACACTTACATCGCAATACAATATTTAAAATGTACCATACGAATAAATAAATAAATAATTAATTCTAATATTTTTAAACACCTTTATCACCTTATCCGGAACTCTAATCACTAATGCTTTAGTTTTCGCCTCTTTGATGGCATTTCGTCACCGTCAGATTCTTTCCGATTCTAGTGGATCTCTTCCACCGTTTCATTTTTCTGCCAAATTACTTTATGCAGTAAGAAGCCACCGTCCACGACATGCACGATATCGTCCGTTAGAATGACTTGGTCCATTCCTACTCATAAATGAATCGTAAAGTTGGGAAAGGTACAAGCTCGTATTGAGATAATGTTTTACACGACCACTATGAAAACTTTACATTTCGTAGTCATAAACCACTAAAAAAATTTGTCATATCTAAACATTTGCAGATAATCATTTCGTTACTAGTAACGGTATACAGTGACCGGCAAAGAGTTTGCATCAAAAAATATTCCTTAAATATGTAAAAAAAGTGAGGTTAGATGACAAGATATTGAATAAGGCCTAAAGAAAAGTTGTTCAGAATTAGATTATACGCCTATGTGCAAATTTTCAAAAGAAAATAACGACTTCAAAATATCAGTTTTCCGGCAAATAATTCCAGAAAACGTTGACATAATCGTATCAGTCTCTAGAAAAGGAACGTAACTGTTAAAAAAATTTTGTTATTTCTGTAGATCCGCACATCTCTTTTTATTTCATATTCTCTTGTATCAAAGCGTTGCTCTTGTAGTTGCAAAAGTTACAAAAATCTTCCATTTCATTGCAAACTTCGACAAGTATGACCATTGTTAATACGAATTTTGCTAAAACACTTTTTAGATCAACCACCGCCATGAGTAAGTCCACCCGGAGTTTTCTTGGATCTCATTAAGACTTGCTGGACTGTCATATCCGACCAGATTCCCATACTTATGAGTACGTTTAATCGTAAAGAAACCTTGGGTGAACCGCGTAAATTCATAATAATCGTTTATAGTGCCCGTATAAAATCTTTAACCAATAATATCATTTCCCAGTAATGCATACAAAGCTATTAGGTAGGTCCCTTCTTTTTACTAATCTTAGATGCTGGATAAATTTTTTTCTAGCAATAATGCATCCATTAGCTTTTCCTGTGTCCGATAACTACATCGATAAAAAATTAATTTTGAAAGGCGAGTTGTACTAGAAAATGTCTTCCAATAGCTCCTGCGTATGCGTACCCAGAAAGAGCTTTCTGCATATCTTTATATTGTAAAATTTTCTATTCCATAAATATAATTAAAATTTAATAAACCGACAACAGTCACATTTTTTAGATTAAATCCCCTTTCAATACCTATCTTTAATATTTAAATTCTTGTATGTTTTTAGCAAACCCTGTTTTATGGATTTACAATTTCTTAGTTTATCAATGTAACATAAAATCTAAGGTTATTCAGTAATTAAAGCGTAAATTTCAATTGCCAAAAATTATAGACGATGATAAAAAACAACTTTTCGAAATCAACTTTCTACGGTTTTTTGCATTTTCTCAGAAATTCTTCCACAGTAATGTATGTTTTTGTACATCAGAAAGTAGAAGTTTTAACGAAGAAAAAGCGCACCAAGTTTTTTTAAATGCAACTTTTTTGAAGTAAGATTTTTCGATTGAAAAAAAGGATATTTTTTGATATAGTATGAAAATAAGGAAAGACAATAAATATTTTGAATTGAAAAAATTAGAGCGTGTTTGGGACATAAGAAGGTAAGTTTCTTGAAAAACACATAATCCATATTTTATCTATTGGTGTGTATATTAATAAAATAAAACAAAAAACCTAATAAAAAAAATTAAAATTCGACTAGTATCGACCTTTAAAGAAAGAAAGTACAAGATATTACCTAAACATTGGGTATGAAAAGATTAAATTAATCAAAAATATGTATCATTAGTCAGAACAAAAGAATAATAATAAAATGTAACATCTGGGGTAAAAATAACCCAAGATGGAATAAACAATAAAAGATAAAGAAGCTGTTCAACTTCTGGTGAAGTGTCAACAACATCAATTCAAATGACACTGTCCAAACAAAGCGCTAACAACAATGTTTTATTATCCACCGGAAACCCTTCTCAGCGGGATCATCAAGCAAGATAATTTAAAACGGTTCTGGGAAATAAAATAAATATGTATATCGCAACGTTTCATGAAATCGTACGACGAATTATGAGAGCTGCAATTCAAAGAAACCACCACACGTACCGATAAGGGACAGTTTGTAGTGCGTTAACCATTAAAGTACTCTACAACATTATTAGGAGGTTTAAAGAAGACAGCCATAAAAGATTGCTCAAGATTGAAGACGACATTACTTACAAAATTAATTAGGTACCAGAACTTTATGTTAGAATACCAAGTTTTAAATCACATGATCAAAGTACCAGCAACTGATAATTTCGAAAGTTGTTATTACATGCCGCATCATAGAGTGATTAAAGAGACAAGCACTGACACAAAATTAGGAATAGTGTTTAATGCGTCCCAAGAAACTAGTAGGTACTGGATGGTCTTGTAACGATTTACAGTTTACTGGTCCAAAAATACCAAATGATGTGGAAATTTTGGTAAGATTTAGACAAAACGTGAACGTCGTTATAGTTGACAACGAAAAAATGTACTGTCAAATTTTAGTGAGTGAGAGTGACAGAATCTTGTACAGAATACTATGGAGAACTGAGTCATCTCAACCCATAGAAGATTTCAGATGAATACTGTGAGTTATGGCACCAAATCTGCTCCGTATCTCGCAATTAGATGTCTAAACCAGCTGGCATGCGATTTTCAGGAAAAGCAGCCACAATCATTAAAAATAATTTTTATCTAGACCATATCAAATCTTCGTTTAAAACTAAACAGGCTACAAGGTTGTGTTCGAAGTAGACATGATCCTTATAAGTGCTAGTTTTAAATTGAGAAAATGGATATCAATGATCCAACGATTATTAAATAAATAGCAAAAATATTTGACCCATTGAGTCTTATAAGTTCATGTGATATCTTATCCAAAATTATGATTAAAAAGTTATGAACATTTTGGGTAAACGTACATCATCTACAGCTATTAAAAATTCCAACACACGTAATTGTTGCAAGACCTACAACTACGGAATTGCACAGTTTCTTCGATTCTTCACCAATCTGCGTAGTATGGAGCCTATTTATATGCACGGAGAAAACGTACAAGTGAAACTTCTCAGTGCAAAAACAAAAGTGGCCCCTTTAAAAACCATCACAATTCCAAAATTAGAATTGTGCGAAGCTTTGATTTTGGCTAGATTAATAAAAATACGTTGCTGATACGTTACATTTACAGATACACTCTTATCAACAATAGTGTTGTGGTGGCTGAAAACTGAGCCAAACCGGCTTCAAACGTTTGTGGCAAATAGTGTCTGAAATTCAAACGTTGACAGAGAACGATTCATGGAACCATGTCAAAACTAGAGACAACCCAGCTGACATAGCATCTAGAGGAACTCTCTAGAAAACCTAGTACAACAAACAGGTGGACAGGTCCAAGTTGGTTGCAAAAACAACAGACAGAATGGCCACACAGTCAAACATTTGTACTAGACTATATTCCAGAACTGAAGAAACAAACTACAGCTTTAGTAACACCTTTACGAGATGTTGTGTTTCTGATGGAAATACAGGGTGGGATTTAGCATTATGAACTGTTTTTTTTTAATTCCTGCTCGCCCTTTCAAGTGACAAAAGTGGTTTTGGTATCAAAACGCAGCTAAAATTATTGCGCATAGCGCTCGCTATAAGAAATCAACTGAATTACAGGGTCATTTGAAAATTCATCAATAAAAATTAGTAAGTTTATTTATTGTAACCTTCCTATTTAATTTAGTTCTAATATCATTCAAAGCTGTTCCTTGGGAATAAAGCTTTTATTTGCTTATTAATGACTTTCCTTTCAGCCTTATTGTCAAAACGTAAGAATGTTGATTGTTTAGGCAACCCAATACTATTTTTCTTTCATTATCAAAACTTACTTTTATTTTATTGCCAATTTTTGAAAACAACGTGAAATTCAGCTGACTCCTAATAGCAACAGCTATTAAGACTAATTTTAGCTTCATTTTGATACCAAAATATCATATTCGAACATAATAATGAAACAACAACGTGTAGCTGCATACTGTTTAAGGTTTTTATCGAATTCAAAACTGCCCGTTGAGAATCGACAATATAGAATATTAACGGTAACAGAATTGCACCTAGCAATGATATCTTTGATTAGGATCTCGCAAATAGTTTTGGTGAAGAATTAGATTTGTTAAAAGTAAATCAACCACTGCATAAAAACCATGATAGCTTTCACCGTTTCTAGATAGGGATGGAGTTTTAGGAGTAGGTGGTAAGTTAAAAAATTCAGATTTATTAGATTAGCATCCTATTTTAATATCTGTAAAGAATAACTAGCAAGGTTAATTTTCGAATCTGAACATAAAGAATTATCCATGCAGAGTCGCAATTACTTTTATCAAAGGTAAGACACAATTATCGGGTTACTTCCGGTATGAAAGTTGCTAAATCAGTAGTAAGAAATTGCGTTAAATGTTTTCGGTTTAAGCCAAAATTAATAAATCCCATAATGACTCATCTTACAGAGAAATGGGTTAAGGAACCAATTAGCCCATTTTACGTATCCAATTTGACCACGCTGGAACTTTTTGGTAAAAGACAGAAACGGTCGCGGAATCCATATTTCAAAGGCTTATTTATGTGTATTTGTTTCTTTTGCTCTGCATTTAGAGATTTTCAGTGATTTGACCGCCGAAAATTTGAGAATTGCAGATCGCCGAGGTGCCCCAAGTCATATTTATTCAGATAATGGATCTAATTTTAAAGACACAAAAATGAGTTAGACAAATTAATCAGCTGTTTGAAAACATCAAAATCTGAAATTGAAAGTTTTGCACTACAGTGAATGTTCAATGGCACTTTATTCCTCCCAATTCACCACATTATGGAGGTTTGTGGGAAAGCGGGGTTAGGATTGTAAAACACCATTTATGTCGGATAATTGGGAAATCAAAGCAAATGTATGAGACATTTTAATTTTAATCATGCAAATAGAGTGTATAATAAACTCCAGACCTACGTATCCTATCTATCATCTGATCCCAACGATTGCCTCCTCTTACCCCGGGTCACTTTTTGATTGGAAGACCAATGACAACAATACCAGATCCTTCTGTTACCGATATTGCGGTACACCGGTTATCAAGATTCCAGCTGATTCAGCCATCAACCACTTTTTGAAAAAAAATGGACAGCGGAATATCTCACAACGTCCCAACTTTTGATACAAATAGAGTCAGACTCAAAAACCGGTTCAAGTTGGAAACTTAGTCGTAGTTGGACATGACAACCTACCACCATGTCAATGTTATTTGGGAATTACAAACTTGCATTATGGAAATGATAGAGTTCCGCGGTAAGACTGTCCGCACCAACAATGGAATATACAAACGACCAATCGCCAAACTAGGGTACCGAACCAAGAAGAGATAACATAATAATTTTATCATTTGTTCTAATAATCTACCAAGTAGTTACTGTTTTATATCCATAGTAGTGTTTAAAACTATAAAATGTTAAGTTATTATTAATAAAAGACCTTACGTTTTGTATGGAAGGAGTATGGTTAAACCCTAGGCCATAAATAACATAAATGTCTATTCATAAAGTCTTCAACCTCCGTCACTATTTCTGTTATACCGTTAGGTAACATATTTTGTTAGCGCTTAATGAAAAACATAGAACACGCCATAGAACATATGAACAAGATTGTCGGAAAATTACAAAACAATTATTACAACTTCACACCATATTTATATCGACACGTAAGTTGAAATTTCTATTGCAAAGTACGTGTCTGTATAAATGTCGTGTGAAGTTGATAATTAATTGTTTTATAATTTTCCGACAATCATGTCCATGTGTTCTAAGGCGTGTTCGTTTTTTCATTGACAACATTGACTAAAAGACAGTTTTAGTTTTCGAAGAAACCCCCATTTGTTAGGAGCAAAACGTCAAGAATTTTGGAGTAAAAAGGCAAAGGCAGTGTCTTCTTTTTTTAACCTCCACCTTGAATATCCTTAACAAGAGTAATATTATAAATAAAACCGATACCGGAGGAGTATACCCATTTTATTAATATTTATTATTTACGCGGTGTCGGTGATGTGACTAAAATCAAATATTTTTTTCCGAAAATCTTCTGAAATTTCGCTAGGAGATTAAGACTGCATTATAAATATCCCTTTGGTGGTTTTTCCGAATCTTGAAAAACACTTCATTGATGATGACTTTAAAAAATTTGTTTATAATCGACTAACTTTTTCTATTCCATAGTTTTATAACAAGCAGAACTACCAAATGAATTATTTTATTAGTGCCATAAATCGTTAGTACTCATTTAAACATTAATTAAAATGGAACAATGCAGATATAAACATTATTATATGGATGTTATACTTTAACTTACGTTTAATTGTTGTAATATTTTTATGCCTATTTTCATAAGGAACATAAGAAAAAACCCCATTTTGTTAATTGTGAAACAATTGAAACAGATATTAAAGATGCTATTCACAATAACACCTTTTAATAAACAGTATAACTTGAAAACCGTGTTGTGTAATCTGCATTCATCATTTTAAAATTTTAGGAAACGCCAAAGAGATTTTTCAGTATTTCCCTCTGATCCCTTGGTTCTGCATATATTATTTAAACATTCCTAACTGTCCTTCAAGTTATAGGCTATGTAATAGTGTATAATCGACTTTTTGATGTTACACTTAAGTTTATAATTATAATCCTTACTAAACAACACGTAATCTCCATACTAATAAAAAAAGTAAAAAATATTTATCAGAATCATTCGCTGCAATAAAATTGAAAACAGACCGCCAGGGCTGTGAAAAGTGTATCTACCATGCAACTAATATGGCTCTTATCTTTCTTAAAAATTATTTATGACGCATAAAAGATATAATTATACAAATATGGTTTTAATTGTTTTATGTTATGGTTCAGCAATTGAAACGCCCCTTTACAAACATAAGCAAAAGCATGCATTTATTTAAAGGATATTTGCTTTGATTCCAGTTAATACCTAGAGCTGCATTGATGCCTCCTTGAGCGGCAACAGTGTGAGACCTCGTAGGAAACAACTTCGTAATGACAGCCGTCTTAAACCCTTCTGCGACCAGCCCGAAAGCTGCCGTAATCCAGCACCACCAGCGCCCACAACAACTGCATCGTAAGTGTGATCAACAACGGGATACACCTTTGAAACGTCGTCCTTTATTTTGGTATCGCTTCGACTACTTGAAATGTGTAAAGCCCGACTGCTTACTGGTTGAACAGCTTCGACCTTACAACATCATTATAATTAACATAATAAAGGCAACAACTAAGTTATGTAACAGTAAAAAATTTTTAATTACATGATCATTAATTAATTAAAAGTTTGTACCTTCGCTTTTAATAGACATTTTGTTATTACGGAATGTGCCTTTATGAGTCTGCTCATATTTTTAGTTTAAATACTGAAAATGAAAAGAAAAGGCTACGAAACGTTTACCTAGAGCCTTGAGAGCTAAATTCTGAATGTAATTTAGCCAATCACATGCATGTGCTTATCCCCACTGGACCTGTCAAAATTGTGTCTCTGCTAACGATTTTGGACACATTCAGAGTCGCAAAATTGGCAGCATTCATACACATAAAATAATTAAGATAAGGACTCCTATTAATCAAAGCTATTAACATACTTTTAAGTTTTCATGGTTTTAACGTTTAATTAAAATCAATATTTGTGCAGAAACACAAAATCGTCATTCTTAATTCTACGAATTTTCGACACAATATATTTTGTGTTCAAGTTTTCTGTACTTCATATTCAACCACAACACACATATTCTAATTTTTTTTAAAATAGAGGTTTTGTTATTTATTATGTAGTCTTGTTTTACTTCTTCGTATTTATTAAGCAAATCGGCAAAACCTCCTTCAATGCAAGCTAAGTGTTCAGCAGCAATATTACGTTCTTCTTCAACTACTTCGTAGTCTGCTGATATCTGAATTATAAACTTTTGTAACTATGGATAATCTCTAAATTAATTTTTTCTTTTACTACTTTTCGTCTCTCAAATTCATATTTATCCGATACAGTTTGAAGCGAACTTTTTAGGCCTTTGACATAACTTTCAAGTTCCTAATATTTCTCGTTGTTTTTATTTAAAACAACATTTTTCGTCGATTATTTTTTGCAATTTTTCGATTTCATTTTCCATTGCTTTGAAGGAAACAAAGTACGATTTTTTATTACGTCCTATTCTTTAATTATATGCAAATTTGGGAAATATACGTGTTTTATAATAAATTCCTACTTACTTTAATTATAGACAAATCGCAAAAAAGAAATTGAATTAAAAATAAATAAACACTATCTATTGAAATGACACAATGTAACTTATTTTTTAATTAAGCTTCTGTGTTTTAAAATAATTTAGGAAAAATAGCCTAAGAATAAAAAATCAAGAAAAAAAATACTGAAAAAATCCATCAGAAAAAAAACTCTTGAAATAAAAATCCAAAAGTATTGAGAAAAAATAACCGGTACCAATTTAGCATATTTATTTTTTCGATTTTCCGTTACTTGGTATATTTGGTAATTAAATTTGTAATAGAAGTTATAGCTAAATAAATAATATGGTCTATTGTTTGAAGTACCTAGTATGTAGTAAGTAAGGCTGTTTTATTCCACATCTTAAATTAAATTAAAAATTTGAAAAGGTTTTCTTGAATTTTTTCTTTGGATTTCTACTTGGGTTATTTTTTCACTCACCTTTTTTAAATTATACACGTGTTTCACTACCTACTAATATTCTTAAAATTCTTCATGCCATACCAAAGTTAATTTTATGTAAATGTACGTAAAGAGTTGTTTTTGACATCTTACCTGTATAATTTTTGGCTAAAATGAACCATTAAAAAACCAAATCGTCTGAATTGGTATGAACGCTGGAACTAGTTTTTATACGCTATATATGAAGGGAGCTCCTGCATTAGGAACATTTAGTCTATAAAATAATTTGAATTCTGAGCTATTTGACGACGGGCTGTTGTTTGAAAAAAATACGTTATAAGATTTTACGATACCTTTATTCCGATGAAGCTCTTACCTTTTGAACACGATTTATTTTTGGCAGATGTTATTGTCTTGGTAATTTTTTCCTGTAGATAGAATTAAGGAAAAAAACAGTTCAAAATATATATATTTTAAAAAGTAGCACAATAGCGACTGGCCGCAATAACTTGTTCTAATTACAATAATGAATGAATGATAGTTGCAATAGTGAAACTATTGAAAACTTTCAATAAAAATTATTTAATAACGGATAGAACGGAAACATATCATTTAAAATTTACAAACATTAAAAATTAAAACTAAATGTAAAAACACGTTGTTTATGGGCAACACTTTGAAAATGCGCGTTGAACAATACTATTGTTTGTGCTCACAGAAATGCTTGTCCTAGCCTCAACTGCAAAAGAGAAAAGTTGTTTTTCCCTTTTAAAGATATGAGCGATACAGCTATCACTTTGTGCGTTGTTGTAGTTCTTAAATGAGGATTTTGTACTCTGCCTCCAATACAAATTATTCCGTCAGCATCTAAAAAGAATTGAGGCTGATTAACAATGATGAACGTTTCAATTGTTTATCTTGTTTAGAGTTCGTTAGGAATGAATAAGCTTAGAAATGTTTATTAAACGTGTGAGTGCATCTTTAAACTCGAAAATTGTCTAGGAGCGAACAGTACGACTGGTTGTTGGCAAACAAGTTTTGGAGTCGAAGAGAGTACGCGCTAAAACTGTTTCTAATCGAGTCCTTGCAGAAAATTGTGGAATAGGGTACAATCCTGTATAGTAGTGGCTAAAGATTGTGCTTTCTTTTTGAGTTCTTGCGGTTGATTAATAGAAAATTTGGCCATACAGATTCATAATTGGTTAACCGTGTTGACGATGCCACCACAGGTCAGATAAGATTGAGAATAACTCTTCTTGATAGAAGATTGTCAAGATATGATTTGGTTGGTACGGACCTACAATTCGCATAAGAAGTTTGTTGTTGGATGTTGACAAGTAATGCAGCTGCGCAAAGTTTTCAGGTTTAATTTTAGCACAAAAGTTTCCCTAGATGGATAAAATAATTATAAAACTATATAGTTAGACGTCAATCGCGTTTAAAAGAAGCATTTCTGATCTATAAAAACATCTTTCATTGTAATTCTTTACGACATTGGATCTTCTCAAAAAAAATTTCTAGTCCTCCGGAGGTGTTTATTTTGGCGTTAGTGTTACAAGGAGTAAGGATTTTCAAAGAGGGTAAAATATTTGAGATATTTTAGACAGTGTCAGATCGAAATGACAAAGTCAAACCTAGAATATGTTTTTATCAGCACCAAAGTTTACAACACCAACATTTGAAATATTCCATATTACGTGCTTGGGAAATATCGTCAACGCCAGAACCTTAATATTTTTACAATTTTAGTTATATATGCAGTTGTTTAAATTATGAAAAATCTAAAAATTAATTGTTAATTAAAGTGCATCATAAATTAAACTACATATTCTGGGGCTAAAAATAACTCGATTGAACCTAACTTACCTCAAAATTCATTTATACTTTATTTTTTGTTATTCGGAATTTTTGTGGTATGAAAACCGTATCTCGATAACAACTGAAGATTCAGTGTCGATTTTCTTGAAACGGTTGGCCGAATCGACATCTTTCAAGTATCTTTTTGGGTCATCAGGTGAAGGGATGAAAACTTCGAACAACAATCAAAATATAGAGGGGCAAAAAGTTATGAACATTTTAATGTACGCGAAGTGCTGCTGGTGGCGCCTCTACAATGTACATCAAAACTGTAAAATTGAAATAATCACTGCTTATTATTACAGACGCCAAAATCTCCAGAAGAGTGGAAGCAAATTGCAGCTGATTTTAATGCAATGTGGTAGTTTCCACTTGGTGTCAGGGTTCTTGATAGGCGACACATTACATTTCGAGCACCAATTTCAAGTGGCTCATATTATTGCAATAATAAAGGTGCTAACATCATTGTGCTATTGGGTTTATCTGATGAGAAATACCGGTTCCTCTATGTTAACATAGGCGTTAACGGACGGATAAGTGATGAAGGGGTGTTTCGCAACCAGAAACTAGCAGAGGCATTACAGAATGGTTCTCTTCACTTACCAGACCCTGAAGTATTATCAGGGCTCAACAAACCATTACCATACGTTGCCGATGAT
This sequence comes from Abscondita cerata, assembly GCA_030710515.1. Classification (NCBI taxonomy): domain Eukaryota; kingdom Metazoa; phylum Arthropoda; class Insecta; order Coleoptera; family Lampyridae; genus Abscondita; species Abscondita cerata. Next base: position 84,629 of record JALBCR010003129.1, read on the forward strand.
ACATTTCCTCTTTCAACAAATATAATGAAACCATATTTTTAATTATAGGTTATCCAGAGCTAGAGGAATAGTAGAAAATGCATTTGGTATTTTAGCAAATCGTTTTCGAGTACTCTTACATCCTATTGCTCTAAGTCCAGATAAAGTGGAGCTAATAACATTAACCTGTGTAGTATTACATAGTTATCTGGTCACTGAAAATTCACATTGTTACACTGAGACAGAAGGTGAAGATATTACAAGTCTTCCACGAATAAATCGTCAATGCTATAACCGAACAGCTGATAATGCTCGAGGAATTCGAGATAGTTTATTTTAATTCTCCTAACGGAGCTGTTGAGTGGCAGAATAATGCAATAAATAGATTTAATATGTACATGTGGTTTTATTTACAAAAAAATATAACTCATTAAAATAATTATAATTTATTACCTTTTTGTAATTGCAGCATATAAAATCTTAACAATCTCTTCTTCTGGCTCTATCCTTACGTTTTCGTTCCTAATTTTTTTAATTTGCTTACAATGAATTTTGCCAAGGCATCTTCATCATTGTTAATTTCATTGGCAGGTTGGTTCAATTTTGTTATAGTTTCCTTATTGTTGCAAGAGTTTTCGAAGTATCCTACATTAAAATGTCTCCACGATCTTGTTCAACATTTCTCCTCCCTTTTCTTCGGCTCTTGCTGAGGGGGTAGATGAAGAAGTCGAAGGAATGTCCTCAGTCTCTTTTTGGGATGTAAACTCCAATTCAAAACGTTCATCACCAGAAAACTCTTGGAGGACACCATTGCGATCTACCACATATTCTTGATAGGTTTCCACCTCCTCTTCCATCGAATCAATTGCAGATCGAACCTGCACATATTCAAACAAGAAAAACATCAATGTAAAGTACCAAATCGTTTGTGTATAAACCTGTAACAAATAACACAATGATTTAATCAGTTATGAATTTCTCACTTATTGCCTTACACTATTATTCTCATATTGAAAACTCTTGGAGAATTGTGAAATGAATGTACTCGCCGGCGAATTTTCCTGAGCGCAACAGGCTAGACTTTGAAGCCGATTAATACTAATAGATAAATAATATATTGTTGAATTATTGATGTCAATTTTTTTTTTGTACATGACGTGCATTTTAAACAGTTTTAGAAACAGAAAAAACAACAAATAACTATTTATGTAACAAGAAATAAAAATAGTGAACCGCCTACTAGAAATCTGAAATTGTCCCGAGTGATAGAACAGCCTTTTAAATTTGGTTTAATTGATTGTAACGCTTCTTCAATATGTTCCAGGGAACAGTTTGCCGGGCATGCTTATTTTTATATTTTGGTGACTTTAGCGCATATAAACAGGGATATTTTGTACCTCTTCTATCAATAATTGACACTTTGTTCTTTTGACCAAGACATTTTAGTGGTCAAAAATGTGAATAAATTACCACAATAAATATAAACAACAATATCACTATAATTAATTAACAAAGATCAACAATTAACAAACAAAATAACAAGAAATAACAAAGAACAAACAATAAACAATTAATGAAAACTCTAAATCGTGAACGACTACAATTTAAAAATGCGGAACATACCCGTTTGAGCACAGGTTTAGTGTTTAGGACGCTACGTAAAGGCGGGAATTTTAACAATATGCGCTGTTTGATGTACGCATTTTTAAAGTACTTTGTAGAATTTTTAGAACACGTTCAAATATTTTTGCGATGTAAATTTGGTTGTAGATTTACATTCAGAAGTACGTATGACACTACGCACAAATTAGAATGTAAATTTGTTTGTAAATTTTATATCAAATTTATAAAAGTGTCAGACGGCCTTTAAACTCGGATTAAAAAGGTAAGTATCTCCCGCCAACCCAAAAGGTCTTTTGTTTTAGCTTCAACCACTTAACGTAAAGCGCCCAAGCTCTTATGGAGCTAGTTAAAAACAAAACCAAAAGTCGGTGGTGGAGTCTACCCGAATAAAAATTTGCTTAAATGCTAGAGATTCAAACCGTTCAATGTCACATGTACGTGAGCTTCCTACGCATTAATATTGAATAGGTTACTTAAACATTAAAACTTAGCTGTATTCTGTAGTATGCAGTTCCGAGAATGAAAGTTCCTGCTAGTGACAGTACTCGACATCTCCAGAAGGTAGGTAACCCCAGAATTTCCTTTAGGAGAGATATGTAGCGAAGAACGGATGGCGAATATATATTATCTCGAAGTATAGATTATGGCGAATGAACGACCTTGCAGACCGTAGAGTTCACCGGCTGGTTGCAGCTTAATTTGATGCGAAACCGTGGTAGTCGTTAAGTTTATAGGCAAAGATTCTTAAATAGTCATTACAGCACCCCAGGAATTATCCAGGTGTAATA
>JALBCR010003130.1:0-88035 GCA_030710515.1 Abscondita cerata
TGTAAACAACAACCGTTACAAATGAAAAAAGAGGAATATCCATGAAGCGGAAGGATATGGTTTATTTTGATTTATTTTGTGAACATTAAAACAAAAATTCAAATTAGATGCTCAAAAACGTCACCGTCTTGGTCCAAGCATTTTTGAGCCCGCCTTTAAACGTTTTTAGTAACTGTAAGCTGTTTACCAGTAAAACTTCAAGTTGATATTTTAATCCCGATAATATTTATATAACAAACTATTGTAGTTTATAAAATCACAGCCACTTTAAACTTATATGAAAAATCATTAATAGCTCTGTCATTTTTGACTTTAGGATAAAAAATAATGGGACACTTTTTGTTCAGTATTTAGTTTCCTATCGATTGAAAATATTGTACACAGGGTGTCGCATTTGAAAAAATGAAACAATTTGACATAACTCGCGAAGATGTTTTCACCATAGTGATGAGAGAAAAAATGCTACTAGTTTGCCTGTAGCTCTAATAATAACAAAGTTAGTAATAGTGCCGACTTAAGTTTGAAAACTCTGTATATCCTTAGGTTATGTTGATGTGTGTATTAATGTTATTTTTAGTTCTCTAGAAAAAGGATAAATGAAGATATGTTTTAAGGAAGCAAATAAATAAAACTTTCATAATTGGAAATCCAAACATGGGGTTTAAAACCTTCTACTGGCATTTAATGTGCTTAAAATTGAAAAAGACATTTAAAGAAAATTTTATATTTTCTATTTCGAGATAGTCAAATACTTATAAACTCCCCGGAACGTTTACCTAGAAATAATATTAATAAAAGTCGCGGTTATTGAATTCTTCAGCAGTATTACTTTCGGGAGATACCGTTCTGTTATTATTTCTTTTCTTCGTAAACTTTTTTCAAATATCAAAAGTTTAAATTGTCAAAACGTATTACTTTCAGTTGTATTATTAAATAGTGCTTAACAAGCTCAACGATAGGCAAAGTAAAAAAAGGAAAAAAGTAACGAAGCAAGTCGTGTATCCAGGTAGCGGAAGCAGAAATCCCGTGTCCGTCTCCATGGTGACTGTTTCTATCTATTTAATATCACATAGCGTCGCTTCAGTCAAAATCAAGCTAAATTACATCGAGTTAGGTCTTGATCTAATTTGAATTTCATAAGCGACGTTGAATTTATTGAAGGTATTCGATCGAATCGTCCTCAATTATGTTTTATAAACTTGTAATAATACATTTTTTGTTCTAAATCTTTATTGTTTCGGTTTGATTAAAAAAAAAACCTAAAGAAAAATACGATAATGATTTCGGCAATTTTTCGTATATAGAAGCGCGAATGAAGTTATATCAATTTCGGGCTAGCAATATTCGTGTAAGCAATTCTCATCGCGGTTTCGCCGGCTGGTGAATATCGTCGCCGTCGCCGCATTTCGCAATAAAGTCATTTGGCTCAACCCCAATACATAACAGACAGATAGGAAGATGAGCCAAGTGCACGTGAAACCGGGAACAATAACTGCTAAGTCTTGGGTGCGACAGAGACGCACTATCAAATCCAATTAATTTACCTTACTGGGATACAAACGATTCGCGACAACAATATAACCGGCCGTACTTGATTTGAAAATCTAATTTCGGGATTTTATCATAATGCAATTAGTTTGTTTATCGCAAATGTAGATAAAATCAATATCAACTCACATTTGCATATAGTAAAAGTGCTTGTGCATAAATGATTCCGTTAGTACAATTTAATCCTGTTAACCATCAAGAACTAGTATCCAACTTTTCCAACACCCTCCAATTTGTGACGAGTATTACGATTGTTAAAAACTTGAAAATTACTGTCATCAGAGATGCAATTTCTGGAAGTTGCACTCGACAATATCAAATAATGAAGTTCTAATGCGATGAATGTGGATAGTGCTATATTATCCTACACTGTTATCAGTAGCCGTAACACGGGTAAGCTTTTATCCCACACGCTGCGACTGACGGGCTAAGCTATGTGACGTTCTTATAATTCTATTACTTATCTCCCGGTTGGACTTTTTATCTATTAACTCCGCCGGAACTGACTTTTGTAGTTCCTAATTATGTTATCCACTTCCCTTTATCACGTTGAATGAATAGTGCCAGTGTCAGTTGTTTGTAGAGCGGACACGCCCTCCAATGCATCGTCCTTTTGACTTGCTAAACGAATATTCGATATGAGCGTTTGCTTTTAGCACCCTCATTCTTCATCACAACTCGAATTGTGCGTTGATTAAATGATAAAACTTTTTAAGCTCCGGAAGGTATTTACTTAATCAGATTCTTCTTTGTAATGCATTTCTTAATAAAGGCTTTTGTGTCCAAAGGAAGACACTTGAGACTCTACATAAACATTCCTAAGCTATTTTCAAATATTTTTTATTTCTCTCATAAATTTAATCGACAATTTTTATTGTATCATAGAACAGTTATTGATGACACGTGTACCAAAAGCGAAACAGTAAACTACCGGTATCGCGTAAGGTTACCGCACCAATCAATAAGTTACAATTCAACCTCAGACGAAGAGGTTTCGTTTTGTTGTAACTCCCTGCATCCATACAAAAAAAGTTAAAACAGTCTCAAGTGTGTTGCATGTTCAATTAGAAAGTCGTGAAAATGAAAGAATCGGAAAACTATTAGAGAGCTTTATTTTACTTTGATTTGTTGCTATTGATGGTTACTTTCCGAGTATTGAATAAACAAAATTGATCATGGTAGTAACGTACAATAATTCATACGTTTCAAGATAAATTAATTGTTTTATATTACGAAACAAAACAATAAGAAAGTATAAAAATTTATTACAACAATCGTCAACTAAATTGTTAACGTCATTGATTCGAACTGATGTTGAAAAGTCATTTTAACAAGTTAGTTGAGAGATTTTAAATTTGAAAAAAAAATGGTAACGTTTTTAACACTTGAATATTTTTATTTCTTTGTTCCATTTAAATTAAAAAACATTCCAAACATCCCAAAGTGAATTGAGCAATTAATTGTAGAATTCCTGAAATGAAAGCCACATTTGTTGATAAAGAATTAGAACAAATGTTAAAAGACGGCATCGCCATGGTCATCGCCTATTCTTATGCTAAAAATGGTTTTTAGTAGACTACCGCCGGTTAAATATTGTCAGCCAACGTAGCTCAACGTTGGACAAACTAAGAGATGCCAAGTTTCTACCTGCTACATAACAACACTTGATCGATCGAGAGAAAACCTTCTCTTGAACCACACATATTTACTTACTTGGATTACATTATTGTATGCACTTAAACTTTTGAGCAACACTTGATAGTTTTGGAGAAGGTCATTAGTCGTCATATTTCTTCTGGTTTAACTCCCAGTCCAGACAAGTGTCACATTTATAAACCTGAATTGCCTTATCTCGGATATGTGGTGAACTCTAGAAGTCGTCTTTTTGTCCCGTAAAAGTCCAAACCATTATTTAAAATTCCATACCTAATAGTGTAGCTGAAATACGACGCATTATCAAAATGGTGTCCTGGTATCGGCGATTTGTGCCAAGCTTTTCATCAGTCATTTTCCTAAGAAAACGAGTAAAGTTTAACTGGACTGATGAGTGTAATAACTCAATTAATAAAATTAAGGAACACCCGTGCCTTCTTGCCATGACTTTTCGCTCTCATTTATAATTCAGACGGACACTTTGGGTCATGGAATCGGGGCGGTACTTACACAAAATCAAACCAATGGTGAAAAAGTCATCTGCTACATTAGGAAGTCTTTGACAAATAGCACAATAGAAAAAGAATGTCTTGCTGTCCTCTACGCAATCGAGAAACTTCATCCTTATGTTGCAGGTACAAAATTTACTGTCATCACAGACCACTACAGCCTCAAATGGTTAAACAGTATAAAACATCTAGTTGGGCGTATTGCTCCATCAGTATGACTTCGATATTGTTCACCGTAAGGGTAAAGTACATGTTATGCCTATCTCGTTCAGTTCCTATTATCAATGTGGCAAATTATTTTTCTAATTCGACTAAAGATGTACGACCTAATATTCTTTAAATATAAAAACAAAATTAAATTAACAATCGAATTCGCACAATTTCAAATAAAAGAATACTCAAATAGCCCCTGTAAACACTACCTTTTACCTTCTTGACCAATGCACCGCGCAACTCTTAACATATAACTAATCGTAGAGTGAGTGAGTACATAAACGCCACAAAGTTATATAAACTACGTTAAATTTATTTGAGGTAACTTTGAACCTCCAAAGTGGATCAAACAAATTGTAAACAATTTTGTCTATTCGACCAATTAACCCAAAAAAATAACAATGTTGACACACAAATAAAGAAAATATGTACAAACAATGCAACTAATTGTACTTAGAGCTAGTAATAATCGCTCTTTTCTTTGTATCTTAAACCTAAACCACAAATAGGAAAAATTCACTGCTGTACTTGAACAAAAACCACTATCACCGGGTTTTTAGACACCGCGTTACTACAAGGTTAACACAGTTTACCGCGAATTTTCTCATACAGAGTGGGTGGGTTTGTGATGAAGATTTGTAGCAAAATGCCGCTGAACAAATATGTAAGCATTTGAATACTGATGTATTTCTCATCTTTGGTGCTTCTAAACGACAACAGTCCCCAATACAAAAGTACAGAATTTGGTCAATTGGTCAAAATTTACTTCAAAATTTCGTATACGGCAAATTATCATCCACAATCCAATTCCACAGAAAGAGTCAATTGTTTTAAAAACAATGTTAAGTTTCTATATTTCTCAAAATCAACGTGAGTGGGATAAGTTTCTTCCTTATCTTTCTTGTGCCATACGTACTTCTAAACGCTTACGACACCATATTTTATTAAGTTCGGCGGCGAAATACCTTTCTCCGGTTCCAAAGTCTTAGACAGTAATTCCTCCGATGATGACGTTCTTCAACTTAAAAGATCTGCAGGCCTCGTTGCTCAATCTAATATCCTACAAAATATCTATCAAAGGTGCGGGTAAGATTGACCGAAGCCTACGAGAAAGCCAAACGTTACTATGATCTCAAACGTAACGTGAACGATGAAGTCTGGCGACGAAATATGTTTTGTCTGATGCTGCGCGGACTTCACTGCCAAGCTTGTGCCTAAACTTGTTGGTCCTTTTCTCATCAACAGAAAAATTTCTTGTTGGATCTACGAAGGATTAAGGAGTAATTACCACGCCAAGGATCTGAAACCATATTGTGAGTAATATTGAATTCTGGAACTGTTTTTTTTAATTATCTTCTTTATTTTTCTCTGTTTACTTTATTTTCCTTCTGGCTTCTATTCTTCTAATAAGATTTTAGTTTGCTAAATTCACATTATTCTTGTTTTGATTAATTTTTTTAAGAAGTTTAAGGTAAATTAAGAGTAGCATAGTCGAGAACATTAAGTAATACGTTATACAATTTGGATTTGGCGCCCATAATTTTAATTTAATTTGCTCACGACCTCCATATGGGCTATCGTTCTTATTGGTACTTATTAAATAACTTTGCCTTCGACTCCACTTCGTAGCAAAGTTGAGTTTCGCCCAGGTTACATTTTTTTTGTTATTTTATTTTTCCTATTGATAAAATCCATTATACTATCCCCCCCGCACGTTTTAGTGTTGAAATACCACCGCCCGCACCAACCAACCATCGATGCTGCTGATCGGAGAAAGGAGTGACCTGGGTATAACTCAGGTTCTTTTAACCCTAAGTATGTTGCAATTTTTTTTGGTACACCGCCAATAGTGTGCTGGCCAGCATTGAGGAAAATTTATATTTCGGTAGGTTAAAGAAACCCTTGACGAGGACGACGAGTTGCATATTCTTTGTATTCCGTAGGGTGACGATAAACATCTTCCACCAAAAATTGTAAGCGGTTTTTGTAACAACCAATGTCTTCCACAAAAAATTTTCCAACTTGCTCATTTGTTAAAACTCTTGCCTTCTTCGACAAGTAACGTAGAAAAACAACTGATTGACACCAATGCGGAAATACTTTTCGCATAGTGTAACTTGTGCTAATGCTGACCCATTTTATTCTTTCAGAAAACGGTACTTGGTAATATTTTTAAAATACACTGTGTCCACGGATGGGGTATCCTATAGGTAAAATTTTTTTGAATTTTAGTTTTAGCAGAAAATGTCATTCTTAATAAAAAAGTTTTGCTTGTTCTGAAACTCCATAAAATAAAATAAAATTCAAGTTTTTCAAAATGTGTCTCATTTCATAGTCAGTTTTATAAAAACCATAATATTGATGATTTGAGTCAAACAATAATTGATACCGTAAATAAAATTACCTCAGAAATGCTACGAAACGCTTATAAAGAATTTAGAAGGTGAATTGAGAGATGTTTTGAAGTTGGAGGAGGATATATTGAATAGATGTTCTTTGTTTACTGTTACTGTTAGTTTTTCTTACATGATTACTCTATATTGTTATTTTTGATAGTTACTATAATTCTTCGAATTTTATTTCATTTTATGGGATTTCAGAACAAGCAAAAGTTTTCATCAAGAACGACATTTTTCGCTAAAACTACAATTAAAAGAATTTTCATCTATAGGATACGCCATCCGTAGACACACTGTATACTATAACAAAGTAAACTATTAAAAATAAATATCTTTAATGAAGACGTTCAAAATGAATCCCAAAATACCGTGTCTGTCACAATGAAAAAACCGTTGTTATTATTTCAACATCATAATATAATAGCAAATTATTTCTAGAATAAGACCTCTTAATTGATGCCCTGATGAAGAGAGCAATGAGACTATTAAGACACGAGCAACGCTATTAGGAAATGAGTCGAAGACTCTAATACAGAGTGGGGCACTACCAACGAATTATTCTATAACATAAAAACGACAAATATTGTTAGAAATTTTAAGGCACATATATATCAACATTATTTGAAACCACATTTTAAAAATATTTTGGATTGTATAAGGTGCTCTAGAAACAAGTGCCATATCAAAGTTGGGTTATTTTAAATGGATCACCCTGTATTTTTTTCTATTTTTGAATTGTACCATAAAAAATAATGTATGTTCTTTAACATGTCTCTATACATACTTACTTCCTTTTCTGGGATAAATCGATTTTACCTGATTTGCAGACCCTCCAAAAAAATGCAATAACTTCAAGATGAATAAGAACAAGCAACTTTGGTTTACACCACCTTACTAAGAGCCTTCAACATCCCTTTTGCAATTTTACTATTATGTTATGATGTACAGGGTGTTTTTAATACTACCGCATAAGACTAACGACTTAAAACATAAATAGCTTGCTTAACTTAAATAGAACACCCTACATTTCTGTAGCTTGTTGAAAGCTAGAACTAATTACCTTTTAGTCGGTATTAGGGTTACCAAGTTACCTGTGAAATATCCCTAATATGAACATTATCTTGCAACTTTCAGTTTTAAATATTTACCTTAAAAATATTTATTTCTTCAAAAATCGAACATACTGTACATATCGACAAACTTTAACTTGTTAACTAAGAATGTAATACAAATCGCTCTAATAGTAGTACGATAATTTCGAAAACCATTATTTTTAGAATTTTTTAACAAAGTTACCAATGTTTACAGTGTCATCGATTTTGCTGAAACTAATTAGGGTTGTTTTTGTTTGTGACAGGTGGGCGTAATTCGACTGACTCTTAGAGCCCGGCTTATAAGTCATGAGCACATTTCTGTTATTTTGTTCTAAAAAAATTTTTAAGATTAATATTTTAAAGCTGGATTGGCCTATACATTAAAAATGTTTGTAAGATAATGTTCATTTTACTGATATCTCACAGGTAACTTAAATTCCAGTAAATTGCAAATTGTTAAACTCCCAAATTTTAAAATATCTCGAAAACTATCAGAGTTAGAGGTTGGTAACCCTAATACCAATTGAAAGGTAACTAGATATCAACAGGCTACAGAAATACAGTAGTATTTAAAACACTCTGTACATCATAACATAATAGTAAATATTGCAAAAGGGATGTTGAAGGTTTTTAGTAAGGTGATGTAAAACAAAATTGTTTGTTCTTATTTATCTTGAAGTTATGACATTTTTTGGAGGGTCTGCAAATCAGGTAAAATCAATTTATCTCAGAAACGGAAGTAAGTAGGTATAGAAACATGTTAACAAACATATATTATTTTTATCCTACAATTCAAAAAATAGAAAAAATACCTGAAGTGTTTTATTTAAAATAACCTAACTTTGATATAGTACGTGTTTCAAATAATCTCAATATATGTATGCCTTAAGATTTCTTACATTATTTGTCGTTTTAGTGCTACAGAATAATTCGTGTCGGTAGTGCCCCACCCTGTATACAAATTACAATACATGAGTAGAAAGAAAAATATTACCGTCACATAACAAATGACGACAGTATCACTTATTGTTTATTAAAAGAAATCGATATATTTTAACGGCTGTTTACGTAACGGGAGATTATCTGTGGAGCTAACTTTTTTTATTTGATTTAACGATGATTGCTTATCATAATAATTAATGATAGATGATTTTAGTTTGGCGGAGTTCAATTTAATTTCTTACTAAGGATGTTAAAATTATTTAATTGAAATAACGGCATAGTTGTGGGAAGATTAGTTTTAATACACGTCAATAGCATTAATGTCGTATGTTTTCACCCATATTGCTGATATTTGTTTTAATTTTATATTATAATCAATTACATGCTTGGATGGTTTGCTTGCTACTCATCAGTTTTCTTCTCTAAGAATACAACATATATAAAAATATTTGCCAAATTTACGTTAAAAAAATTATTTTTAGAAAATTTTTACGTCATTGGTGACGTGAAACGGTAGTTACTTTGCCAGAACTTAAACAAAAAACAATTAATAATGTCAACACTTTAGGTGAATAAATACTTAATCGCGTTCAAAATATATAAACTTAATTTGTAAGAAAACAAGACAGTCATTTAATTATAATAAGAATTCCATTAATCATATAGTTAATGTTTTAAAGATGGTTTTAATAATAGATCCAGATATGTGAATAGTGAATACATAAAGCTCTAGTCCTAAATCGTGTGTGTCAGATATTCAGCCAACATTTCCGGACGGAGAATAAAGGACAAACATGAATATTTTAGACTCAACAAATATCTGTATTTCTAATTAGTTTTCGAAATATATTGCATAGTTTTGTACACTATTGTTTGTAAGGAAATGCGTGAAATAATTTACTAGGATAAAGTATTTTCAGTACGAATTTACCTTCATAAAGTTTTTTCTTAAGTACACCATGTTAGAAATGCATTAACTACAATCCCAAGTAAACAAAAGTCAAGACTCAGCTTCTTTTAAAGTAATTTAATTGTTTATAATGGACTTTCTTTTATCAATTGTTTAATAGTTCCAATTACATTGCCTACTCACTAGTATTTCAATGGTCATCAATATTTGATGATAAATAAACAGCATATCCGTGTTTCCCTTTATTGAGGATCGTCAGTGTCTGGTTCACAACATTTTAATTTAAACACTACAAAACACTCCTCGGTTCACTTTTTTCTTCTACATTGCGAGAATTTCTGAACTTAATAATGTTTTAAAGGTATTTATGAAAAACTCGTACTCATTTAACATTTTTTTATGTTTAGAATTTTCATTTCTGTAACTTTATATGATAGCAATAGTTTTTTAATTTTTTATTATAAGTAAATTTAAGTAAAAATATTCACGTACTTTTATGACTTTACAATTTTAAAATATTTGTATAATGACTAGAAAGGCAGACCCTGGATAAAACGGGTAGCCGTTAGCAAGCTATTTTGACTACTAGAATTTGAAAATATAAAAACGTAAAATTTGTTACCCGTTGTGAGTAATAAAGCTTCACGATGTAGCCAATTTATAGAATATTCCAATGTATGAAATAAACCAATTGAAAATGAAAATTATAGAAAACTATAGTTAGCCTGATGTTAACTGTGAATTTTTCCTAAGTTCAGTTATACAGGGTGACTTTTTAAAACTTACAACACGTATAATTTCTAAACAGAAACGAATTTGAAGAAAAACTAAAATACGTCAATTTTAATATCGAGGAGGACGATTTTTGACATATTAATAACAGTTGTGGAATCAACTCCATAGCCCTCAGAGATTATACGCTTAAGAATATTTAAATGACATGACCACACTTATGATTAAGTTGTTTTTAGGAAATATAATAAAAATTTCAGTGGCGTACTATGTGAGTTTAAAGTATTGTGAGTCTACTGCAATAAAATAAGTAAATTTTATTTAGAAATTTTTTTCATAACTTTTACAATTTTTTCTTAGCAGATTCTGAAAATCTGAACCAACATAACATAACTGTACGTCATTGTCCATTTATCCAAAATTGTCTCTGTATTAATAACAAAGATAGTCCCACAATCCACTCAATTTGGGGAACACTGTATAAGTAAATTCGGTTTAGTGACAATAAATTGTGTAAAAACAAAGAGTCAAATCAATTTTTTATTCTAATTTAAGGTTTTTTTACTATTGGTTTTTAGGGTTTACGTCTCCCGGCATGCCTCTCTTTTCATCGCCTTTGTTGAGTTATATGTCTTCTAATTTTTGTAAACATATATTGCGATGGTTTAGCAAGTATATTTAATAAAAAAAATTAATGATTAAATTCGAGATGTGAGAAATTTGTTTTTTAATAAATTCAGGTCGATTTTCAGAAGTTTAATTTAATTTTATACTCTTAATTTTACCATGCGCTTCCTATATGGGCAAAATACGCCACAAAAACGACGAACCGTAGATGGCTCTACCGTCGAATCGCGACGAAATTTCTCCAGTTTCCCCTCCTTTATTTTATTTTTAATATGAAAGTGGTTTAAGGTTTGAAGTTACTGCATTGTTACAAGATACTGAATTGATCATAAAATTAGTTAGCGTAATTTTTGTGACAATGAGTAAATATGAATACGTCATTTGCATAAAAGAAAAAAGAGGAAAAAAAAATTTTTATTTAAAAAAATAAAATAAAAAAATAAAAAAATATAAAAAAAAATTATTATTTTTTATTTTTTTTTTATTTATAATTTATTTTTATAATTACCCAAATTAATATAATAAGGAAAGAATTTGTTAATGTTTCTTTAATTCCAAACATTATGCTTACGCATTCACGTAGCGTCCGTATATAGCTATCAAAAGGGTTTCTAAGAAAATTAAAATCCCTTTAACAACTTTTTGTTATTTGTTATTGGAACTTCAACGTTGTCATTAGAAGGTAACAAAAGTTTTGTGTGTAATTAATTCTGGAAAGAATATTCAAAATTAGTGAATTTATGTTATTTTTTCTTCTTAGAATCAACTTGCGCATCTATGCAAATTACAACCGAGGACGTCCTTCTTGATTAAAAAAAAAAACTCAGCAGGTTCATCTTTTACAACTGGGTCCGAAGCTAATAAATTGTTTATCACGTAGATTGTTTGAAAACAAAACAGCTAAAATTTTTTTTTTAATTGTTTTAATTAAGACGTTTGGCATAAAGCTTTATCAGTTATTGTCTAAAAATTATAAAATATTTTATTCAGTGTATCAACTATATATTAGATTTTAAATAAAAAAAAACCATAAAATGTACAGAATTAAAAGAAAACATGAAAAAAAATCAATAGTTTTAAACGATTAATACGACAATAAAACGTACCTTAAAATTAATTAATGAAAATATTTGAACAAGTTAAAAACACTACATATATTTAAAGTGAGATATAGACAAACTTCTACGACAAACAATCAGCTGACTGAAAAATTAACAAACAACAGCTGTAAAACTAAAATCAATTTATAACATAAAAATGATCTTTTTATCATAACTTGTATTGATGCAAATTAATTCCATTTCTTACAAATTAAATTGTTGTTTTATGGAAGTTTGAAGCAAAATTTAAAAATAAATTCGTGGCAAGATGAATTAGTTAAGTGCACATTTTTTATTTTTTATTATGCACGAGCAAGTTACTTATTTTGCGATAAGAACTAACAGCTTTGAAAACTGCTGAGTTTGATTCTTGAATCATTCTTGAACGTAGGCACCAATGTGTTACATTTATGCGATGTAGTTACAAGATCCATGGCTACAGCATTAGTCGTTCGTGGAAACACTTTACAAATTAACAGTTTGGTGAACGAAGGTGAAAGGGGCATTAATTGCTTGTGGGAGATCTTTCCGAACTTTATAATCAATAATTTTACTTTCAATTTGGATAAAAACCTTTATTGCAAATTTGTAATGTGAATTAGAAGATAGATAGAGAAGTGATGAGAGCGTAAATAGTTGGAAGCTTATTTTAGTTGGGACATAGGACATGTTTCCTCTAGATCAGAGAGTTAGGAAAAAGCACGACGTAGAGTAGAAAACTTTGCTAGGTTATGTAGTAATCGGTCCTAAATCGGGATAAGTGCCTATCCGTTATTGAATATATTGTAATCTACTGGATCTAATTCATCCAGAAAAGTGATAAAAGAGAGGTATTTAAATGTTTATCAAATAGAATTAGTCATTAACTGTAGCATCTATATGTAGAAAATAAAAACATCAAAACTGCAGAAAACATGTGTTTCAATAGCTAATTTTTCTTCATCAGCAGCAAACTGATTGTAAAACAAAAACATTAGGAGCTACTAATAAGAAAACAAAATATCCTACACACTGAAGGATTTCATAAAAGTACTTCATAATTTCATAATAATGAAATCAAATTTAATTACAAAATGCCAACATTCATTCTCGAGATTGAAAATTATTCTAGCATACCTCCAGACTTACGCGATTTAAATGCATTACTCTAGAGAGAAAATTTTTCTCACATTGGTGAAAAGCGTTAGCCTGGACTGCCATCGCGATGACAAATTCCTCTCAAAATGTTGATTTCGAACCTTGGTTGTGGAGAAAATATAGTATGTTACACGATAAGAATAAAAATTCCTGATGCTAGAGATACTTCACCCCGGCCTCCGGCTTGTGCTCAGAACCTTTTTATTCTACCTTTGTTAAATATATTATTCAATGTTTGACCATAAACCACCGGTGGATGGTGAGTAATTTGCGAGAGTATCATCGTTGTTTAAAAATGATTTGTTTTACATTACTACACAATAACTAAAAATCACAATTAACATTGACGTAACCGAGGATATTTTTAAAATGACCTTGTTTTGAAAATAAGAAATTTACTCGATTCTATATGTACACAATGCTTAGTCAAACTACGTGTACAGAAAAATGTTAATTTTTTAATTTGCTACGTTGCAATTTTTCATTTTTTTAACGTTGTTGTTCAAATTATCGCGGCCGTTAATCTTTTCTCTATTTATACAGTTAGCGTAGAACATTAATTGATTATATCTAATGTGTCTAGTAAGTTTGCTACTTTTTTGAACAATTCGCTATTGTAAAATGGTTCCTATTCCCTCCGATTCCTGTTTTTTTCAAGGGATTGATATCTTTAAAATCACCATGTGACTATTTCCCTCTACGGATTCTGTTTTTTAATTTTTTTTTATGTTTTTTTTCCTTATCTGACGACATAACTCTTCCGAGCTTTTTATCTTGCTGGGGGGGAATCTGTCAGAAATGTTTGGGTGTATTTTTTTAATTTTAGTGTCTTAAGTTAATTGTAAAGTGCAAAAAAGTATTCTTCTTTCAAAGTTGGATTTCTAGAAATTTAGTTTTTGAAATGCAATTAAAAGTTAATTTAACCACAGAGTAGATTTTATATATATATGATGACGTTTTGCTAATCATGTAGCACTCAGATGAAAACGTTTATATACAACCAAATTATTTGTGTAACAAATTTTTTTTCAGTGTAGGTTACTAAAACTTCTTTTTCTTACTTATTTAGATTTAAATTTTAAACATTTTAATCAGCACCATCTATTGATCGTTCAATAAAATTTTACAAACTTTTTCGTAAAGCGGAACCAACCTTAAAGTAAAAGTTTCCTTTGAACATCAAAACAATTTCAGCATTACCTTTAAACACAAAAGATTAGAAAACGTTTAATAATAAAATTTTTAAAGCAAAAGTTTTCACTCTTAAAAAATACTTTACCATAAAGTGTTTAAAAATTGAAAATATCTTTTCGTATCTATACAAATTTTGTATGCTATTTAAAAGATAGCATCATTTACATCTACATTTTCCAATATTCAGAATAAAAAAATTAGTCTGAGTAGGATCAAGTAATCAAAAAGCTTTAAGTGATGTCTACTAGAAGAGGAAGAAGTTGTTCACTTCACCCCTAAGTGATTCATTAATTCTTCGCAATCCTGCGCTTGTATAAATTACTAGTGAAAAAAACTGCAGTAGAGATAAGTAATGTTAATGTTTTTAGCAACTGCAGCATATCAAGTAGCAATTTACTATAATGTCTACACCTGAGTAGGGTGCTTTAATCCGACGGCACATTATATGCAACGTACTTAAAATATAACGACGAAACTTGAGGCTCGACCGTTTCATGCGACGGCATTATTCAAATAAGACACGTTTTCATTTATTGATTTAAGAATAAGTAAAGTATATACCCAAAAGAAAATTCTCTTCAAACTACGTTCACTATAAACGCGAAAGTTCGTACAAAAGTTCGGATAAAAAATATAAAAGAAAAATGAAAGTTTAAAACTTAAATTTTTTATATTGAAGTCAACAAAAATTGAGATACATTTTTAAATTAAAGGTCACAAGTTTATGAATAATTTATTAGATAAAAATTGCGATGCTCAGTTAATAACATAAAAAAGATTGCTTTTTATTCAATGAAAATGTGGTTCAGTTGTTTTTCTTTGGCGTATTTTTTTCAGAAACGTTTATTATTTTTTGAGAAAAAAGTTTAAAAAAAAGAAACTTTTTAAAAAATGTGTTATTACAAATTACGAGATTCTAATTACCTAGTACATTTACATAATCGTACATAAAATAATAAACTTTTAAATTAGCAATTTCGACCACTTTGGTTGATACTGTACGTCTTTAAAAGTGAATTTATTTAAACATAGCTTCAAATAGATTAAATTTTCAAAATATTTTTTCAAATTAGAAGATATGAACATGAAAACAATTAACATCAGTTTCTCGAATTAATTAAAATTAAAAAAACAAATAAAAAGCAAGAAAACGTAAGAAGGAGCCAAATCTTTTGAAAAAAAAGACAGACTGGAATAAATACTCAATAAAGTTGGGGGAAGGGGCGGATTTTCTAAGGCATACAAATAGACTGACAGAGAGGTGGACAGACAAAAAACACAAGTATTCTGCAAATAATTAAATTATATTCAGAAAATCCTTTGGTTTTAAATTTCTACTATATTTAAGAAATCCCAACAGTTCACTGTAACAAGGAATTGATTGTTATTCATCATCACGTAGCTATTCCATCAATCATCAAATGTAAGCCTCACCAATTCTCCTCCATTCCATTCTATCTTCTACTTTTCTCATCCAGTCGGATCCTGCGAGTCTCTTAATATCATCTGCCTACCTATTTAGTTTGTGAGCTTCCTATGCTTCTTTTGTGTTGCCGTGGTCTCCATTCTATACTTCGTTGGATCTACTTATTATCCTGCATACTAGCGATATGACGTCTTTCCTTAACTCTTTGGGTTTTTTATAGTCTATCAATTATATTTTGATTCATTGACCACGTCTCCGTTTAGTAGGTTAATACAGGCAATTTCGTTTGTCATATATTTGGATTTATTAATATTTATCTTTAGCCCTATTTCTTTTTACTTTACTTGTAGCTCATTGATCATTGTCTCTAATTCTTCTTTATTTTCACTGAATACCATAATATCGTCGGCAAAACTCAGGTGGTTTAACATTTCGTCGTCTGTAGATATTCCTTTATTGTCCCAGTTAAGCTGTTGAACATATCTTCCATAGCTAACGTAAACAATTTTGGCGACATTGAGTCTCACTGATTTTTTCATTTTGATTTTGTAGATTTTTTTGCTTAAAATGTTGCCTATTCATATATTTGCTTTATTATAATAGTGTATCTATGATCTATTCTGCAGTTACTTAGTGCATATTCTACAAAATCAAATGTTTTTTCATAATCGATAAAAGCTATACATAATGTTCTGTTGTATTCATTTGTTCTTTCGATTATTGTCTTTGCAACCTGTAGGTGATAAAGTGTACTATGGCCTTTGCAAAATTCCGCCTATTCTCTCGGCTGGTATCTGCCCAGTTTATCTGTTATTCTTTCTGTAATAATTTTGGTGAATACTTTATATAGTGTCGTCATGAGACTAATTGGGCGGTAATTCTCTAATTTTTAATGTTTCCTTTCTTAACTATTAAGATCATTATAGAGTTGTGCCAATCTTGCGGTGTCATTTATTCTGTAACACATTTGTCATACAATTGTTGTAGTAGGTTTAATACTGGGCTTCCACCATATTTGAGCATCTCTCTTAGTATTTGGTCTTCTCTAGGAGCGCGTCCGTTTTCATTTTCTTTTTTTTTTTTTTTTTTTTTTACTCTTTTTTTTTTTTTTTTTTTTTTTTTTTTTTTTTTTTTTTTTTTTTTTTTTTTTTTTTTTTTTTTTTTTTTTTTTTTTTTTTTTTTTTTTTTTTTTTTTTTTTTTTTTTTTTTTTTTTTTTTTTTTTCCCTGTTTTTTTTTTTTTTTTTTTTTTTTTTTTTTTTTTTTTTTTTTTTTTTTTTTTTTTTTTTTAATTTTTTTTTTTTTTTTTAATTTTTTTAAAATTTTTTTTTTTTTTTTTTTTTTTATTTAATTTTTTTTTTTTTTTTTTTTTTTTTTTTTTTTTTTTTTTTTTTTTTTTTTTTTTTTTATGAGGTGAATATGTTTTTTGTATAATCGTCCTAT
This sequence comes from Abscondita cerata, assembly GCA_030710515.1. Lineage (NCBI taxonomy): Eukaryota > Metazoa > Arthropoda > Insecta > Coleoptera > Lampyridae > Abscondita > Abscondita cerata. Next base: position 16,926 of record JALBCR010003130.1, read on the forward strand.
TCCTTCTCATGGATTTAGTGTTGGAGCGTATACCTAACTATCGCATCGTCTTTTTTTTTTTTTTTGGTTAAAAAATAAATCTTTTTTTTATTTTTTTTTTTTTATAAAATTTTTTTTGTTATTTTTAATAAATTAATTTTATTTCTTCTTTTCTTTTTAATTTATTTTTTTTTTTGTAAAAATTTTTGTTATTTTAAAAAATTATAAAATTTTTTTTTTTTTTTTTTTAAATTTAAATTAATTTTTATTTTAAATTTTTATTTTTTTTTTTTATTTTTTTTTTTATTTTATTATTTAAATAAAATAAAAATTAATTAAAAAAAAAAAAAATTAAAGTTTTTTTTTTTTTTTTTTTTTGTTTTTTGTTTTTTTTTTTTATTTTTTTTATTTTTATGTTTGTAATATTAGAAAAAAATGTTTTTTTAATTGGTTTTTTAATTTGATATTTTTTTGTAATATGTTTTTTAAAAAGTTTTTTTGTATTTGTTTTTTTAAACGCGCTGGCCAGACGTGTTGGTGAGTGGGAGTATAGGATGAGGTAGGGATTTCTAAAATTGGTAGGATTAGGGTAAGGGCACGATTTCCCATTGTGTAGGAGGTTAGGCAATCTAGTGCTCGCGTGGGCAGGATCCCAAGTTCCTGAGATAAATTTGTCCTCTGTCGGGGTCGCAAAGGAGTACTTGCCTACTACCCAGAATAAATAATAGTTAGTTAATACCACATTGTAGTTTAATAACAAAAATATTTATGATTTCTAACTAAAGTTATAGAAGTTTTCCTGAAAAAGGGGATAAATGGAAAATATTTGTGCAAACGGAAAAAATTTTAATAATTGTCCCCTGCGCGACACCTAACTAGAAAAATGTATGTCTAATTAGTTTGCGAGATAGGATGAGAAATGTCTGGCGTCAAAAAACTGAACAGAATGGGACTCCTTGACCCGTAGATTTCCGCCAATCTAAGCGAATCTATGTTTCTGAAATAGTTATTTGTGTATCAAGGCTACAAAAATAGTTCTTTTTGCCGTTCTGATCGTTGATCAGAAATGGACGAAAAAGAAAACCTTAACAGCAGTAGTGCACACAATTTTTAGGCACTCACTCTCTAGTATTATTGTTAAAAATAATATTTATTAAAACAAAGTTATGTTAGTACCATTTATTGTTAAGAATGTCAATATCAATCTGTCATTTTACAAAATCGTAATGAATTGCTATTGTCATTTTAACGAAGCTGCGGTTTACTTTTTACGGTCACAAATAAGTAGGTAAATTCTCTTTTAAAGATGAACTTTTAAAAAACCAATTTTTGAGCTTATATCTAAAAAAATATCGATATTTCGAGTTTGGTCAAGAGGACCAAAATTGTAGAGCGCAAAATTCCCCACCAAAGATTACTTTGGATCGCTTGTATGAGCACGACATTGCGAGTTACAACTGATCAAAGATATTTTACCATTTTCGCGATTATGGGGGGTTCCAGAGGGATCGAGATCCCAAAAACCGAGAGCAAGTACTTTTCTGCATGCCTATGTGATTTTTTTAGTTTGCGTAAATACTTCCTGCTCAAATGACATTTTTATGAAATATTGGCCATATTGAAAGCTTAAATTGTGTTTAAAAATTATTCTTCAATGGTTGATCCATTTTTTTGTGATTTTGAATCTTCTGGATGAGAGGTTTTACAAATAAAGAAAATAAGGGGAAAGCTTTGGTGAAAAAGTAATGGTTGGTATTAAATAATATAATATGTATTGCAAGAAAAACAAAATTTATTACAAAGAGAAGTAAAGTCCGAAAACATATGATGATGAAAGATATTCTGAAACTTTTAGATCAAAAGAGAAAGTACAACAATTTAGAAATAAGGTAATTAGAAACGTAGTCAATTTGATTAATCAGTTCATAACAACCTGACTTTGTTTCCTTCAAGGTATGAGATAATTGGTACCTTGACACCATGAACTGGTTTGGGTGCTGTTTAATGGCCAGTTAAATACCTGTCTTTAACAAAATAGATGTCATTCTATATCTGCTTTTACAGTTTTAAAAATAGCAAATCCTTTTGAACAGTAAATAAGTTGGAAATCTATTTATATCGAGATGGTAAATTAATTAAAGAGTTTTGGAAAAAGAATCAATCTAGAGGAGGTGTGTGACTCCACTATGAGGTCAGCATTTGACAGAATAGGTCAGTTCACAAAAACCACAATGAGTGGAAAAACTACCAGCCGAGATTCTGAAATTCCTAAAAGATGTTGTCCTTAAAATATGTATAAATGTCATACCTCCGGGATGATACAACGTATTTGGAGAAGAAACAATTGTTACCCAGTCTAAAAAAAATTAAAAGCTAATGGATGTGATAACTAGAAAATTGTGGTCCTAACGTCACACCTTTCCAAACTATTAATTAAAATATTATTCGGAAGAATTGAAATCTGGTGGAAGACTGTATGGAGGAAATGAACTTAAACTTCACAAAATAAACGAATAAGATTAGCATGAATTTTATTAATCAGTATATGTATCGGTCTAGAGAATCCGTTTGTTATTAGCATTTGAACTGTGGTACCACAGACGTATAACAAAATTAAAAGAAACGGATATGATGACTAATGAAGAGTTGCAAAGTTGGAATGGGTTGGAGAGACTATAAGCGTTTGGGAACCCGTGTTGAAGAGAACAAATAAGAAATAAGTCTAAATCAATCACATCATGTTACATAAACTGACGAATTAAAATGTATCTGGATTATTTTCCGATTTTAAACTTGCCTATTTATCACTTTATCACTATTATCAAATTTTCTGAAACACTTATAGTATGAATTAGTTTATGTATAACATAAGGTTCCTATTGATGTAAGCGACATTCATAATCGTAAAAATTGCACAATTTGCTGACTTAATGAAGAACACAAAATATTCGTCATGCTTCTGCTATTTTAACCACCTCTAACATTGAATTTTTAACAATAAATCGTTTGAGGTCCTCATGTCTACAGGATCCGCTAAAGAGATAAAGGGGAGTAAAATAAAGTTATCAACGCTGTACATTCGCCGCGCGAGATACTAGGAAAATCCGGAACACCGCCTTCTTGTTGATCCCCCCTCCATTCCAACTACCTGGAAGATCACAAAGCTAGTGCCTCTAACGCCATCTGCGATGCCCCAATCCCTCACCGCCTTAAATCCGTTCAGTGATTCGATTTTAAACGCGAAGAAGTCAATTGAAGTTCATAGACAGTTGGAAGAAGTTTTGGAAAGTTCTCAGCTCCGGCACGTCCGCAAATGGTGAGGGAGTTCTCGAAGGACGCACAGACGTTCACTTGACGACAAGGAGCGGCTGGAATTCGATCATGCCCCTACACCCTGATCTTGCTCCCAGCGACTTTCTTGTTTCCGAATTTTTGAAGCACACTGGGTGAACAACCTTCAGTACAGATGAAGAGTGAAGCGGTCACCTATTGGCGGCCTAGCGGGGAGTTCTTCGAAGCGGTTTTCAGAAGTGATAACTCGTCAGAAAAATGCGTTAAGATCTGGCGACTATTTGAAAAATAGTTTAAATACTTTCGTGGTATACATATTATTAATAAAATGCCTTAACCCACAATTGACCTTATTGCCCCTCGTATAATGATTTTGGTGCATCAAAGAGAAAAGAAAATTGATTAAGAAACGTCTTGAAGAGGTATTGCTGTTGTCTGACAATGACAAATTTCGTAACTCAAAGAATCAAGAGCAAGTAATTAATTTAAGAGAGCAATTTGAAGACTTTGATTTCGGAGAGTGACTATTTCAGTAACGCATTCAAAGGTCCATAAAAGATTTGATATTAAATCAAAGTTAAGGACCAATGGAGTGCATGATTAAATTAACGGGATTTTATGCTATTAATTCTTCAAGCAGTAACAGTTGAAAAAAATTAATAGAGTTTGTAATGAAAACCAAATGAAGATCATGACCACACAATTCTGCCACAAAAATGTTCATAAAGTTACGTGAATATCCCCACATGGTAACACTAAAAATCAAATAGTCTAAGCACTAATAGAGACACCCACAGCATCAAAGAGGGCAACAATATAAAAGGTTCAATATAAAACAACTTGAGAATTTGGAGAACAGAAAAGATTTTAAAGTAGAAGTCACAAAAAAACTTGAACAAGAATTGACAAAACAAGGAATAGAAAAAAAGTGGAAAGTAGTAAAAAAACGCTTATAGAGGTAGCACAGCAAATGCTGAAAAAACCTAAAACAACAAGTAGAAAAGATTGGTATGATAGTAAAAAAAAGTTTCGAGGAGGGAAGCAAGGCTAGGATTAATATGCTCAAGGGAACATAAGAAACTAAAAAAATTTACCCATAAGTCAATAGAAGTAGACAAAACAAAGTGGGAACCCTAGAATATTGTAGAAATCAACGAGGAGAGCTAGTAGGTGATGCCTATAATACAGTAATAAAATAAGAAGTTAGAGAGCCAACACAACAGGAAAATTATAATAAAATTTAAAAAACTGAAGGACAGGTGAAATAAAGCAGTTATAAACATACAAAAAAGGATGCCACTGAATGTAGTATTTTAGAGAATATAATTGTTTAATATAATATACAAGATTATGACCAAAACAGAGTAGAAATGCATATTGAAAGGGTTATCGTGGAGTATCAAGGGGGATTAGAGCATAGAGATTCACATCAGATAAGATCTACGTGATAAAGCATGTACAAACGACAAGTTACGACTTCATATTTTGTTCATTGACTTCTGACAAGAAATAAAATATACAAAACAATGAAAATAATTTAAATTCTTGATAAAATAATCCGATTAGACAGTATGGCACTGAAAAATTTAAAAAACAGAATACTTGTATAAGATAATATCTCAAGAGAGTTTGGAGTGGGGTGGACTTGAAGCAAGGGGACCCACTGCTGACAACACTCTTCAATCAAAACTCAAAGCTATAAGTTAGACAGTAAAATTAAAACCTCAGGAATTATAAATCACAACAGGCACTAGTGTATCGCTTTTGCTGGTGATGTGGCTCTAATCAGCAGATCTTTAAAATAATGAAAAAAGTAATTAGCAACCTGGAAAGAGCGCCAAGAAAACGTGGGTTTAAAGTGAATACCGATAAAAAAGTATGTGAAAATAATAAAGTGACAGAAAGTAAAAAGAAGGACAGCAGTTACAGAAGAATGAAAGACTTACCATTTTGAAGAAGTAAGACAATTTGAATAATTAGGAGTGATAATAACCAACAAAAATTAAGAAGAACCAGAAATAAGGAGTAGACTAGAGAAAGAAGTTAAAGCAGCTGGAGCGCTAAAAACTTCTGAAATCCAAACACGTCTGCATGGAATCTATGGTATAGAACAGTAGTATGCCCTGCAGTTATGTATAGTTTTGAGCTCTGGGTTATGAACAAGCAAGAAATAAAAAAATTAGAAACTTGGGAAAGGAAGATGCTAAGAAGTATTTATGGAGGGATAAGGGTAACGAAGGAAAGTGGAAACAAAGAACAAACAACGAAACTATTGAAGTCTATGGAAAACTCACAATAGTCCAAAGAGTCCAAAGAGATTTGAAGAGAAACTGGAGTAGAGAACTGGAAATAAAAAACCTAAGACAGGAAAGTATGGAAGCAGATAGTGCTACAGATAGAAAATACTACCCTTTAGAGAACAAGGAAACCATAGGCCTAAAAGGCCTGAAGCGCTAAAATTGTATATAAATTCTAATTAATTTACGTTTAAAATATTATATTTCCAACAATACAGGGTCCTGCATTAATACGTCGTTCTTTCCTAACGGCTAGCCCATTGAAGATAAGTAAAAAAAGTTTATACTAAACATAATTGGTTTAAAAACATCTACTTTGTAAAATTATTTTTAACGATACAGGGTGTCCCATTTTTAAGGGATGCATTTTATACCTTTCAAGGTGTTCTAAGGTAGTTTCTCAACCTCTACATAGCCATTTAATTATTTTTTTATTTGCTGCCAGTATTGCCAACTTATAATTGTTTTTCTGCCTAAACTTCGTAGTTTTTGAGATATTTAATAGTTATGAGAAAAAAACAATTTTAATTACAATAAGTTTTGCAACACTTATTGTATTATATTTTTTACACCGAAGAAGGCCGTTGGTGGAAAATAAATTGCATACTAGCAGATGTCAGATGTCGACGTCCAAAAAAAATCGCCTCTTAAGGTATAGTAAACCAATTTACGCAAACTATTGTTGGTGAGATGGTGCCACTTGTAAAATTTTTGTTATTGAGAGTTTTAGGCAACCTATTTAACATAGTACAAAAATTTACCTGGAAGGCGGTACGTTTGACAATGGTAATCCTTTTCACAAACTTGTAAATAGCCAATTCTACTATTTGCAAACGGTACTATGAGTTTGGGAGAAAGGATAATCCTTTAGGGAAAGTACCTGAAATATGCATTACAAAGACGTGATTAACTTTTGAAATAGTTATGTATTATCTGTGATTAATGATAACATAACAATAAAGTAAATTTTGTACATTATTGAATGCCTAATTTATACAATGCACTTGTATTCAATGCATAGGTACGGTAAGTCCACACATGAACTGAATTTCGAATCGAACCTTACCGTAAACCAGGTCATAAAAAGATAACAAAAGAATACAAGTTATCAAATACATGATGGAGTAAATTCCAGTTGATATAAGACATAAATATACGATGATATTTTTGAGCAAATAATACCTATAATATCTAAAAAGTAATTTTACTGCTTATTATTTAATAATATTTTACGCTACTTTTTCAGCTGTCCAATTGAATTAATTATTACAAAATTTTACAGTATCTTCCTGGGATACCATAAAATTTACTTCATATGACACAACTACCACACACACAGATAACAATGAAATTCCAAGATAATGGTTGCTTATTGAAAATCTTCTGCAACAAGAACCAAATGGATTTCAATGAGATTCTATTCAAAGCACAGTAACCGAAAAATAAACTAAATAATAATGGTTATTCAATCAATTATTTAGATTTACTTATTAATAAAATTTAGAAAACAAATTAAACCTATTTCATTATAAAACTTACATTAATGCTTATTTTTAATTATCAGATAAATTTTGTAACCATGGCATTTTGATTTAAACGATGTTATTTACAATATTCATTTGGTTCTCTTGCTCTCATCCCTCTAGGTATTCTTGGGTCGGCAAGTTCGGGCAACACACAGTTTTTATAGAAATTAATTAATTTAGGTAACATCATAGTATTGAAAAAATTCATATCTCTACTTACTTCTAAAATTACGATATCTACGTCTGTATACAGTATTAAATCACAAGAATTAATTTCAAGTATATTCAGTTGGCCTTGTATTTGATACAAATACTTGTGATTTTTTAAAGTTACCTTATCATCTTCAAATAATAGACCTAAACAATTTTTTTCTTAGATACTAGTGTTATGTTTTCAGTCCTTATGGAATATAAACACTTCACTTCTATGAGTTTTTTATTATCGACTTTTCCATCGGGAGATGCCGCTAAGAATGGATGTTGTATTGAAATATAAATGCCACATTTTTGAACTTGCACATTCCTCAAAGTTTCGTATTTCTTGATAGCAGTATCTTCCATCACTCTTCCATACATTATTGGTTTACTGTTACTTGCTGAATCTGGATTGCCATACAACAAAGTTTTCAACAAGTTGTGACATGGTGTTTTGTTCTTCGAATGCAAACGTTATAAAAATTAGATGCCGTTATTCTATGGCGCCGTATTTGATGCCATAACATACTTTTGATTGTTCCACGGTTTTCAAGAATATATTGTCCCTGTCGTTAGCTTCTTCCTTCAGAATATTTGAGATTACTTCAATTTTTGAAGTTAATTCTTCTTCACTAATATCAGCAGTGGCTGCGTTTATTCCGTTCACTTTCGGCGTTTGAATTTGTTTATTGATTTTCTTTTAAGTTCCTTTTTCGCACAATATCTTGTTGTCGTTGTCGCACAGCACAAAAGTTGTTAATTACAGGAAAGTTGAAAAATTTCTTGTGCCAAGTAGGACCCGAATTAAAAGACAAACCAGCAGCAATACATCTTCTTCCATACGATCCATTCTGTGTAAAATTAATCCTCTTGCCACCTGTAAATTTGGCCACTAAGGACATATATCTTTCTGCATGGTTGGTTGTTTCATTTGGCACTAATCGTTCTGATTTTTTGCGACATTTTCTATTAAGTTTATGATTTCTTTATATAAATTACAGCTTGTTAGCAGAGGAATAAAATTGGTTTCATTAAGTTCCTTGCGTTTACAATAAACGTTTCTACAATTTGAATGATTTCCAAAAACGTGTTGAGGAATATTCAAAATGTCATGGTGTAACGTAGCCGTATCCTTATTATTTGAGATAGCACACCGCAGTGACGTAGATAAACGTTGCAAATTATTTTTAATATTCTTCGCCCAGAAATGTCAAAGTTACTGTTTTTGATAATTTATTCAAGTTTGATGTAAAAGCTCGTGTAACGTGATTTGCACATTCCAGCTTGTGAATAAATTTTCCGTAACTCACATTCTGAATAAGACGAGCATAAACGCTTGAATCTCCATCTCCAACAAAATATTTATATCTTAAACCATATATTTTTCCGATTCTGCAAACCCTTGAACAATAATTTCTTGTTCCATACTACTTGATGGTCCACTGTAGTTTTAAAACAAACATGGGGCTTTGGATCTTCTCGCTTCTCGGAAAAACAACAAGACAAGCAAAATTTATTTTTAACTCCGAGATATAAAAGACGTTTAGTTTTCTGTCCTATTATGCATGCAACCCCGGAATTGGATTTGTAACTATGACCATAGGATCGCTTAGCCCAACCTCCATCCACAATAACAGTGATGAAAGGAAATCCTTGTTCAATATTTCCAGCTTCCAATGCATAACCCTTTTCAATTTCAGCTGTTTGTTTCATTTCCTGCCTAAGGGCATTTTCCCAAAAGTGTCCAATTGCTTTTCATTTTTCATGAAAAACGGTTTCGACATTCAGGTATGTTCAAAATTGATAAGAACTCCGAACTTTGGGAGTAACCATTTCCCACTGATAATGTGCCCCACACGAATTGTCGGTTTATTTCATTGTGTGTTTTTGACTTTCTAATTTGAAGATTTTATAACATCCTGTACACCGTATTGTAAAGTTGACAATAAACCAATTTTTGTTCTCCCGATATAATTAATGTACCTTTGCAATTATCTGAGAATGAATGTTTTTGAAGTTTAATGATTTCATTGAAAATATATGTAAAATCAACTAAACGATTGCCAACAACCAGCGATGTGGTAGCTTCAAATTCTACTTCTAAGTCCGGCAAAGACTCTTCTGGAAGACTGTAATAATGAAAATAAATTAATGGCTACACCAAATACACTAGTTTTCACGGAAGAATACAGTTACGTCGCCTTATGTAATAAGTAACGACAAATTTAAAAAAATAATTTTTAACCAAAAGGAAACTGCAAAATTTTATTGGTTTTAATAGGAAGTCTTCTTTCTATAAACTTTATTTCCAATAATAATTATCCAATTACTTACCTATTGTAGTATTCAACATGAGCGTCCTCGGGCACATGATTTTCACTTTTCAAGTACGTTTTTAATATTTCACGCTTTCGTCGCAATTTTTGTGATTTGGCCGCTTTATTGTTTTAATTTTACGCCTGTAACGTCCCATGATTTCTGTTGTATCAAAATGATTCACTAATAATTTTAAAACCTAACCCAACCTAACTTTACAGTACCCAAAAACTATCTTGTTTAAAAATCAGATACACAAACACAAATATAAAATCTATCCATAAAAAACCTCACAATGATCAAATAATAAATGTAAGAAAAATTTAATAACTAACACAAAAACATCAAAACTGTACGAAGCACAAGTTGCCAAGGCAAAACAAAACTAAAAAAACGTGTTGGGATGGGGAAATATGTACCTGCTTCTAAACCCTTACCCCTATTGTACTACGGATTACATTCTAAAGACATTATCATTGTTTCGATGGCATCTTGAAGTAAAACCAAAAAAACAGTGTATAGTGTGTTGCCTATTGAAAAATAAACGGAAAAGCAAATTTGATCACCTTTCTGACACATTTGTGAAGAAACTAAAGCAATCTTCAATTTTCTTTTTTAAGAAAAGATGTGTTTTGCAGTAAGAAGATCATGTGAAACTTTCGTTAAATTTGAATCAATATTACGGAAGATCATGCAAAAACTATCTTTTTATCCCTAAAGCACAATAAAAATACTCGTATTATTTAAACAATTAGATCAATCTTAACCAAATTATCGTATGACCCGCATATTGGTAGTATATTTAATATAGTGAAAAAAAATCAGTTACGTCTAATAGTTTTTTCAAAATTGTGTTAAAACCTATTTTTCTTATTTTCAAATCTAATTAATTTTTAAAGTGACATTACAAAACGAACATTAATAAACGTAGTAACATTCAGATAATGACTTAGAGCATCTTTCTTTAAAGGCAATTTAAAGTTTAGAACACTTCTAAATTTCCGTTTACTATACCCTTCATTCTTTGTGAGAACATATCTCGATGAAATCTTTCAAATCATTGTATTGGCAGGAATATACCCACCAGGTAACCGGCTAGATCACTTAATCTGACAAAACCAAATTTTGTTGTAGAGATATGTAAAAGAAATGGTGTATAACGATCCACCAACAACACCAATAAATATGCAGCAAAGAATAGTGGACTTGTTTGCAAGCATCTCACCTCAAATGTTGAAGGGAGGGATAGGTCTTTTCAGCTGCGAATCAGTTGGTGCTTCAATGAAAACCAAAGACATTTGGAGCACTTGTTGTAGTCATTTTGTTTCTTTTAACAGTTTTTTAATGTATTCAATTATTTTGTCGGGTAAATAAGTAATTAATAAAAAATCCTTAAGTTATCAAACCCCAAAGTAACACTCAATCATCGCCATTGCTCCCTTGGGTGTATAAAAATGTAATTAAAGTTGTTTTTTGTAACTATTAAATATCTCCAAAACTATGGGACTTAGCTATAGCATACCTTTAGTAAAAATTAAAGAGTAAAAAAATGCTCTTATAACGAAATAAAACAAGCTTTATTTCATTTGAAAAAAATGACTTTTTGCACTTTGAATTTGAAAACACCCTGTAACACAAAATTTAAATTTCTAACTATTAAAATGTTGCTCTTTATCTGGTCTAACGTTGTTGTTACAATTTGTTTATTAAATTTACAAAACAAAATTGCTATGATTTTTAAAGTAAAGCTTGTTTATAGATTTTTTTTTCAGAAAAACAGTTATAAGTTAGCAACGCTGACAGGGAATCTAAAATAATTAAAACACAATGTAGAGGGTGAGAAACTACGTCAGAACACCGTAAAAGATCAGGGTGTTCCATTAAAAAACCTTGTTTTTTGCCATCCCATAAAAATGGAACACCTTATCGTTAAAATAAATTTACAAAGTAGATCTCTTTAAACGAAGTATGTTTAGTTTAAACTTTCTTTACCTAAATCCAAAGGGCTAACCGCTAGAAAAGAACGACGCACTAATACAGGACCCTGTATGTTAAACAAATTTTCTTCCAAAGTGGATTTGTTGAATTTCAAGAAAGAATAAGTATAGCAATCACAACTGAAAACTTATACGTTTTTACATTTTGCAGGAAATGATACGAATATATGTGCGCAATAATGTGAGAATAACAGAATACGTTATCCATTGTAAAAAAAGAAAGAAACGTTTCTATTTCCTTTTCAAAAATATCAATGATTGAATTTACAAATACAATTTTTCACATTTTAATGCTACTCTTTTATCAAAAATGAAATGCATCATATTTCTTAGCAGATATAAACCTTTTAGTTACATTTTCTTGCTCAGATCTCTTTAGAATTAGTGATATTTTCTGCATTTGAATAAGAGAAGCGCTTGATTTTTATTTATGAAAGTCTTCGCAATGATAAAAAAACAAACACGTATATATTAATAAATAATTCTGAAAAGAAATTTAAATTTATTTTTTAAAGTATCTTCGCTCAAGTAAATAAAAATCTTAGGTAATGTGTATGTGAATAAGGAGAAAATGTAAAAGACGCTGTATTTTTTTGCTGTTGCATAAAGTTTGTCAAAGCTTATGTTGATAGTAAAAGTAAAGTACCTTTCCTGTACCTTATGGTTACTTGAACTGAACAGATTTCTCGCAGACAGTAAAATAAAACCAATAGAAGTGAAACATTGTTATCGTCTATAAAATGTAGTTTCAGTACAAGTCACGCTGAACGAAACGTGCTTTACGATCAACGGAAGGATGTATGTTCTACTTTTATATCTGAATTAATCCATTGGAAAAATAAAACGCGTATCAAGATGTCGATGAGTTTACATTTTAAATGAGACACAATGTAGTTCGCACAAAACTTCCAAATTTGGCACGAGGCGTATTTTAAAGTCAATAAACCCTTTTGGCACCGTAACCATTCTCAAAACCAATTTAATATTAAAGGTAGTAAGTATAATCACGATAAACGCTGTCACGCCCGCAATCACTAAACTTTTATGATTAATGCGTGACACTATAGTTTTCGGTTTATGTACTAAAATATCTTATTGAAAACTATAATAAATAAGATTTATCAACAATGATGACATATTATTAAAACGAAACAAAAATCTCTCGAGGGAAATCATTAATAAATGTCTATGTTAACTGTAACCTCAGATTTCAAATGGAAGTTGGGTCAAGGTGAACGTCAGGTCCATAACTAAAAAATAAATACACAAAAAAATAAAATTGGTGTTTTCTAACGTTTTAATAATTTAAAAGTTTATGTTTTTTTTGATAAATAAAAAAATTTTCTAATTAAGGAAGGAACACAAAATAATATGGCGTATAAAATTTAACGATAAATAATTTTGAATAGGGTTGTTTGAGAAACCTTTAGATATTTACATACAAAACATAAAAGCTTATATTATAAAACCAACATGGAAGTCGGAGAACAATTTTCTTTTAAAACAAAAACGTTTACTAAGAGAGTTAATTAAAATTCGGCAGTTGGTGAGTTTTACACGGTATGAAAACTATTTTTCTGTTTTGTTCTTACTACAACGTATATAATATAATATTTTAGCGTAATTAGTTTACGCGCAATTTGTAACAAAGAGAATATTTAATTCGTGTATTTACTTTTAATCTTAAACACTGGTATATGCATTCTGAAGTTGAAACACATATTTGACTTAGTTTATTTATACAGAATTATAGAGTAATCCCCAAAAGGGTTAAGCGTATACACAATAACAATGCCTATTTATAGTTTCATTGTATTTCACTTTCTCTATGTTTATGGACTAGACCAAAATTAAAGTTAATTGAATATTAATTTTTCGGGTTATAGTATAAAACAAACGAGCGATCGAAATGGGTAACATATGAAAACCTTAATGTTTATCCACAAATAGAAAATTAATTATTTAGTATTCAATTAAAATATTTAATCATAACATGTCTTTTAATGTATTGCAACATCCTATAGACTTACTAATTTAATAAAATTGTTATATCTTTACTTTATTGCTAATTAAAAAAAGAAAAACTAATAAAGTAATTATTTTTAATTATTCAAAGTGCTTCTTAGCGAGAAAAATTTAGATCTGTTATAAAATGCATGATTTAGTTTATGACTATTACGTGTAATGTTTAATGTAAGTACCGCTTTTGTTCCCCAAAGAGTTTGTCTGATGTTTACAAAAAAACTTTAGATGTTAAGTTGATTAGGGTTTTTATCCTCTAAAATTTAATCAAATGTTTATTTGTTTTTTTGTGCAAAGTTACGTGTTGTTTATTTATTATAATGTTTTGCCATAAAACTAAAGATTGTTTATAAATTTAGAAACGAACAGCAATATTTTTTTTCATTGTAAGTATAATTCATTATTCTGTGTATTTTGAAAAATTAACGGGAACTGGAATATACCCAAAAATTTAAAATAAAAGTTAGTTTGTCATAAATCTAAAGATCGCATGTAAAATTCATATGAAAAATAGCATAATTTTTTCGGTACAAATATAATTTTAGTGTGTGAATTTCGGAACGTTAAAATTATATTCAGATTTGAAACAACCGTCACACGCGTTTAAGTCCAGTTACCGGGTTACACTAATACATAAAAAAGTAGAAAATTGAAAAGAAATAGCAAAATTAAAATAAATAAAAATAGTATAGGTATAGAGAACAAAACAAAAACGTTAATGTATAAAGTAAATATTTTTTGAAATAGATTGGCTCGCAACCAATTGGAGTTACCTTACACTTTCAAAAAGAAACACTTGGACTGGTTAGTTTTGTTTGAAAAGGGGCATCTTACAAAAACAAAGTTGACGCCGAAATATCATCAGGGTAGCCCCGGCACCCCCCATGTCGAAAATCTTAAACAGCATGAGGGGTAGACCGGTACCGCATAATAAAGCTTTTTCAATTCTCTACACAACTATACTCGTATGTATCTTATTTCGGTTAGAGGTTGATTTCAAAATTTCAAAAAATTATTACGAATCAAGTTATTTATCTTTTAATATAAAGAGACTTGGATATTACTTAATATTTCATTATTTTATGTAATTTCAAATTTTAAAACGACAGGTTGTGTATGTTTTGTATCAAGTTTGCTAGGTGTTCTCTGACAAGAGGAAGATACTTAAGAGTTCAGTTCAAACAAAAAGGTCATATAAATGGATGCCCGAATTTGAACTGTTAAATAAATATATTTAGGTTTTACTGTTTTCTTAGTTTTTGCAACTGTAACGTTATCGTTCACTTCTGATACATGTTTTTTATAATAATAAGACTTGGCGAGATAAGATGCAAAAGAAACAGATTTTCCTTTGAATTGGTCAGCATTCATCCGGAATTGATGTTATTAATAGCATGCTATTATATTTTAATTTCTTTGGCCAGAATGTAAAAATGCCAACGATAGAGAGAATATTTCGGATTTATTACGTAGGGTCAACAGGGGTAATAGTGAAACACGTAAAATTTGGGGTAAATGTGAAATACAACTTTATATTTCTCATATGCAAATATAATAAAAAATTATCAATGCTAAATAAATCATTAACGTTTCCTTTACATATATGTATATTTTATTCATTTTGAATTAAGTATGCGGTTTGTGCAAAATTCAAAGGGCGGCGGTGTAAAATGTACCTTAAAAAAAATCACATTTTGTCCGAAAACTTTCTCCCTAGCTTCAAATGTAATTTAAATTATCTTTCAAAACTGTTTATGCATACAATAAATAAGTTAAGTAAAATGTATAATTAATCATATTTATTAAATAACAATAACTATTAAAAATAATTAACGATTAAAAAATGGGAAAATATGAAACATTTGTTAGGGAAAATATGAAATGTTGCCTGGGAAAAAGTGAAACGGAAACATGCAAGTTTCTGCAGGATTTTCATATCGCAACTTTCGACTTACATACATTTATTTAGTTTACTGCTTACTTTTGAAGGGTTAACATAATATAAAAACAATGCCGAGAAATTATATCAAAAAACCGAAAAAATATTCCGATGACAGTGTTAAAGCAGCCCTTGATGACATAGAAAAAAATGGCATATCGTTGGAAGTTGCAAGTAAAAAATACGGAGTGGAAAAAACCTACTTATTTCGAAAAACAAAAAATATTCATCAGGGTATACAAGGGCGATCAACAGCATTATCAGCTATTGATGAACTTTCGTTATCTGAAAACTTAAAAATAATGGCAAAGTGGGGTTTCCGTTTCCACTGAAGTAAAACTGAAGTAAAAAATGTGGTAAGTGAATTTGTTGAACAAAACAATTTAAAACCGCTTTCGGGAAAAAGGGGCCAGGGGACGATTGGTTCACGTCTTTCTGTAGTAGGCATAATTTGTCCTTAAAAAACCCGAAACATTAGAAGCTATTCAAGAAAAGCTACAAGTGATCCGCACATTATTTATAATTTTATGATTTATTGGAAAGCGAAATAAACAGTTTAGAATTGGCAAAAAAACCATATAACATATGGATCTAGACGAAACTGCGTTTAATTTAGATCCCTCAAGAATAAAAGCTGTTAGTGAAAAAGGAAAAAAATTACACCGAAACATACAAGGTTCCGGGAGGGAAAATATTAGCGTGTTAGCTTGTGTCTCCGCAACAGGCAATTTATTGCCACCGTTAATTGTTTTCCAGGCTGCAAAGTTATGGACGTCTTGGAAAGGTGAGAATGATCTCCCAAATACGTTTTACTCATGTTCAGAAAAAGGGTGGATGACAGCAGAAATATTTCAGAATTTCTTTTACAAGTTTTGTGAAATGATAAAGAACGACCATTAATTTTAGTATTTGATGGACATTTGTCACATCTTGATGTGGGCACTTTACTTAAAGCAAAAAGAAGAAAACATCACAATTCTTAAGTTACCACCGCACACCACAGACCTTCTACAACCCTTAGATAAATCTTGTTTTCGGCCCTTAAAATTAACGTGGGATAAAGAACTTATATCTTGGCAACGTGAAAATCAAAGAAAACTGAACAAAAACGATTTTGTTTAATTTACTTTGGTAAAAATTTGGCACCAAGGTATAACTCGTAACAGCATAATACGAGGTTTCTTTTCTACTGGAATTTATCCGGTAAACAGAGACGCGTATCCCACCGATAGGTTAGATAGTCAGAAACTTTGAAATATAATGAGGAAAATTTACAAAAACCTAAGACTTCGGAAAATCCGGATATGAAACTAAACGAGCAAACAATACACGAAGAAGTACCTGCAGAATTTCAACCAGTACCAGGTTGCTCAAAAGACAATCAGTCAGAGTTGGATTTAGAATCCGGGGTCTCCACTCCTTGCTCTACTCGATCTTCTGTATCTTTTGAAGATCTTCTGTTGACTAAAATAAAAAAACAGCACCATCCAAATAAGAAACGAAGAAAAAATTAATCCGTTTGGTAAAGTGGTAACCAGCGAGGAATATCTTAATGAAATTAAACAAAAAGAACAAAAAGAACTTCCAAAGAAAAGTAGAAAGAAAAAAATGTGTACAACCAACTGACAGCGAGACGAGTGAAGATAACGTTGAAGTTATGAGTGATAGTGACAGTTTAGTTGATGTAGATATTATTGGTAACAAGGAAAATGAAGTGGAATTACAAGATGTTGAAAACATGAAAATTGGTGACTATGTTTTAGTTAATTTTAAAGGTGGAAATCGAAATGCGTCTCTATACAAATATGCATGCATTATCTTAGAAATTACAAAAACTGAAGTCCAAATTCAAGGTTTAAAAAGCATTGATGGAAACAAACAGGAATTTAGAGTAGTAGAAAATGATATTTCGTATGTTAACAAAAAAGATATAACGGCTTTACTACCCTTTCCAGAAATAGTGCGAACTGGATCTGATCGTTATAAGTATGTATTTTCAAATTCTGTTCCCGTATGTGAAAAAATTTAAAACAATTTTGCTCGAATTTTTGTGTTTCTTATATTCCCAAGGTTTGTTAAAATTTTTTAGTATTTAGGTATTTCGAATAAATATTATGTTGCTTTCTAGAAATTACTTGATTTGAATTTTCGTTGAATAAATGTTTACTAGGTTTTTTACTTCTAATTTGTTTTAAAAAAATATTTAAAATATATATGTTATATATGAATTCATTGCATTTTTTCTCAATCATTTCATTTTTACCCTCCAAATTGAACTTAGGCAGCAGGTATAGCTTTTAGAGTCAAATTTCACATTTTCCCAGTACTGTTTCACATATACCCCAATTCCAGGTAAAAAGTGAAACATGATTTTATTTTTTTAAATACAAAAACTGCCGTCTATTGGAAAAAATCACATGTCAAATGAAAGACTGCAGAAAAATACATCATCTAATGCAAATATGGCTTGTTTATGTATTGTTTATGTATTTTTTTTTCGAAAGTTTTAAATTTCATTTCATTATTACCCCTGTTGACCCTATATGAAATAAAAGAAGGGTTCAGCATGTGAATTATTAAATAAATGTTAAATCAGTAAATATGTGATCGCAGATTAAAACAAAATTAATTTAATTAAATAATTAGATTTGAATCCATATTCTACATTAAGATACATCAAAAAATTAATTTGTATTGATAATAAATGAATAAGGTTGCGTGCATTCCCGTTTACTTCTTAAATATTTGAAGCAACTTAATTGCTTGACGGTAAGACATCAATTTTAAAACAAAGCATAATAAGACTTAAATACCCGTAAATACAAAAATGGCGACATCGAGCTTCAGGGCGTTATCAATTACGCAATATTGCATTTACACTTTTTGCGTCACATTTCAGCGTTTTGGATTCCATAAGATAATGAATCGTAGAAGAAAACCAAGATAAAGCACGTAGACGAAAAGTAAAGCACTATTACAGTAACACCTAAATATCTCTAAAATAGTCGGACACACATTTACATGTAACTTATGCTTAATATGCTGTATTACGGTACATTTTTGTCATTCATTTATTTTAATGTTACCTACATGGAAATACACAACTAAACAAAACTGCAAAAACAATTTTAAAAATTCGTAAATGCCTCTTGCCAGGAAAAAATTTAAAATAAATTTACAATAAATAACTAATAAGCGAGCGTTTGTATATGTATGTATATTTAAAATTATTCTGTAACATCAAAATATGTATCTTTATTAAATAAATGTATTTAAACATTTTTTTTATTTCAAAAGTCCTCAAAATTTTGGATCTACAAAAACGGGTACATTGTTTTAAGTATAATATAATATAATTTTTGCAGTGCGTTTGCGTATTTGTTAATATAATTTTATTAGCAGTATTATAAATAAACCTTTAACTTATTTCAAAGGGACACAAATAAAAAAGACCAATAACGTGGTGAGCATCGGTTGAGGTGTTTGAGAACTGTCCTACAAATCACGTTACGCTACCCGCCGAGAGCTATTGTTGCTATTTTTTTGTAAAAGTTACAAATATTAAGCTTCTTAAACTATTGTAGCTTAATTTTAAAATATATCGAAAACAATTTACTTTTCTTTAGATCTCAATATTCCTTAGTTACGAAACAAACAATAACAATGTAAATTGTTTATATCTTGGCTTCTAAATAAAGAAATGGCATCTTTTTTCAATTTACATTTTTTTATTACAAATCGTTTCCTACATATTCTATTTAATTTACTCCATAATCTTTTCCTAATATTTTCAATTATTCGTAACAAAAACTCATTTTTTGCAACAAAAGTGACTAAAAATTGCAAATGATGAATGAAAATAATTAATATATTCTTAAATTCACCGAAAGGATATTTCTGTAAAATAATTTCGTATCTCTAGCTATAAGTCTTCAAAGTTTCATTTTAAAAAATTATCATAACAAAACAAATAATTATTTTACAACAGGACACGTCTCATTTTGTTTAGTTTTTGGCCAACTTTAATTGCACGTATTATTATTAAAGTTCATCATTAGATATAAACTGAGAGGTTTAGAAAGATTCGACAAAATTTTTTTCTGAAGTTCTTCATTGTAAATAATAAATTAAAAAATTATTATAATATTATCGCTCAACAAAAAAGTTTTACAGAAAAACGAGAAATAAAGAATAAAATCTGCGGAAAATTGTTAATAACTTTTGAAACGGAGATTACTTTTGGACAAAACTATTTCGAACACATTGAAAACCATAAACATATTTGTACCATGGGGAAATGAAAACATAAAAACCAAAACACAAACCAAGGATTATTGCGTTCTTGGCATTTTAAATGCGATGGTTGTGGCAAGGTATTCATTATTTGTCCAGAACCATCTCTGGAGAAGAGAGACATTAGCAAGAAAATTGTTTGGGGCTGTTTTAACGTCAATAGTGAAAAGGTAAATCAACAATAAAATTTTTGTCAGTGGGGTTTCACCAACGAGAAAGATATTGGGGGAATACAAAATAAATATGATCTATGTGCGATTTTGATTAAGCTCGTAATCTTGATATTAAAAATACAAATGACTTTTAAATTTTTCGGGATTCCACCGCTATAGGGTCTCATATCGCTATAGAAGGATTTTCAATAATCCAAGAACAGCACAGTCTGGTTTATAAAAACTTCATAAGTAAAATATAATAACTAGCCAGTTCAACTAAAAAGAAGAAATTTTTTTTTAATTTAAAATTAAATTGGAGGAAATAACTTACTTTATATAGCTCGGTGTTCAAGCGAGAAGTTTCCCAAAAAGAAACAACTGAGGGTATCACCAGAATCGAACAATTATTAAATGGAATCAAAACAACAGTAAAAAATAGCAAAACAATAACCAATAAGCGTTTCAATTACGGCAAAAGTTGTTGAATGTTTTAGTTATTTTATCAACTATGTTGAACCTTCTAGAGAGTGTAAAAGAAATTTCAGGCAAACACCATAGTTTGTAGTAAGTCAACGTTTTTACTTTTAACGTAATATTGGGTCTTTTATCTATTTATTATAAAAATTTTAATAATAATTGACGTGTAACAGTTTTAATTTATTAATTTATAAAATCTTGATGTTTAACTAGACTCATGAAAAAATTGTTCAGGTTCTAAACCATTAATTATTAGTTGCCTTAGACTGGAATAATCCAGTCAGAATGTTGACTGACTACAAACTATGGTGTTTGCATAAAATCCCTCCTACACTCCCCTATAAGGCTCAACATAGTAAGAAGTATCCAATCAATTATGTTGTTAAATGTTTATTTTCATGTGTTCCCTTACTATGACAACTGTTAGTAAGTATAACACATCAAATTATTTAAGTAATTTTTGCGACATCTAGTGTTCAGTGTCGACTCGAGTTAGCGATCACGTACGCGAATGGTTCGCATTAAGCAAGTAATTAAGGTAATACTGGAACCAGTTGTACCAAGCTTCGATTAAATTTAGCCCAGTTGGTGGGACTGATCCTTAGGGTTAGAGTTAATAAATTGTATTAAATCATTTTGCAAGCATGATAAGAATGAGATAAACATTTTACAATTGGTAATTAGTACTAGAGTTTATGCAAAAATACAAAAGTATATAGAATAATGTTTAATCAAACAACTAATCAAGCAAAAGCTAAATCAAAAACTATTATTTTTAAAACTATTTTTATTTTAGGTTCAGGTCGTTAGCTTGTAAGTGTGCCAGTGCAATCAAATAAATTTTTCCATATCGAGCACGTATAAACGATGCTACGAAGTCTTTATGAAAGACCCTTCTAGAGCATACTCATAGGATGCAAAATATTGATGGGCGTCATATGATACGAAACAAACAGATGTCCTAACATAAGAACTGTTTTTAAAGGTCACCTTGTTAGTTTATTTTTAGTCACAAATAAATTTTACAGTCATTACATTAACATCTGACATCGCTTGTGAGAAAGCAGTTTTTTAACAGCGTCAACCAACTTGAAAATGTCACGCAAAAGAAACCGTTGGACATCGAGGACATTGACAGATTGTTCAAACTATTGAGGACAGAGCAAACAAATAATTTATATGTGATCAAAGGGTGAGTGATGTTTTATTCTACAAAGTAATGAATTAGAAATGTCAAGAAAGTTTTGACAAGGGATTGATGGTTTTTGAGAACTATAGAGAAGGTTGTTAAAAATTTTCTACAATACAATATTGGCATGATAATGTATCTTCGGTATCAGACAGCACGTCTGTTATTATACAAAAACATAAAAAAAATCTTTTTGTGAAGAACTTCCGAACACTTCGTCGAATTACTGATGACTTTGGAAGTAACAATGACGATATACTAGTTAGTTTTGATGTAGAACTATTCACTAACGTCCAATCGACGATACACATAACATCGCAAAACAACTGTGCACAACCCATGGGTTAAGAAGACATACCCAGAGCTAGCAAGAATATGTCTGAATACAACTTACTTCTATGGAACGGAGATTTCTACAACAAAATCAAAGTGCAGCCATGGGATCACCATTATCACCGTTATTGCGAATATCTTTATGGAAGCATTCGAGCAAGAAGCCATTCAATCCAGCAAACAGAAACCGAAATGCTGTTTCAGATACGTGGACGATACCTTTGTCATATATCTTCATGGGAAGCACCACTTACTGTATCTAACCACCTCAACACTCAGCACGAAAAGATCAAGTTTACCATGGAGACAGAAGAGAATAAGGAGCTTCCCTTCCTGGATGTTCTAGTGAAACGAGGGATAACAACAAGTTGGCTCATAGTGTATATCGTAAAGAGACACACACCGACCGATATCTCCATGCCACATCACACCATCATCCACAGCAGAAGCGGTCTCTAATCAAACTTTATTGCATAGACTAACAAGATCCTAACGAGGACAAGGCAGAAGAACTTTGACACGTCTGTCGGGAAATCCAGCCGCCGAGAAGGAACAGGTCACCTTACACTCGTTTGCCTTCTTGCTGAGTAACTTGACAAATTAGAAAATTATTGGAAAAGCATAATATGTAGGTTCATAACGGTTAAAAAAATCCAGCAACTACTACCTTCTAATAAACATAACCTGCCGAAACTCTCAACAAAAAGGGGTCTACCAAATTGATTGTTCATGTGGAAAGGTCTACATTGGTCAAACCGGACGCAACATAAATTGTAGATTAAAAGAACATCACCGAGACGTTGTTCAGAGCGGTAGATAAATCAGCAATCGCAGAACATCTACGAAAAAGGAAAACACATCATCAACTTCGAGGAAGCTAAAGTTCTATCAAGGACTAACAACTACTATCCAAGGATAATCAGAGAATCCTTAGAAATTATGAAAAATAAAAACAACTTCAATCAAGAAGATGGTTACCGATTGAGCAACACGTGGAAACTAACTCTTCACAAAACAAAGAAAACAAATGTCGCCACAAAATTAGTCGATACCAAACAGAAGATCAACCAACCATCGAAAACCAACCACCGTCACTGATCGACCTCAACCAACCGTAACGGAACATAGGTATATAACGAGGAGCAGAAGACAACAACATCAGTCTTTAGAGTAACTTCTGAAGAAGCTAACAGCATGGTTAGCGAAACGTCAAGCAGAGAACGTAGGAAGGAAGAACGAACACGGCTCAACCCGGAAGATAATAATCTTAATAAAATTAAATTGCCTAAACTCAAATTAGAAACATTTTGACGGCTAGTTGACAAACTGTATAGGATAAAGTTCAATATAGTGTGTCCATAGCAGTTAACCAACTGATTAAAGATAACCTGACCTAATTTCTGTATAGTTTAGAATTTTTTTTTCGTTATAGCTATTACTATCCTTTGTCTGTTATACAAAATTCTAATAGTTAGATGACAATTTATGTATGTTTTGTTCTGATGTGTTGCAACTTAAAACTGAACCATGCGGCTTTAAAATCATGGTCGTATTTAATAAAATTGACGAGAAGGGAGATTTCACCATTTATTTAACATAAAGTTAAAAATTTTTTCCTTATGCACTAACCCATTAAATGTATGTTTGAGAAATCTCCCGCCCGTGAGTTTCTCTCCATTTTTCTATGTGCTGAGAATCATCCGTAAGTGCTTTAGTGCTTGGCGATAAAAGAAACTTACACATTCACACGATCTATGATAAATTAAAAACTGAATTATTAAGAGCACTTAAAACATTAGGAGTTAGTAGGTACGCTTGTATGCTTTATCCTCTTGATCCCTCCTACGTATATTGAAGCGTTACCGTTCTTGAAAAGAAAATGACAACGTTAGATAAATTATAGAAATTTCTTGGAAATGAAGTAACTAGCATAGAATAACATTTATTATTAGCTCGTAATACCATCAGTGTTAACATTTCCCAAATTATATTCAAAACAAACTAGAATTAATAAGAAATAATTAAAGAATACCATAAAAAAAAACCACTACAGCTGGCATAATTAAAGTTTATGCACATCTTGTTTATACAAGTAAATCCTATGCCACCACTCCTGTCTTACGTTATCTCCATATATCTATCTTATCGCAGTTGGTCAAATTATCACCCTATTCATAAAGCTTGTTATTAATCCAACAAGGACGGCCGGAATATTTTTGTAAATGTAGACCTATATGTGACGTTAGAGTGATTGTTTGTGAGACCGAGCTCAACAAACTTCCATCTCAATAAAACATGTTTCCAAATAGAAGGAATGTGCCTGATAGAGAAATCGTGAGTAAATATACAAACAGAAAACAAAGTCAATAAACAAATGACAAAATAGAGTAACAAGATATAGAGTTTATAATTTAAATATATTTAAATATATCATTAGAGGACCGAAATACCAATTAATTCGCCTCATTATACAAGAAAACATAGAGAGAAGAAGATGGATCTGAAGAAAAAGAAACTGTCTTGGCTACGCAATATTAGACTATGGACAAGCTTGCCCGGTTGAAAATAAGTTTCGAACAAACCGCCGAACTAGAAAATTCCACGATATCTGTATGACGATCGCCAACGTCTGAAAGGCAGACAAACACAAGTCAGAAGAAGAATTTAAAGTTGTCAACCTTCTAGGTGGAGGTGGAGTTGCAGAATAACGGTCCTCAAACTACATAAAAGGTCGACGTTTCCTGCCCGCAAACCTGTAAGAGCTTTATCGAGGCTAAAAATGTGTATATAGAGCAAAACAATAATACATTACAAAACTAACCTAGAAGTAAAACTTTAGTTCAAAAGGTTTTTTAAAATACTCTCAACTGTAAATACGGAGTTCAGTTCACAGGATGTCACTAGACAGGTACTTCATCAAAATAGTCTACGATGAAATAGTCCCCACGAAATGATCCAGACAAAATAACCTGCACCAAAATAATATGTGCTATTAATAATTTAGACCAACCCATTTTTGCAGGAGCTATTTTATCGATGGTCTGTTTCAGAAAGGGGTAGTTTTTAAAAACCAGCTATTTTGCCGGAGCTAATTTATCGTAGACATATCACGTACTAGACAGAAAACTATTACCCATACAATTAAAAGAACAATACAGAATTGCCCAAAGCTGGAACTAAAAACGAATCAAACTTTTATCACAAGAAAAGTGTCAAAAAATAAAAATTGTATATCCAGAAAACGTTAACAAATCCATACTCAATGATTCTAAAATTTTACTTATTTTTTCTAATAATTGTGTTAATCAGTTTGATGTTGTACTAAACCCTAGCTAAATTCATACAAAGCTAGAATCCTAGTATCGCTTCGATATTGATTACCTTGGTATTGTAGGATTAAAAAAAGGTCTTTCTTTTTTTCTTTTATCTCTACGAAAAAAACACGAAAAGGAAATATAGACAAAAAATTTAGATACTAGCACGTAAGCGAGTAGAAAGAAACAAGTAAAACTCAAACAAACTAAATAGGAATTATTTTATTTTAAATGTGACAAAAATACACTAAACACATTAATAAATAATATATAGGTACATTAAACCAATAATAACCCCAACTCTAATCAATTCGTAAAAGTTACGCAATCAAACAAACGTTTCAATTATCATAAGTGCCTTAAACAAATAAATAACAACAAAAAAACCTTACTCTTTATCGACGCCTGGATCTCTTAATTATGGTTAAATTTTAATACATTCAATAACTTATTACGGGAAAATGTTCACCGCAAAAAAGAGATTGTTATTGATAACAAACTGGACTTCATTCTAAAACATCCAGGAAAATAATAATAAAAATAACTACAAGATAAACATTGATAATGGGAAAGATAACGGTGTAATTATAACCTGTGATTAAAATTACAGATTATTCTAGATTAAAAGATTTGTTAAAAATAAAATCGAGGTGAAATACTGAGAGCAGTTGCTTGATCCCTGTTTGTAACATAAATTGTTGACAACGACTATGCGATTCACTCATTTGGACTGACTGCCATATGTACTTCTTGAAGACTAAATATCGCTGGTAATTCACGACTAATAAATTATCTCAGATTCCTATTGCGTTTATTATTTAGGCGATGTAGTAAGGATATGGCAATCTTATCCTTTCTTGTTTTGAAAAAGATTGAAATTGTCGAATCACCATACTCCAGATTGCTTGTCTTGCAAATTTACGAATGTGTTGATTATTACTACCACTGTATAATTTCGTTCTCCGTTGTGAATTTCGGTGATCTCGCTTTGTAGCAAAATATTGAAGATATTAAACTTGGCGATTATTACTAATTTTTTTCTAGTCTAACACTTTCTGAATGCTTAAAATTTAAATTGATCACCTGCCAAAAGACTGATGAGTAAAGCTTAAGCACGTCTCTTAACACTCCTCAAGCTATGGGCTCTATTTTGTCATCGACTCTACAAGTAAAGTACGCAAAAAAAACAGCGGGCTATTTCGATAGCCTCCAGAATCGTCCATAAAAAATTTTTCTATTTTGGGTCACTTACAGAGCTATAAAAACACCCAAATGAGATTTTTTTATAGAAACAGAACAATTTTTATTCCGAACGGTGGTAACACTGATTTGATATAAAACGTCAAAGCTGTCGTTACGTTCGGCGTGCGTTAATTTAAATCGTAATTAATGTTCGGTAGATTTATTTATCTACTTATTTTTATTTCAACGAATTTTTATTTTAAATTAAACATGGTAACTTCTAGCATTTAAACCAAAATTTAGTGAAAATATTTCCACCCTCGCAATTATACTTCAAAATTCAAATTTAAAAGCTGCAATATTTTATTTTGAAAAATCAATCTGAAAAGTCCAAAATAGAAAAATAGTATAAAGAGTTCGTTTCAGGAAGCATTTTAGCAACTCGCACTTTGGAAACTGTACTCGTCTTATAAAATGCGTATTCTGAAACTAGTTTTTTAATATACTATTATGACCAATCGACATTTCTATTGGATGATAAATTAAATAACTTCAAAAACGCCCCAGCTTTATGAGACCAAATATGTTTAAATATTATTTCAATAAACAAGCTGTGACGCACAGAATTGTTTCTGTACCTCCTCAGTCTCCTGACTTAATTTACTTGAATGTCCTACTATTCCTTTTCACCAGAATGAAAACTGAAAACTAACGAGACATTCATAAGATGACGACCATCCAAAGTTTCAGAGGATGATATTGAGAGACAAAATTAATTTGCAATTCCATTAAAATCAAAAAGTGAGAGAAATCGTTGCAAATATAGTGTGTTCTACTTAGAAAAAGTCCTATCTGCAAAATTGAGTGATTTTAGTCGGAAGCATGTGACTGTACAACCACTGCTTATTGAAAAAGGGTGTTCAATAAATGAAAGAACAGTTAAAATCTGATTCTAATTATGACCTCTCGTTTCCGTTAACCACTCTGATAAAAAATGTAACAAGATTTCATTGAATACCAATAAAATGCGGTTGTATGTGTATGTACAGGGTAGTCAAAATTCGATGTTCTAATCGGGAATCCTCATTAACTAGAACAGATAAAAAATTAACCACCCATCCTCGATCTCTTTTTTTTTGAGAACAATTTAATAGTAAAATCAAAAATTAATTACCGTCTATTGTTTTTGAGGTGATAAAAGCTTGATTTTTGAGGTTTTCGTTTTGGTTATATTTCGTCTATTTGTAAAAAATTTAGGGCTTTTTTTTTTAATTAGTAATTCAGTGGCGTAGTCAGTGTTATTGCATAAAATTTTTGTATAAAGTACTAATTGTAACACTGAAATCACAACTACTTTTTAACAATTAATACAGAAAATAATAAAAATATTTACAAATTAGTGAAAAGAATAAAAAAAAAAAATATCTACAAAGTAACAACAAAAAAACATTTAAAGTTTAAGGATAAGTACAAAAAACAGAAGAAAACCAAAAGAATATTCTAATAAATAACCAGAACTAACAGCAAAATATGTTAGAAAGTAAAAATAAAAAATCAGAGCAGGCTCAAGTATTAGAATCGAACTCGTCTAAAAAAGAGGCAATAAACTAATAGAAATCAACACAAAACTTTTTCAAAAAATAGAAATTGACGCAGATATCCCAGAGGAGTGGAGTACATCTCATGAATTCCCAATGTACAAAAAAGGCGATAAGAAGGATTGCCCAAATTATTGGGGAATCAGTATCCTACCAGCACTTGTCAGACTTTTTGGGAGAGTAGTAAAAAATAAAACAAAATACTATATTCTCTAATGTTTGTAGACGACCGAATAATCTTTGCCCAAGAAAAGGAAGATATGATATATATGATACGCAAGAAGAATACGAGAAATGGGTTTAAATATAAATCTTAAGAAGACAAAATTATAGAAACTGTGGGAGAAAGAGCAAACAATATGCAAGATAGGAGAAGACACAATCAAGGTATGCAAGAAATATAGACATTTAGAGATGATTATTACAAATACAGCAAAAAATACAAAATGGCATACAAGAAAAATAATAAAAGGAGAAGAGCTATAAAAGCATTACGTGAAAACCTCACAAAACACACAATAGGAAATATATTTAAAAGTGTAGTAGAAGAGGTATAACAACATATGGCGCAGAAATGTCGCCAATGATTACCACAATCCAAGATCAGATAAGAACAGTGGAATTAGATTATATGCACCGATACCTACAGTATACTCGAAGAGATAAGATACGAACCGAAAGAATATGGAAAGAAATGGATGTAAAAAGAGTTAATCACAAAACATTAGAATTCAAAGCCCTAAGACGGTACAGACACGTTCAACGAATGACAGAAGAATACATACACCAAACAATACAAGAAAAAGAACTGGAAGAAGACGACTGGAATAATAGGAAATATTGGCATCTGACAACGGCCAACCTGTAAAGGAAAAGGTCAAAGAAAAAGAAGAAGGATAAAATTAAACATAATTCTTAATTAGAACAATATAGACATAGTTTTCAAATTTTTGACAATTTTTTGGACACATGGTTTGCATCGCTTTTTTCTAATTTGTCGAAAACACAAACTGCAAAAATGTATGCGTCGTTTGGGACCATTTAGTAATAGACACTATAGTTTTCTTATTCTGTAAAGCTTGACTTTATATTTTCTAACTTGTTCTTGTTCTATACAAGAGTTTTTACATGACATAACCCTGTCAGAAAACAATGACAACTTTCAAATTACAATTTTTGTTAAAAAACAGCAAAAATATCATTGAAAGCCCACACTTGTTCTCTATAAAAAAAAGATACAACTTTATGCAATAAATCGAAATTTAAAAGAATTTTTAGAAACTAACTACACCAGTGAATTCTTGTTAAAAAGGGCGTGAAGAACGTCCAATTATTTTAAAATTTTTTACAAATAGACGAGATATAGCCAAAGCCAAAAACTCGAAAGATACTACTTTGTCTATAACTCAAAAGAAAAGCCGATAATCAATTTTAATTTCACTATTAAGTCATTCTAAAAAAGCAGATCAAGCCGTGTTCCCATAATGAAACTTTGCAGCCAATATTAAGCTATTACGCTATTTTTTTTCCGATGCAAGGGTAGATTCAAGAAAAACTATGGCAAAGCTTCGAGATACGATAAGTGAGAGAATACCAAATAAGGTAAACGTTTGAAAGGAAAGCAAAGAAAACAAAACAAAGTGACCTCTTAACAAGAAAATTTTTGGACAACCGTAGACACAAGTAAAAATCCAGCATTTGTGGAAGAAACAATTGATTTGTTACAAATTTACCAATATATCTATTTCGTAATTTTTTTGACATTTCTTTCTTAAAAGATAGTAATGTAAGTCATCATTTTAAGAAATGGCACAAACTTTATAAAGAGACACTTCTCAGATATTTTATTTTGAAAAGGTATTAACAAAGGGCAATAGGTTGATGACCAGCGCTGGTTTTTTATAATTTTGATGTCTGAATTGATGACGGAACTTCATTTTAGGAGTTTTATATATTTTGACCTCTTAATCCTGCTGTATTTATTTATTATTATTTATGAAGTTATTGTTTTGCTGAGGATTTTGCGCGATACAATTTTAGTGCTTTCAACCAAACTCAAAAAATTGATATTTTTTGAGATATGTTTGAAAATGAGGTTTTCAGACACAAGTGAATTTGCTTGCATCGGCGGTAATCCACAAATTCAGGAGTTTTTGACGTCTGACATTTTTTGGACCTATGCGGCAAATTAATTATCTCGACATTTTGAGTTATGGCAACGCAAGTTCAAAAAACTGAGCAATTTCATGAGATAGGTTCTCAGAGACTCTTAGGTTCGTGGTCTTACGCCAATCCAAACGAATCAATTTATTTCTCAAAATCTATTTTTGAACTTGTATCTTGAAAAATATGAATTTTTCATGTTCGGTGGAAAGGAATAAAATTGTAGCGCGTAAAATCCCCCGCAATACAATTGCTTTATATTGCTTGTATAAATATAGGTATTTCAAGTTATAGCCGATTAAAGGAATTGAACTAGGGGGTGGTCGAAATCCCAATAACTTAGATGTATATTCAGCTAAGAACCCCCTACAAACCTATGTGTATTTTTGTTTGCGCAATTACTTCCCACTTTCCCATTTTTAAGATAGACTAATAGATATACTGCGTGTATCGCAGGGATCCATTCCTGGACCATTGCTACTTTTCACTTAAAAAGTTGTGTGGATAACTGTAGGTACGCTTCTTATAATACTATCACGCAGCTCTTAGATTTATTAATTAAAAAGTTAATTAAATCACTCATAAATTCACAGAAAAGCACAGTTTGCTACTTAATTTAAATAAAGATACATTATTTTTTGAGCGATCTACATTAAACAAATTTCAATTAAAATCCAATTTGTTTGCTTTATATGTTGAAAATCTTGGAGTATACATTCAAACGTTGGTTTTTAAAAATACACATCCACTTTAATGCAAAGGGTTTATGTTCAATTAAAAATATGACTATAGCTTACACCAAAAATTAAAATTATGTTAAGTAAATTATTGCATTGCGCAAAGATGCTTAGACGTGAGTAAAGACCTCTATCTATGTTTTATCGATTACAATAAGACCTTTGATACAGTTAAACATTACAAATTAATCAAAATTCATGTATATAACTCCAAAGTTACGTAACTGGGTACCTGGCCTGTGTGTTCCGTTTCTTATATGATAAAGTTATTTTACCACTTTACACAACACAACGAATATGTACTGGCATCAAAAAGCACAAGCTCTGAGATAAAACACATATACACAGTGGAGTCAGACAAGGTTGTATATTGTCCCCAACTTTATTCAACATATATTTTGAAGTAATCTTTAATAAAGCACTACAAAACAAATAAATGGCTCTTATCTAAACAATATACGCTACACGTATGACACTATCATCTTAGCAGAGAACAAAGACGATCCCCAAAGTTTCTGAAAAAAGTAAACCAAATAAGTGAAGAATCCGGCCACACAGTGAATCTTAATAAGATGAAAATCTTGATAGTGACAAGATAAATGCATATGCAAGTGGGCATAAAAATAAACAACAACGCAATTGAACAAGTCACTAAATACAAATACCTAGGTACATAGGTACTACAGAACTGTAGCCAACGTAATGAAATATTAGCCAGAATGGAACACCAGCTTTCTCCAAAATGAAAAACTTATTGACTACCCCTATATAAACTTAGAAATGCGCGTAAGATTTACCAGATGTTACATTTTACCTATATTGCTGTACAACAAAAATATTAGAATCCTTTGAACTTTGGATGTACAGACGTCTGCTACGTATATCGTGCGTAGACAAAATAACTAACCAAGAAGTACTAAAAAGGATGAAGAAGTATTTACGGCATAGAAAAAAATGGAGTATACAGGCTATCCGTTTTTCGAGTGCCACTATGGGGATCTCGCTTATCTTAAGAAATACAAAGTCGATTAAATTGGGGTAAAGTTGCCCATTTTTATTCTGAATTACAATATAAAAAGAAATTTGAAAATTTCTGATTTTGTTTTAATTTTAAGGCCGATAAACTAATCAGATTAGACATTTCTAACCAAGACATTATTTAGACACTTTTTTATAGAGAATTCGAATATGACATCACTTTGGAAAAAAGCAACGTTGTTTTTATCCATAGCACTGCTTGCAAAAATTAAAAAATGGATTTTTGGCAAAATGTGATACTGGACTACCAAGTGTAATACATCGTTGTAAAGAGAAATGAAAACGTCATCTAGAAATATTAAAATCCAAAATGGCGTTTATAAGAAAAATGAAGTTGACAGGTGTTTCTCCGTTATGTTTAAAGTAATTGGAAAAATGATGTCATATTCTAATTTTCCATGAAAAGTGTCTGAATAATGTCTTGGTTAGAAATGTCTAATCTGATTAGTTTATCGACAAAAAATTAGAAACAAAATCAAGAAATATTCTTTTTTTCGATATTTTAAAAATTATTGGAGATATTTTAAATTTCTTTTCAGATTGTAATTTAGCATAAAAATGCGCAACTTTGCCCCAATTTAACCGACTTCGTATCTCTTAAGATAAGCGAGATCTATAATGGCCCACTAAAACGGACAGCATAGAATCATCCGTAGGTAAAAATACCGTTTGGTGATAGGAAGAAGAATTCAGGGCAAAGAATCGTAGGCGACAAGTATCGTGAGCTTTGTAACTTTATTGGTTCAAAATGTCAAATGTAGAAGTGTTTTGTGCTGCAGTGTCATCACTCAGAGTAAGCTGCATTGATCAGCAACCTTCGTAAGTAGAAGCTACCATAAGACAATGATATTGATACTTTTACCGTAATTGGTATGAAGCGAGCTTTGCAGTGATGGCCGTTTTGTCTGAATTTATTCCCAACTTAGCATACCTCTACCACTTCTCTCTTGTCTTTATTCTAATGTGGTTGAGATTACAGACACTTTTCTGAAATCCACGCCATTATAACAAAGTCAACTGCGTAGCTTTTGGCAAGGGTTTTCGTCCACATTGGATGCAGAGTAGGTCGTCATGCTTTCGGTATAAATATCCACGATAGTCGTCAAAATATATAGAGGGTGGTTTGAACAAATTATTGTTTAATTTTCTGGGCCTCCAACTCGCCTGATAAATTTCAACAAAATCGGATATACAAAACTACTGTCCCATGAAGGATATCAAAAAAAAAGTAATGCCCGGATAATAGGGAGAATTACGTTGTAGTAGGTACTCAAATTAAAATCTATCAAACGCGTAAATACTCGTTTACTGTAGCGTTTCACTCTTTTATCGGATTACAGAATTGTGATACAAATGCATTATGCACATTTGATTCACTCGAATAATCCTCGAAAACTAGTCGCCGAAACAACAAATAGTAATTGAGAACAAAACAACGAAAGCGTCAAAACAAATAATAGAATTTAAAATCTGCGCGAGATTTTTCTCGGGTGTTTGATTTTTTCAATTCAAAAAATGTGTTGTTCGTTGTTCATTCGAAAAACACCTACAAATACAGAATTACTTTCAACTCATACATTAATTATTGTTTTGAAACAGTTTGAGTTCAGTGTTCAATTACGCTGTTAATAAATCACGCCGATTCGCGATTTTAAAGAATATACGTGATTTAAAAAAAAAAGTTTATCGCAACAATATTATTAGGTTTTCGTAATCCGACTGTTACATTATTCAAAAGGGTCAAGAAAGTAATTGATTGTACACGTTTCTGAAATATTAATACGCTTGTCGTATTAAACGCTTGTGACAATCAATTTTAATTTAGAACGTACAGTAGCACACGTTTTTAAACGTAATTCATGTGTTTTCTGTATTTATAATAGGACTTCACAGTGAAATGGACTTTGTGCGTGTTTAACAGCAATATCCGTGAGAGTAGACCGGTGCACCAAGCTAGCTAGACAATCCTTCCATTAGTCATAAACAAATCCGCAGCATTCCAGGTTGCACGCGCTCTATTTTACGTCGGAGCTCATTAGATTCTACGTTTATGATTAAAAACAAAAGCACAGTCCTTCTGGCACCGTTGTTTTTGCATTACGAACATAAATGGAAATCACGTTTAAAGACAAGGGGGCAAATTACCAAGTATTTGCGTGTCATTCGGTCTTTACTCTATTTTAATTTTTAAACGTAAACGTTAATCTTATAATCTCTATCTAAAATATTTTTTCTTATACAGCATTTCCATTATTTTTAGCTTCTATTGTTATTATCAGACACCGGGAAAGTTGAAAAACCTCAACACAATACAGGCACCAACCTTTTTTTTTCTTTTCTTGCGCGAATAATGTGAAACAATGGTGCATTACCGATACGTTATTAGTACGAACAAATTTGTCTTTATTAAAACTAAAAAATAAGGGAATACAAAATTCTTAACGATGTTAACAATGGATTAATTAATCAAGTGATAATTAAAGCTTTGAAAAATACCTAACTTGTCTTGTCAATCACACATTGAAATTTGATAAAATTACAAAAAAAAAATTGTTTAGCTAATTATAAAAAAAAAAATGTGCGCAATCCCTAGTTGTTGTTAACCATTTTGGTATTTTTAAACATATCAGTGAATATACAGGGTGTTCCATATCTCTTGGACAACAACTAATTTTCAAATAGAACTCACTAATTATTTTTTGAAATTTGGAAACAACAACAACAATTTAAGTCAAAAACATGTCTCATCCTATGCGAAATTGGAGATATTTAACCCTTTATTGCATAGTGAGTCATATACAAGGTGGTCCATCCAAAACTTTACACCGCGATTTTAGGACTTTAAAATGAAATTCTGAAAAAACGCCCGGACCGGTCAATTTCTGATCGGCATCCGTGCTACTACGGTTAAAAAGATTGATTTGTAATGAGTGTTTATCTCTTTCAAAAACAGAAAGATTTTAAATTGACTAAGGACTGTGTCCCATATTTTGTTTGAGTCGTATATGGGACACTAAGCATTTGTGGCGTCTCCGCAATAACGCCCAAAAATTATTGTTCATTCAGATGAAAACAAAAAAATTCTATAGAATCAAAAATGTGTTTGATTCACACCAGATGATAATAAAGAAACGATTCCGACTTATCATAACCCGAGAATAATTACACCAAATCGTGTTCTACCCAACCAAAAGCGACGATGACTTCGAAGATCAAGGTAATCATCACATTGAGGATACAATAATATCTGAAAATGATATAAATTTGATGATCTCGATAATAATATACTTCTAAGCGAAATGGAGAGAAGATAAACCCAAGTGTTTGGAAAACTGGAAATCTATGAAGGATCCGAGAGAGGAAACACCAGAAAAAAAAGACAATGTCAAAATTATCTTCTTTCACAGTATAACAATAAAGTTCATTTCACGTTATAAACTTATAAGGTCACAACTAACTAGAACTAACGAAAGATTTTTAGTTTAAGTCAAAAATGTTACAAAATAATAGACTGTTCACAAAGTATACTAAAATACAACCCGTACATGGGATGCGTGGACCTATTACAATCTATGCTTGATTTTATCGAAACAAAATAAAGTCCAAAAAATTCTATTTGGGAATGTTCCTTCCATATGCTATTATGGAGAAGACAGAAACATATTTACATGCCACTAGTTGATTTTAAAATACCCATCTCTAATGCTCTATGTAAATCTGAAAAGTATAGACTTACTTACGCATAGAAGATGGAGACACAGTGCTAACATTGAAGTAACTATAAACGTAAAAACGTGGGCGGGAAGTCGGGAGAGACGGATTGGATCATTTGCCCAAATAGAAAGGAAAAAGAAAGGAATCGCTGAAAATTAAACTCAGGAACTGTTATGTTCGGTTCCATATCTAGTGACTTTATTTTTATTGATCTTAATGAATAGTGTATCATTTTGAAACATTAAATTTATTTGAAAATATTTTGTTTAAATTTTAAATGTGATTTTTCTATTTTCAATAAATTGTGAACGTTGTTACGATTGGAAATCTTCAAGTTGCGCGTTGCAACAAGAATCAAATTTACCGCGCTTTGAACCGAATTTTCCGATTGGTGAATCAAAAATTTGGGGATTTCTACTCGAAGCGGCGGGCGGACATCTGAAAAACGTTCCGTTTCTTGGGCAACTGTGGCCGTGCTGTGCAGAAGCTAAAACTAAATAAAAAAATTGCTATGTGGCTTCAGTAAATGTGCAATAATTTAGTGTGAAAAAATAATACAACCAATTTACGCCGTAAGTGGTTTTCTTTGTTATTACTTTGGTTGATTTAGCGGTTTTATTAATTGCTAATTACAACGTATGATTTAGCACGTGTCTGGACCTCAAATGCTTTTCACGATTCAATGTCTGGATAATTCTTGGATAACTCGTTCTCGCTGGAACGAGCAATTACACTTCCGTTTGTGACACAAAACGTGTCTGCGTTCGTATTGTCGCCGACCTCAGGAACACCTGGCCGAACCTCCTTCAACGGTTTAGTGTATTTGCACGCGGTGCGCCCGCTCTTCACAACGACAACTTTCGGCTCCTAGAATTGGGTCTTCTATTCCTTCCCAGCGAATCTCATTCTGATCTTCAAGTAGCTGTGTCGTTAGCAAGGACCGTCTTTATCAGCATTACGTACAACCATAAACAAATAAGTTATCGTTTTAAGGAACCAATTCATATTTTGCATGCGTTTGAAAACTAAGTACGCGACATCAAGCGGTTATACCTTTAGTATTTAAGACAATTTGTGATTCAGGGTAGCCTCATACTTTCATAGTTGTTGTTGGCACGAACTCCTTCAGAGTTTCGAGGGTACGCTAAATCAAAAGGCCTTTTGAATTGGCAAAAGCTACTTCCTATTTTTGAAACGTGTGTTAGTAGTTTTAAGCCACCGCGTGTACGTGACGAGTGTACGTCAAGTTTCTTATTCACCAATCTTAAATTGGCACGCTATCTATAT
Source organism: Abscondita cerata (assembly GCA_030710515.1). Taxonomy (NCBI): domain Eukaryota; kingdom Metazoa; phylum Arthropoda; class Insecta; order Coleoptera; family Lampyridae; genus Abscondita; species Abscondita cerata. The sequence goes on from JALBCR010003130.1 coordinate 53,968, forward strand.
CTGAGGGTTAATAAACGAAAACTTAACTGACTTATTCAAGATTTGGTCGCTACAGTAATTGGTTATTGCTAATGCACGCAAGTTCTATGCGACAGACTTTATTGTTTCTGCTAAATAATCCTAATATTTTTAATTGTATGTGTTATATTTATGTGTCATGTGTCTCTCTCTTAAATTTGCATTTGTTGTAGCGTGTTAGATTTTAAGTAAAACCAGTTGAATTCCTGCTGATCGGTTTTATTTCTCTCCGTTACCCAGCAGGTGGCGCCACGTTACTCAGCAGTTATTACTTTTAGTTCTCCTAAGGACCTTCCCCATCTCACCGACTTAGCCGGACACTGCTGTACTAACGTTAATAAATTCAAGATCCTTTAAGCATCTAGTACGCTAGTTGGTGCCCAATATTCTTGTGCTTCTTTCTCTTCTAGGTTGCATCGCTAGAGCCGTCACTTTATCTATTATTTATTTGTGAACTGCAACCGTTACAACGTTTTTACGTTTTATTAAATTTTTCCGTCTAAAAATAGAACATCATGCAGAAAGAGTTAAGAGAAAAATACAGTTGGAAAAGTCTGAAAGGAGCCTTATAAATTTTCCATATGATATATCTGAATTTAACTTTTAACGTAGTTAAGTCTATCTTCTGCAATTAAAACAGATTGCAAAATAATATACCAAGTGTTACGTGTTCCAGGTCACATTTAGCTTACTATGCAAAACAGCGCTAACTTGTATACTACTAATGTTATAGAATTTCAACTTCTGCGGTAGCTTTGCATAGTTTCATCCTTAATTTTCCCTTGCCATGAGTTTTCTTATAATTAGCATTAGCAGTAAGTTCAAAACGCTCAAAACATTTAACTTGACGTTTTCTTTGCTCAGGATATCGCGCTTCATATACTATTGACGCCAATAAACATTCTCATAATAAATAAGCTATATCAAACAATTCTTGAATAGAGTAATTTATATTAGTGTATTATATGAAGCAAAATTAATGGGGCAAAGAAACACAGGTAGGTCAGGTAGTAAAACAAGCAATTAAAATGCAATTGTGAAAACTACTCACAAACTTACAGAAGAATTGGTTTTGTTGTAAATTTATTAAACCTTCTTTTCCAGTTTTAAAGTTAACTAAATGTTAAATTGGTATATTATTTTCAAACAGGTTCAATTGCCGAAGTTAGATCGTTTCTATGTATTTACGATATACCAAAAATTAAATTTATATGTACTGTATGGAAAAAACTATAAAGTGCTTTCCAAGTTCATTTCAAATTCAACTGTAATTTTTCTCATATTATGTTAAATATCTTCTTCTATACCTTAGGATTTACATGTTTCCGACTTAATTTTTTAGCACTTTCAATTTTGAAAAAATATATAGTGTTATATTTAAAATAAAAATAGTAGTTGTTGTTCAGAAAATATAGAACACTCTGTATATTCAATAGAACTTAACGGATATGTTTGGATAGAATTAATCTCAAACGATAGAACTCAAAAAGAGTTATTGCAATTTATTTCTAGGCTTTTGAAGAAAAGTAGGTTTTAATGTTTTTGAAGGTGACTTGTTACACAGTTGTAAAGTGCTTATCGAGTATAGTGCAGATGATGATAGCATGTGTTTAGTTCATGCTGCAATTGTTATTCGCAAACTAATGTTTGAAGAACATCCAAATTTCAAAGATTCATTTAAAGATGAATTTTCTGGCGAAAATTTTCGTTCCCAAGCAATGTATTTTGTTTTTGTGAAAATGTACTGGAGGATGCACTTACTGAATTTTTAGCAATTGGCTGAGGAAAAATCCCGAGAGAAAACAGATCAAGAAAGCGGCTTGGTCATTACAATCTTGGTATAAAGCTTGACCCAACGCTCATGTTCAAAAGAAGTCATTGACAAGACGTTATAATTATGTTTAAGCGTTTTTCTTACCAAAGAATAACTTAGGTTGTAAAATGGTAGCCAAACGCCACCAATGACCAACCCGCATACAGCAAGGATTTGTTGGTCCGCTAAGACATAGACTGTTTACATGTTCAGCAATAAACAAAAGTAGTCCATAACACGTCTTAGCACCAAACTACCTCTTGACTCTTTCAAGGTACGTCGATATCTCTAATTGTATACATTAAAGAAAAGCCAGTCAACAATGTGACATTCCTATGCAAACAATAAACTACAAAGCTCATCACAAAAATACATTAAACTTAGACTATGTTGCAAACATCAAATAATGGTTAGACCACGTAATGATGGGTCTTAAAAATTATATCAAATATCTGCCTGGGCAGCTTACTATTCCAGTAAAGAAAATCCAGAAAATAAAGGTAAAATATCAGTAATTTTTGGTTGTACTAGAAAAACGTAAACTCTATGCTATGGTCCGATCATCCCACGAATATCATAATTACAATAACCAATTTTGATTTTGATTTATGCAGACCTATCTGAACTTCGCCCTTGCAGGGTTGTTAATAATATAAAATACAAAAAAATTAAATAAAATAAAGACAATTATTATTATAAAAACTATCCAGACCAGATTTTTGTCGCAACTTTAACTGATCAATTATGATAGATAAACTTGTGATTATGCTAGGACCTATTATATATAGACATGGCGCATTATCAATGATTAGAATATGATTGGAAGACAGTGGATGAATAGACGATTTAGTAGAAGCATTTATAACCATAAGAGATCCAAGCTGAAGGAATGTGTTTAAATCGTCTCAATATTAAAAGAAGCCAATACGCACACGAAGTAACCTTAGCAGCACTAAGCGTACTGATGGAAAAAGCATTTGACACATCAGATGACATTAATAAGGAGTCCTTTATGCAGTCGGTAGATCATGATAAAATATCAATCTGTTCCAGATTCAAGTTCTGATATACTACCACGGAGTTAGAAACAGAGTCAGATTTTATAACTTTTCTGCATCGCATTTCTCTATAGATGTTCATCCATGATCAAACAAATTATGCAAGCTGCTTACATATATTTGCCCACATGTTCTTGAAAAACTACCTACTTTCTCATCCCATGATTTATAAGGTGTTTCAAAAAAGGAAACTTTACCAGTTTAAAAACAAGCAAGAATTTGCCGCGGGAAGTGGGCCGTGAGTGTGAAAGTACATCTTTATCAGCGTTCCGTCATCTGGAGACAATGGGCATCATGAAGACATTATGGATTACATTTTAAGAAAAATGTTAACAATTTTTGTTAACGTATTCAGAAAACACAGGGACCCTTTTAAAAGTGATGATAAACGAAAGTTCCAAAACTCTATTTTTGAAGCTGAATCTTTTGGAACTGGTACCAGAGTACTGGGAAGGGATAAAAATTTTCCATAGATAAAAACAAAAGCTCAGTTATTTACACTACTAGCAAAAAACCTTGTCAAGATACAAATTGATGAAAGGTCTGTGATCTGTACATCCCCAGGGAGACAGTGCTTAGAGTCATCTGCGTCTTCTGTAGAAATGAGATCTGTGTCTCATGGAAGAAACTGATTACTATTACCAAGTCGCTAACGCTGCGCGAAATAACCAGAAGTCGGGTAGTGATTAAAACAATTGGATTCAAACTTGCAATCTTTGCTTGTAGAAAAATACCCAAACTTCAAAAACTGTGGCCTGTCTATGGAACAGAAAAAAAATTAAAATATTCCGTTCATGCTTTTCATGCAGCCTCCTTCTTTTGCGACACGATATGAAATCCGGAACAAAAAAAGCGTCTAACTTTCCAGAGACGTAGAACCCGCTTTTGAAATTTACTCTCATGGGAAGAAGTACCTACACAAAATAGTGCTGAATTTAAATTAATAGAAAAGTTTGTAATTCATATGTACCATCCACAAGTGAGACTACCAGCATGAACACATCACCCAGAAAGCGCCCTGTTCACTAAAAATAGGTCTCGAAAGCATATACCACCGACACAATGTAGAGCACCTTAAGCGAGCAGTGCTACGAATCAATACATGGACAAATTGTCTAAACTCCAATCGAGGAAAGGAGTTGTGACCCATGCAACTGGGGTTGGGAACAAAAAAATAACGGGCTGTTGTATTCTTCTAGACGAGAAATTAAATTAAAATTATGAAATGATTGCATTGCTGTTAGTTCTTGTACGTGTGCAAATGTCAAATAGTATTCTTATGATCTAGTGCAGCCATGTCAAACATGCGGTACGCGGCCGCATGCGGCCCACTGACTTTCCTGCGGCCCCGAATCAATTTTGAAAACAGCCATGTAATGCGGCCCGCGAGCCTGTTAAAAACCGAAAATAAAGTACTGTGATGATGAACTAAGATGCGCGCTCAGCCTAAAAGCCTGGCTTGTTCCAGAAAGTTCTATCGCGTGAGAACACAGATGACGCTACCTGAACATTCTGGAAAGAACTGTCGAGAAATCACAATCCGTATATAAGCCAATACCGCTCGATTCGAGTTCAGTTGTTCCAGTCAGTTATGGAGTCAGTTGCGATAGAATTGCGAGTTTAGTTGCTGTACTTATTGTTACAACACGTAACAGTACTTATTGTTATTTATTTCGGGTAAAGTTTTAACATGTCTGTTTCAAAACCAAGTGATAAGTAAGAGGAAACTTGGAGATGAGCATCGTATGCTTTCTCAAGAAAAGTGGGAATTAGAGTTTTTTGCTGTGAAGTGAAAGACAAAATTATTTGCTTGATTTGTAACAGTACAGTCGGTGTCCCAAAATTATATAATATAAAACGATCACTATAATAGTCATAAAACTAGAAGTTTGACAAGTATACAGGCATGATTAGAAACGAAAAGTTAAAAGAGTTAAAATCACGGTTTAAAAGATCAGCAGCTTATGTTTACACGTCCAAAAGCAAGAAAATGAATCTGCCGTTCAAAGCGAGCTACCGTACTGTCGGAGTTGATCGTAAAACACTCAAAACCATTTGTTGAAGGTGAATTTATAAAGGGTGCTTTGTAAAGGCCGCAGAAATGTAAGTCCAGGAGCGTGAAGGCTTTTCAAAATATATCCTTGTCCCGGAATACTGTCGCTGAAAGATTTACCGAGTTGGCTGCCAATATAAGCGAACAGATAAAAACAAAAATCAGACTCTTTCATTGCATTTTCTGTTGCCTGTGACGAAAGTACAGATGTGTGTGGTGTGGCGCAACTTCGCTGTTTTTCTTCGTGCTGTTGATAGAGATATCAACGTTTATGAAGAATTGATGGAATTGAGTACCATTGCATGATACAACAACTGGGAGGATATTTTTCAATGCTGTTTATGGACTTCTGCAAAAGTACAATTTAGATTTGTTAAAACTGTATTCCGTTGCAACAGATGGAGCTCCTTCAATGACTGGAGTAAACAATGGCTTCATTAAAATAATACAAACAAATATCAGAGAAACGGGCAGTGACAAACCAGATTTTCATCATGTTCATTGCATAATCCACCAGGAAATTTTATGCTCAAAAGTGATCAAGTTGGAAAGCGTTTAAAGTCAGTGAAAAAATGATAAACTTCATAAGGTCACGTGGCTTGAATCAGCGACAGTTTTGTGCGTTTTTACGTGATTTAGAAAGTGAGTACACTGGTTTACCTTATTATGCAGAAGTGCGATGGCTTTCGTGTTCTATGGTTCTCGATCGGTTTTGGAAACTCAAAGACGAAATACGCCTTTTCATGGAAGTGAAAGAACAAGATGTCAGCTTATTATCCGACGTACCTTTTTACAAGATCTTTCATTTATGGTAGACATCACAAAACACTTGTCGGACTTAAATACGAAATTACGAGGACTCGTCAAGTTATAACAGATATGCATGATCATGTTAAAGCTTTCAAGTGTAAGATGATGCTGTGGAAAAACCAGTTAGCGGTGGATAATCTGTCACATTTTCCGACTTGCAGGGCGTATCAGGAAAGTACAAGTGGCCCAATATCATCGAAAATGTATACAGAGAAAATGGGAAGCCTTCTGTCAGAATTTGAAAAGCGTTTTCAGGATTTTAAGTCCCAAGAAAACAATTTTTCTTTATTTACTGGTCTTTTCACTATTGATATTGACAAAGTTCCCCTCACTTGCAGATTGAAGTGATTGAGATTCAGTGTCAAACCCATTTAAAAGAAAAATTTGATAGTGTTGGTACATTCGAATTTTATAAGTACTTGCCTTTTCAATACCAAGAAATGAGAAAACTTGCCTGTAAATCCTGTCAATGTTTGGAAGTACCTATAAGTGTGAACAATTATTTTCTTTGATGAAAACAAGTCTCCCCGCAAGATCGCGATTGACGTACACTTGGACGCAGTTTTAAACGTTATTTCCGCCGATAAATTCACGCCACAAATAGACAACAATTAAAGACAAAAGATGTCAAATATCTGGCAAAAGAAGTTAATGTTTGTAAGTTTTTGTAATGTCCTTTTATTGGAAATTTAATAAATATGCTTCTAACATAATAGTACTTTTTTTCGTTAAGATTTTCAGTAGTTTGTCTTCTTTAAGATTGGGTTTGCGGCCCACCTAGTCTATGGTCTTCATGCTTTTGGCCCACCAGTGACTTTGAGTTTGACATGGCTGATCTAGGTGTAACCTGCTTTGCAGGTAGCGTTATTTTGTTCGTTTATTCTAGAATTAGTTTACAACGTCTTGTACCTGAAGTTTTTAGTCTTGTTCTGGCGACAGAAATCTTGTTTGTGTTTTTTATTTCATACGTTGTATTCAATTTTCTAAAGTAGTTATTTGTGTTTCAGCTGTTGTTTGATTGTGGAAACTCTACGGCTTGATTTTTACACAGTTTTCAGGTCCATTTTTATTAACTAAAGCTTTTCCCTAAAAGGTGTGAGATTATTACTTTGACACCGGAGTTTACATTTTCTTTGTTTTCGTTGTCATTTATTTTATTCAATTGCACTCTATTGAATGACAATGGTGTCAGAAGCTTATTTGCCGTAGGACGTTTCGACCCAGATTGTGAAGGCATCCTCGGGTCGGTGTTAAAATATTTTTAAACTGTGCGTTCTCAACAGTTGAGATATCGTTTATAAATACCAAAACAGGGTGAAGTTAACAACATTATCACATAAATAAAGATAGCAGAATGATACACATTTTTAATATAGGTAAAGCATTGAATACACTTTCAAAAATTATTATTATCGATTAATAATCAATTCAAAGAGATAGAAATTGATTTTCGACAAATAAGCCAAAATGGCAACCAATAAATTGAATAATGTCTAAAATTACAAAGGACATGATTGTTATTATTTTTGCCTTAAACGGGGTTGTCGTATTTAATGGTTATCATGCTAAATAAACACGAGTGGTAGGTGACAATTTACAAAAACCATTACTTTGTTTGATGAATAAAGTACATAACAGTTGAGGCTTTCATTAGCAAGGCGTTAATTTGGAAATAAGTTTTAATTTACTTAAAACAGTTTCCATTCTTCCATAACAGACATGATGTAATTATCAGTAAAGTTCCCATAAAACAGTAGCTAACTTTTAATTGTAGTAATTTAGGAAAATCGTGCCCTACTTGAGATTTCAATAAATGCTTAAATTGACAGTTTGTAACACATTACCAGTCCGCTGGTCACATATAACGAACCTCATTTGAGCCATTGTCCTGAAATGTGCGGTGCGCCGCTTATCGGTTTCCCATAATTAACTTGTTCGATTACCTCCCCTTATTATTAACAGTTTCAAAGCGAAGGAGCGGTTGATACTCTACTGATTTCATAAGTGACATGGCTCTATCTTAAAGACACAAACACAGGATCAAAGCCATTAAGTCAATTAAGCATAATGCAAAGGGAACGGATACACGGTTCAGTTAATAAGGAGCGTGCTGCTTCACATAAAATCAATCAAATGTTCGTTGACTCGAAAGGTCTTGTGTTGATTTCGGGTTATACTAAGTACATAGTATGAATAATTTAGTATCTAAACCATACTATAATGGATACACTTAAAAGCACTTTCAAGATGTTTTTTATTTATTTGAGCTAACCAAAAGAAACTTTGTTAAAGCTTTTTAAGAATTGCCGAAACTTTGTTTATGTCCGCTTGATACCTGGTTTTCCATTTTACGATTAGAACTACCAAATTAAAGAAAGCTAATTCGAATCTTGTAAATTAACAAAACATATAACACCCTTGCCATTCATATCGTTCAAGTCTAATTAAAGCTTTAAGATCTAATTAATCAATAACCTATGTGCATACAAAGTCTTCCCACTTTAAAGTCTAGCCTTTACATTAAGGCAATATAAATTCAATTTGAGAGGTCATTAGGATGCGGAATGGTTCAATAATTTTTCATAATTGTGGTTGTATAGTTTCAATACAATACTGGCTTTGTTTTAGAATTAATTTGTACCCTATAATAAAAAGCAAACAACCCGTCTTTTCTTTTTTTTTGAGTCTTTTTTACTAACCGTTTCCGGTAATTTTTAATTACCGAAGATGGCATCATCAGATATAAGTACTACCAATAAGAATCAAATTTCTAAAATTATTAAATTCAGAATTTACACGTCAAGTAGTTTTCATAATTTCTAAAGGAAGTACTGATGAGATTTCGGCATCAAAAAGTGTATGTAAACCTAATGGCCATGTTGGAAAGCTATTCATGATAGTGTACGCCTTTTAACATTAAAAATTCCTTAATTGAGTTGGTATAATTACATCCGAAAAAAAGGCAGGTACGGAGTTGATGAAATCTTACGAACATGGTCGCCCGGATTACTTGGATTACCTACCACTATAATGGTGAATTCAGCACCAATTCAGGTTTTGCAGAAAGAATCATAATTAACACATTCGTATGAGTGGGTCTAGTTACGAAACCAAATTTTGTTGTGGAATGAAAGTATTAACCCAATGTTTGCCTAAAGTATGGGAAAAATGTATCTATAGATTTTAATATTGAGCTGTTAATCTCAGTGGCGACCCAAATTAAAAAGTAATACAAATGATCATTAATGTACATAAATATAAGAGTAACACTAGCTATTCCCGTGGTCTTCGCCCACACAAATATACAAATGAGATTTACAGCTAAATAAAATCATATTGAAATTAGCAAAGAAAAATGATCAAAAAAACGCTCAGAATAGCTCATATTTGTTTTTTTCCGTTTTCTTAATCATACGTTGTACCTTAAAATTTTTAATTGATACAACTAAGTGGTGCCCTAACTGTATATATTTATAGTATTTGAGCTTAATAAATTAGTATATTTTGTTGTTAATCTGCCATTCCTACTTCCCGTAAATACCTGCATGCCAGTTACAATTTTTTGGTTTATGTTATGAAACTATAACCACATTCCGAAATTCAATTAATTAAAAAAAAACTAGATTACATCTTACCAACTAGTTCATTACTTTTTGCATTTTGTATTGTTTTCTAGAAAAAGGTCCTTGGACCCCCTTAGGCCCCCTTCTCGGAATTAAATGTATTTGGTTGAATAGAAATTACAATACCTTTCATACTGAGGTCCACTTGACCCGCTTTCCTGTAAATGAGATTTTTAGATTAAGGAGCCGGTGGGGCACACTGTTAATTTCTCAAGACAAATATTTTTGTAGAGAAATATTTCTCGTCAAAATTGCAGTATTTCCACTTCTTAATTTCAAAGATAGGGCTGTCAGGGCCCTTGGTTTTTTTAAATTTCAAAGATAACAGTTTTCGACATATTCTGTATTTTATGTCAAAACAACATGAGCAGAACTGAAACTAAAATATTAATTCCCCAATATAAAACTCTTTTCAATAGGTAGTCGGTGTCACCACCTCACGGACAGTTGCCATCTATCAGATTCATCAAAATATTTAGTGAAGTTGGTTTCATTCTTAGATGGAAAGCTGCTTAATCGACTGGATATACATTTTGATAATAAATAAATACAAGGTGATTCAAACTCTTAAATGAGAATCTCTATTTTATAATCTTCTCTCATGTTACATTAAATAATAAAGTTTGAAATAAAATTTACCCTACAGTAATTTTAAAAATTTATTTCACATACATCTGTTTGTTCATTTCAATCGTCACTGTTTTGTTAATAAAGATTGTTCGTTTATGAAAATTTAATTAATTAATATAATTTTTAACACCATAACAATCACCCCAACCAGTTTTATATCTTAATGTTTCTTACATTCTCCATGCTTTTGCCAAGGGCACTGTTTAAAAAACGTACAGATTTATTTCAAACTCGTAGCGAGAATCCATTCTCAAACGCGTATTTAAATCAGCATAACCTTTGAGCCATGGCGATTGTTAAATGTTAAAACACGATTGATTTGTTTTAATTGCAAAAACTGGCCATTGCAATACCGTAGAGTTTGTTATTGTCAAAATAAAAATGGATTGTTATTTAAATATCTATTATGTGCCTTAAGGGTTTGGTTCTTTCTTAATTGAGTTTTTTTCTGGAAAAACGACGATAGTTGTTTGTAAACATTGTAATGTAGTATACGAGGATATATTGAAAAATTCTTAGCCTACTATAGAACCAAACAAAATTTCAATGTCAAAATATTTTATTACTCAACATATTCTCCTCTTAATTGGATACATTTATTACAGCGAACCTGCAACGTCTCTAGACCTTTAAAAAAATGTTTCTTCTTGCTCTGCAAACCAGACCTCCACAGCTTCTATTACCTCCTTGTTGGAAGAAAATGTACGACCTTTTAAACTTTTTTTCAGTTGAGGAAAGAGGTGATAGTCGGACGGAGCCAAATCAGGTGAATAAGGGGGTGTTCTAGTAATTCAAACCCTAAATCACGAATTTTTGCATGGCAACATGAGATTTGTGTGCAGGGGCGTTGTCCTGCAAAAACAAAACACCTTTGGATAGCTTTCCGCGTCTTTTCTCTTTAATATTTTCCCGTAGAGTGGTCAGTAATGTCGAATAGTAATCTCCAGTTATTGTTCTACCCTTATCCAAAAAATCAATCATGATTACTCCATGGCAATCCCAAAAACTGAAGCAAGAACTTTTCCAGCAGATTTTGGACACGAAACTTCTTAGGTCTTGGAGAACCAGAGTGTCGCCATTCCATCGATTGTTGCTTTGTTTCTGGATCGTAGAAATGTACCCAAGTCTCATCCATAGTAACAATTCGGTTTAAGAAGTCTACATCGTTTTCAAATCGAGCACAGATCGAACGCGATGCTTCTACCCTTGCACGCTTTTGGTCAACATTCAAACATTTGGGGATCCATTTTGCAGCAATTTTTCTCATGTCCAAATTGACGTGAACCATATGATGAACGCGTTCGTATGAAATATTTAGTGCTTCAGATATCCGTTTTAGCCCAATTCGACGGTCTGATAAAATCATGTCATGAACTGCATCGATATTTTCGGGGACTGACACAGAAACTGGCCTTCCCGATCGGTCATCATCTTCAATGGAAAATTTACCTCTTTTGAAGCTTGCATTCCAATTTTTGACGGTCGCATACGAAGGACATTGATCACCAGGGGTATTAAGCATATCTTCGTAAATCTGCTTACCTCTTAACCCTTTTAAATACAGGTACTTGATGATGGCTCGATACTCCAATTTTTCGATTTTCACAATTTCGGTGGACATCTTTTTCATTTAATTTATTGCGTGACTCTGGTTTACTTTTGACGTCAAACTTTCACTGACACTTCTAATAAGTTATTGTTCGTTGCTATGGTAACGCAATATTTTGTTTATGCAAGGAACTGGTCTAGGCTAACTAGATATCAATACATCCTCGTAGTAGGTAAATTTTAAGGAAAATTATTACAAGCGAGAAAATCGGTTTTTCAATATTACTCCTTAATTTTAAGGATAAAAAAATAAAACGTACCTTTGCGGAACCTCTATACAACCAAAAAATCATGGTATTTATACCGTAATTTGTTGCCCAAAGAATTAATTTTCAAAACATTTCTTCGTTTTTAAAAAAACTAAAACCTAAGAGATTAAATTCTCCTTAATTACGTTTCTCTGGAAAAACAACGAGACCTATAATAGTAAACACTGTAATGTAGTATACGTGTGCAAAATAATGTTTCAATTTTACCCCCGTAATTTTATGGTTAGAAAAAAAAGAAAATAAGTACCTAACGAATATCTATACAATCTAAAATATGAAATTTGAGTGAAATCATTCTATTCGTTTGGTCTCTAGGTCAAGTACATACATACATACATACATCTCTCTATGCATGAGAGAAAGTATAAATTCGACGTGATTCAAGACACAATAAACTACTTTCTTGAAATTTTCAATTCTAGATTCAACAGCTTAGAAACAATTGTTTTTTTGAGAATCGTATTCATACCTTATTAGGTTGTCAAGTTAAAGAAAGAACCCATACAAAATTCTGAGTCTTAAAATCTTAATAAATTCTAGTAAATTAAAAAAAAATGTAATTTATGGATTTAGTTATACACGTTTTCTTAATTGCAAAAGAAAAGATGAAACATATCATAGGTGACTTATATAACAAATATGAAGGATTTATAACAGAATATAACAATATTTGTTACGGTTTATTTTTCGAATTTAGGACGTATGTCGTGAGCCGTCTTAAAACGTGCCGCGAGTAGTATGTCGCGATGAAAGTGGAATATGGCGCGCATGTTTCTAATTTTCTATTGGTGGAAAATTAAATTGAACTGAATTTCATAGACGTACAGCGGACATCTCCTTTTCGTTTGATACACGCGGGTGTTTTAGCATACTTCTTAAAGTGAAATTTTCACAAAAATTATTTAATGTGGGTTTCAAAGATTTCCAATTCAAATTGGTGTTTAAGTTTAATCCGGCTAAATTCTCGTGAATATATTTGGTTTTCTTTCTTATTTGTATTGATTCTGAATTGCTACATATGCCACTTATTCATAATAATAATGCGTATAAAAGTACATATGACATAAAACGGCTTGATCTCTAATATTTAAGTAACTTTTATTCCTCCTCAACCAAACGTTTGTTTTAATCAGCTCAATACAGGCTGGGGCGTTTTATTTAGAGGGTTGTCGCGGACACAAAGGGCTTTTTAGTTTGCAGGAGGTACTTACCCTTTCATTCTAGTTTAGGTTTAGTTTAAATCGCCGTGTGTAAGTGATATGTATACGCAGAGCCCTTAATAGCAGCCAATCCTCAATTGGAATGATAATTTTAACTCAAACGTAACTAAAGCTTACCTGAAATTGCAATCCTTATTTATTGTTAAGCGAGGCTGCTGCTAACGCACGTAACTTTATGCGACAGTCTCTCTATTTCTGTCACATTTTCTTAATATTTTAAGATTTGTTTGTTACTGAATTGTCTTTCTTTCTCTCTGGTTTTGTGTTTGGTTTAGCATATTAGATTTTAAGTAAAACCTGTTGATCTTCTGTTGGCCGGTTTTATTTCTTCTTTTATCCAGCAAGTGGCGCCTTGTTAGACAAGCAGTCAAATTTCTTATATTTCTTCAGCGATCTACGCAACTTACTTACAAAGCCGGACGCTGTTGCTCTAACTACTATAAATATTCTTATCCTCCACGAATTTACTGCCCTACATCGAGCCGATTTTCCTTTAGTTTTTTATTTTCTAATAGATATAATTTAATTACTGATCAAGTTTACTATTGCATCCAAAGATCTTATCAATTTTTATATATTTCTTTTACATTCTACAGATGTTGAACTACTTGAGCTATCAGGTTTCTTCTACAATCAAAAATGTATTCCATACACTAATAATAATGAAGAAAAAATATAACCTGTATAACCTTTAAAAATGAGGTAAATAATCCATACCTTTAAACACTACATAGCAATATTTTACCGAACAAATTGCAGTGATCGCAAGGTCGTTGCAATGTGTATTCTATCGTATGAGGGTAAATCGATATTAGGTGCATCAAACAAGGAACAATAATAAATAAAGTGTATTCCCGAGTAATTACTAAATGAAGTTTTATTGAAAAAGTAAATACGAAGAGCTTAGACAGGAAGCGTCAAGGTTATCACGAACAAAAACATTGTATGAAAACCAAGAGATGATAATCGTTTGAAAGTCATAAAAGATTGCACTCATCAGTGAATTTAATAAGTGATTTATAAGTGTTGCGACATCTTCAGTGTCGACCTTGCTAACGTAACACGTCCGAAATTAATTTGCATTAAAGCAACTTTGTCGTCAGATGAGACAGATGCTTCAATGCAAATGTCAATATGATTAATGTGTTAAGATTGTAATAGAAAATTATGTATACAGAAAAAGTGTAAAGCACAGAAATTTTTTTGCTATTAAAAGTGCACGTTGCGTCTTTTATAATTCATTTAAACATAATCAATAAATAGTGCGTTTCATTATTTTAATTGTATTAAAATTTTGTTTAAACGTCTAAAACTACTTACTTTATTTAATAGATTCTTATGTTTGATATAAGTAATGCCAACAAGTAATTGTAATGACGATTGAATGTTTTAAATGCAAATCGTTATCTAAGCAATTACTTAGAATGCAATAACACTCATGTCGATAAAGCCAAGTATTTCTGTACAGCGGCATACACACACGAAAAGAACACCTGATGCGCATTTTGCTCTTATTATGAGCTCATCAGAGGTGTATACTTAAGTGCGGTGTACAACTGTACAAGAAGACGGTTGATCTTTTAAACTTTCGTGAAAGAATTAACATAAGTGAAATGTGTGTCTAACAACTTCTCGTGTAATAAGGGGACAGGTATAAATAGTATAAAATAAGTGGTGCTAGCAGATAACTGTACTACGGTACAGGAATACTTGGCTTTATCGACACAAAGTGTAATTGTGCATTCTAAGTTATCGCTTAGATAACGATTTGCATTTCCCCCGCTATTCGATTGTCCTACAATTTCTGTTGGCATTACTTAGTTATACTATTTATACGTGTCCCTTATTACACGAGATGTCGTTAGACACACATTTCACTTATGCTCATGTTTGATATTTAATAGAAGTCAATTGAAATTAATTTGTTAAATACTGAATTGCAATTACTGCAAATGTGTTTTCTTTATTACAAAAGAATATAATTCTTTTTCAAATCGAACTACTTTTTGAAACGTAGGTCGCATAAAGTGTACAACAAGGCCAGTAAAATATGATATAATTTTTTGGGTGGCTGTTGCCGTATATTATTTATTAGTTATTAGTTTATTATCCACCAGTTTTAGAGCCCCTAAAGACGACCGTATTTTAAATATTCGCTCGAATACGATGGCTCATCTTCTTACGCCCTTTCTCCAAATAGAAAGTCACACAAGTGAGAAGAGAGCTGCTAACTAATTACCAAATTTAGGAGAAAAACAACAAAAACAAGATAGTTTTCTTTTGTAGACAATATATTAATAATTATCAAATTGTTTATAATAAAAGTAATTCTTAACTTGAGAAACATTAACGTAAGTGAGTATTAAAAATATTATTTAATTATTCACTTATGGCAAATATAATTAAAGCAGTGCTTACAGGAAGCTCTTCTTATACAGCGTTTTCCATTTTCATCACGAAACTTAATTTAAAAATGTTTTGAACGTATTTATGTTGCCAACTAAGAAAACTTCTTACTAAAAACTACGAAGTGTATCTTACTCTTTTATCTAAAGCACTATATGTAGTTAAATAACGTCGAAGCATAATACGTGCAAGCAAAATATATTCCGTAGATGAAGAAAATTGAACTTCGATCGTTACTGATGCAGAAATCCTTTTGGTAAATAGAAAGTATTCAAATAATTAGTTTTGTCAAAAAAAAATATAAAATTTCTTCTCTTGTGGTTTATGCTACATTCTTAATATTGTATTGTGTCTAAGAACGTATTAAGATTAATATAATTTTATTGTTGGTGTTGCTTGGTAATATAATATTTGACAGACAATTTCTCGCTATTAATAGAAAACGTAAAAAATAAAAATTGTTAGGTATTTCAGTTGACAAGCTACCATTAAACACCCACATGGAAATAAATTTAAGCCAAATGACGTATGACGTGACTTACGTAGGGACATCTTATAGTTTATACAAGGGTTGCAACCAAAGGACATTAATCTTCGCCCAAAGGTTATTCGTATTTGCTGCCGCTTTTACAATTTCGTTTGATGAAACATAATATCGAAGGTTGTAATACTCACGTGTAGATTTAAGTAAAACGTAATTTAACTCAATAAACAACTTTATTGCAGTTCTTATATTGCACTAAAGTGGAATATTGCGAAACAGGAGTAAACAGGTTTTCGCAAGTTAATGGTACAACATTAGCTTTGATTTGTTGTATATATAATTTGTAGTTCCGGGCTTTTTGTAATTCACAGGCATAGGACTTTGACAAAGTTCCGCATTGTAGAAAACAGAAGCGAATCCTCCAACGGGAGTTTGGACCAATAGGGATAACGCGTTCTCGATGTACATAAATTCATTAATTTAAATATTTAACACCGAATCTACGTATAGTGTAGGATGCTTTAACTTAAATGTAATTTGTTGTTTAGATATTAAATTAACTGCTACACTTTCTTCGAATTAAATTATAAAAAGCTCGCAGGACGACAGCATAAAAGGTTTTGTCATTAATGTAAGTTTCGAAATTGAGAATTATACGAACGCAGCAAACAAATTAAGTTGAAAACACATCTGCAGATAGTCCCCTTGTTAACAGTGCGCCCTTGAAGTTATCTTTACTAAACTACAGGCCATGGACTATAATTACAGGCCATGTACTAATGGTGTACAGCGCTTTTGCTTACAAAAACACGATAATTTCACGCCATATAATCTTCAGATCTTGTTTCAAAACAGATGTGATTTTAACAGGCAATGTGCTGCAGTACGAACTGCTAATTTTTTCAGTTTTTAGATACCCCAATAACAGATACATAAAAGAGTAGATTCAAAATCGTTTTATATTTATTACTAGACTTATAATGCCAGTTTTTCAAAAGTTAAACCGCATAATCGAAAAATTATAAAAATTAACTGAAGAAGTTTAAGTTTAGAATAAGATCTCTTTAGGACGGCTATAAAAAAAACTAATTATTATTATTTTAAATTCTTTCAAGTGCATCTTTTCGTACGTTATCTACATAAAAAACCATAATTTTTTTCAAAATAATTTTTTGATACGAAAAATATTTGTCAATTATTATGGGTTTCTAAATAAATTGAATTAATTCAACAAACGATGATGTGTTTGGAGGTTTTACTTTCAATTTAAAAATGTGTCAAATACTTTATGTTTTGTTTAAGAGCAATAATGAGAAAACCGGAACGTTTTACTTTTCGTTTAATTATTTAAAAACATCTGAGAAGTATACAACGCTTTGTTTTATTAACCGTAACTTTTATATAAACTTAAAATAATACTGTACAAACTTTCAATCAATTTTACTTTGACTAGATGGAAAATAAACTAGTAAAAGTAAACATTGTTAACAATTTTAATAACAGGAGCCGTCTTAAATTAAAAAACAGGTTAATTAATTTTGTAATTTTAGTCAATTTGTTGAAAAAATGAGTTTTGTTATTAACAATTGAAAATATTAGACAAGATTCTGGAACGAATGAAATAGAATAAGTGGGAATCGATTCGTATTAAAAAAATTAATATTAAGAAAAAGAAAGATCTTATTTGTTTATATAGAAGCCGAGATATAATCAATTTACATTGTTATTGTTTATTCGGTAACTAAAATGTTGTGATTTTGTTTCTCGGCGGGTAGCGTAACGTGATTCGAAGTACAGTTCTCAAGCGGATCAGGGCACAATTGGCGAGGCTCATTAAAATATCGTTATTATGCTTAATATACTATTATATAATAGTACATTTTCGACATTAATGTATTTTGTTCTTACTTTCATCGTTGATTGAAATATTGGTAAAGATAGTCAACCTTACGGGATTATGCGACCCCGAAATTTGTTCTAAACATCAGAGGTCGGTAGTATCGCTTTGTGCTAAGAAAATACGTCAATTGTATTGTAGAATTTACAGAACAGTATTGCCGATAAATGTGAAATAGAAAACTGTAATTTTGCTGATAGTTTATGCTAAGGCACGACATTGTTGCCAATGCATCATGCCGTTGATTGAAATATTGGTGCATTGAGTCAATGTTGACAAACAAACAAAAACATGCGTTCTACAATATACAAGAATTTATTGATTTTTGTCGACGTACTAATTAAATGTGTGTCCTTTGTTATATATTTTTTTCTATTGTCTGTTAATTGTTCAATGTAATAATATTTATTTGTATCTTTCTTACGTAAGGTTATAACAATGGTTATACCATCATGACAAACACATATATGTACAAAGATTGTATACATACACATGTGAATAAAGTTTATTATTATGAAAAAAACCTGCAGATTTAAAAGTATTAATTTCGTAAAGAAATCGTTGAAAAACGTTCTCCCAAAAAAACAATTTCTTTAAATACTTTTGAAAATTCCATACTCATATATTTATTACATTAACATCGTTTATCCGTTGAAAATGTTTTAAAATCTATTAGGCTTACGCAAGTAAATTTCTAAATTTTGGTCATTGAAATTAAAATTTTTTAACATAGAAACGCTATCCCTTTTATGTTGGAACGAATGTTGAATTTTCTTATATTACAATCTAACGTACTCAACTGTTTGCATCTAAACAATATTATAACAAGCCTACTCATTTACTAAAGGTGTTGCTAAAAGTATGCAATTGTAGAATTTCTGACTAAGCCGATAAGGAATGTGACTCATAAACGATAATCCGAAGACTCCTCGTAATACATTTGTTTCAATATCAACTTTAGGTGTACTTATATTTTAAGATATGATAAACGCATTAAAGAAGCATCTATGCAAAACTTAATGATTATCTTTTTATTTGTTACAATGAAAATATTACAATCAAGATTGGTTTTTTTATATGTTTGTAAATTATTACTATTATTTTAGATCAGTTAAATTGTAATTTTTGAAACAATGTTTATAATTAATGAGCTATTTTACTTTAATTAAACTATTTTAATTCGAAACCATGATATTTTGATACAGTTTCAAAGAGTAAAATCTAACTTTTTATCTCTACTAACAGATAACAAAGTGTCACTTTGGAATAATTTTTTTTTCCTCGAGGAAAAAAAGTGAGTACTATTTTTAACACCAAATTTCCCTCAATAATTTTCTAATTCTATTGTAATATGATTTTTCAATATTAAATCGTCATTTATTTCGTCACAGAAAAGAATAGTGTATTATACACTGTATTATCCGCACCGCGTCCGGGAGACAACACACCTCAAGCTAAAATCCAGTACTTTTATTTTTAGAAGTAATAGGGAATAGGTTTTATTACCAAGTGAATTTAAATTTGAAGGTCTAAGTGGAACCCACTTTCCTAAAAACACGGTAACTTGTTGCCTTTTGAATTGAAAAAATTTGAAAACCAATTTTTATTTAAAAATCCTTTTCAACTGAACACGTAAAACAAGTAGATACAAAACCAATAATTTTGCGTTTCTGAACTCTAGTGGTATTTCTCCCAGTATTTGCTTAGAAAAAATCAAACTATCTGATATGAATTCTTTAAATAATGATATATCAATCACGAAAAATGTTCAGAAAAAATAAATCTAGAGGGTGGTTTTTTTTCTTTTGGAACTGTATCGAAAATGCCACAAAATATATCTATTTAATGTTTTTTCAGTGACTCATTTTAAATTTTGTAACAATTTTCGTTTCCATGAAAAAATTAATAACTTTTTTTTTTACCCATCTGTTAATCATAACAGGAAGTGGTCCGAATTGATTATAGGTGAAACTTAAAGGGTGGAAAGTACATCAAAAATTAAAGGCCAAAGTGTCATATAAAATATGGACTAAAAGTGCCCCCTAGCGGAGCTAACGACCCCTAAAAGTGCTCCCCAAAACCATAGCCATTAGATGTGGAAAATGCATTGATGCCAATGACATGCACTTTGGACAAGCGTTATAATAAAGTTAAAAAATAAAGTTTGGTTTCTAACGCAATTTTTTCATCATATATTAGTTTATAAAAATCACGATATTTCAAAACTAGGCAATAATAAAAAAACGTCAAGAGAAGCTTTTCTAAGGAAATGTGTGGGCTATGATATAAGCTGCATCAGAATATCCTAAAGTTACAGCTTAATAAAATTTAAACTTGTCAAACCTTTTGAACGGCCCCCGTATTTTGTCCAAATTTTTTTCAAAAATTGAAAAAATTTTCAAATGACCACTTCTTCGAAATGCTGAATATGCTCACCAAATTTCATTTGAATAACTTTTTGTTTAGGAATTAAAAATAAAAATTGGTTTTAAGGGAACACTTTTAGGGTCGCTAGCTCCGTTAGGGGGCACTTTTCAATCATAGTTTATATGACACTTCGGCCTTTATTTTGATGTACTTTCCACCCTTTTAAATTTCCTACAATCAATTCGCATTATATTTCGACAAAGAATCGCCAATTTACTTACATTTTTTGCACTTAGTTATTTACACCCGTATAGTTTACATATTCTACACTACTGAGCGTCTTTCAGTCTAACCTGTACCCCATGCGTTATACGTTATAACAAATTAGTAACAAATAGATTTGTTTGTCAGCCCTGCCAATCACTTTCATAAAAATTTTCGGCTTCCATCAATGGGAAGCATTTAAATAAAATTTTGATACCACGCTGCTGCACTTCATCGCTTGCTTTAAGGATGGCTTTAATAGACGAAACTAAGCTTATTGAAAAGGTCGTCATGTAAGAAAATACCTAGCTGCCTTACCCTTGCCTCTGTAAAACTGAGACTGCTAAGGTCTTTAATTCGATGCGCAGGCCCTTCAAAAGATGAGTTTGAAATGCGCACTCTAGACTAGGACAGATGGTCGTACTTTTACTAATTCTTAAAATATTCATCTCGTCCGAATTTGAATTAATCCTCACATATTTTTGCAAAATTTCAGTTATTGTTGAAGGCAAGCATCACCGACGAACCACGTCGTTCAACAAGTGAATTTTTAACGACATCATTGTATCAGTATCAACTATAATTCAAGTATCGGTATGCGACTTGAGAAAGCTTTTTAAAACTTTGGATTTTTTCAAATAAATTAAAAGGATTAACTTTGCCTTTGCCGTATAAAGATGCTAAGTAATTACAGCCGGTAAAAGCGTGGAATTCAAGCAAAATTACGGTGTTTGGTCCTAAATTTGATGCCAATTCATAGCAACTGATACGAAATTGATTTTTGACTGAAGTCTTTCCCAGCAACCAAATATTCAATATTTTTCCATACTCCAAAACATTATCACAATAACGTTAGTGTTCTATTACTTGGATTAGCTACAAAGGACAACAAGCTTCTTTGTAAAAGCATTTTAATTTTTCTTTTTAACAACATTTTCATCAGAATAAAACAAAAATATTTTCTTTAGGTGTAGCGAATACTTTTTTTGTCCATAAATTGAATCCAAACACGATTTCTCCATTGAACGCAGAGAAATCTACCCAAAACTTATTTGAATTTGTAATTTATCAAACTTGTTAGAAATCACCAGGTCTGTCTAGAATGGACAAGTGGTATTTTACGGTATATCACACTCATTTCGGTTTTGACGTTTTGCAGTCTTTGATGGAAAGCGAAACATGAGTATCAAAAAATCAAAGGAATTTCAGAAGCATTTGATTCACATATTTTGGATGAGACATTTTTAGAGATTTTTTCGAAAGTGTTTTTTGAAGGCTGTGCTGTTATATTGTATGTTCTTATTTACCTTCTATAATGTTTACACCTTAATTAATATTATTACATATGAATACTAAGATGGGTAAGGATTGGCATGTTTAGGTTTTATGGTTTTCTTAAACCTTAAAGCAAATGCTTTTCCAAAACGAACCAACCCACAATTGCACATCGGTTTCGTCACAACACTATACTGATCTTCTGGGGCACAATATTAAAAATGTACCATACGAATATATAAATAAAAATCAATAAAAACCATCCATTAATTCGACATCCACTAATGATGGCCGTGCTTGTTCAACACGAGACATCAGTTTTTAGCTCAAACTAGTCTTGTACATTTGACCATCCAACTGGACTAATGAAAAAGTGAAACATCTTGTCATCATAAAATTTTTTTGAGACCAATATTTTTTTATCACGACCTGTTACTTTCCGTCCCTTGTCTAACACACACGTTTCAAACTCGTCTCTTCGACAAAGGTGCGGCGGCCGGGTATTTTTTTATATGACATTTCACAACCTTTACAACGTCCATTAAAGGGATAAATGTAGGAAAATCCATCCATACAGACGTATTTGACGCTGACAGCCACCGTCAAAGCAGAGGATGAAGTGCGGCAGCTAATATGAAAAATTCTATTTATATGTTCCCCACTGATAGAAACAGAAATTTTTCATAAAATGTCGGATATTAAACAAGGGTCTATTTTGCTATTATTATTCGACCATGTACTGAAAAAGTGTAGCAAGTTTGCTGCTGATGATTTCTGAGATATCATATGTTCACATTTTTAAGAAATATCTATTATTGCGTCTAGATCAGGTACCCTCGGATGGAGTGATCTTAAAATACAGCAAAAGGTAAATGTATTAGGCAGGTTGTCAGAGTGAATACTTTTTGGTCAATGTCCATTTCTTGTTGTGACAAAACACAGAGGTTACGCAAATTCGGCGGACGGTGCAACAAGAATGGCAAATAGTGGAATGATGTGGATGAACTTAAGCGACAAGTTAGATGGAACTAAGTGTGTTGAGGCGCATTATGGGGACAGTAAATGGAAATAATACTATCACATTTGTGGCTCCAAAAATTAATGTATTTGAATAATGGCAATGGATCAGGAGCTAGTTCTAGTTTAAATAATAAGATGTAATTAAACATTCTGATTTACAATTTTCAAACAATAACAATTATACGATTCATGTGTATTTAGATAAATAAATTTGTTTTTATTATCTTTATTCAAATTTCTAACTGAATTTATTGTTACCAAAGCAACTTTAGAGCAATAGAGCTTTAAAGCTTTCAGCGATAATGATGCGATAATTTGCAGTTTGAGAAAATCAACAATGAATATTCACTCGCGTGTTAAAAATATTTTTATAAATAATATGGTAAATGTACGGGTGTAATGTTCGTATTGTCGGATATTAATTGTCTTCGTAGATAGTAACAACCGGAAAAATAAACATTAGTATACATACCTCCCAATGGATTGCGTATGAGTTACGATAGTCTTTGTTGGATGAGCCCAATTGAAAAAATATCGTCTACCGTTTGTTTTAGATTGAATTTTTAATAATAATAACAATTTTCTAAGATTACTATTTTTTTAATAAAATCATTTAATTAGTTAATCAGTAATTAATTTGTTAATATGAATTCCATTTTTGAGTCTCCTAATTATTGTTAGTTAATTTGTAAAAATTTTAAATTAATGATTCAATTTAGTTTATAGTTAATTAATCAAATAATCTATTTCAGTTCTAAATATCTATTTATTTGACTAGTTTCGGTTACAATACGTGGGCGCCTTTTTCAGAAAATTGTTTACTAAAGAATAATATTATAACACAATTAATAAAAATTACAATAATTAAAATGGATCTATTTTGGTAAAAAATTGGAAAAAGATTTAACATTTTTTAAATTACTTTGATCTTTAATAATTAGGTCACGATCAACAGATTTAATATAAAATACAATTTTTACTGACCATTTGAGATTATGTGTTGGACAAAGTTTGATTTGAGTTTAGATTTAGTTTTTCAGTCGAGTTTTTGGTTTAGTTTTGAAAGTTCTAGTGGTTTTACCTGTGTATTACAGAAACGTATTATTTTATAAATGCCACTTGATTTTAATGGGTTAAATTTCTGTAATATTAAATTAAAATATTTTTATAAATTATTTGAAGAAGTAAAATTTAATTTCGGAAACAGCAAAAGTCGAAACTAACAAAATTTTAGTAAAAAAAAATTCAAAAAAAACTTACAGCATAAATTTAACTGTCTTAAGATCAGAATTCAATGTTTGAAATAGAGGAAAGGAAAATTGTGTTTTAAGAAAAATAGTTCAAATAAAATTATAGACAATAAAATTTCCAACCACTTTTTTTCCATAATTTTTTGTATAACTCTTATTTTGGAGAATCCAAAAATAGTTTAATACAAAAAGTTGTGTATACTTAAATTACAAATATCTTTTATTTTAAGAACAAATGTAAGAGTGTATACTTTTAAAATATTCTAAGAATTTAGAAATCTATGTAGTTTAACGGTTCTTTTGGTTTAACAAATTATGCCCAAAATCTAATCAAATCTGCGCTATCATAAAAATGGAACCGGTGGTTATCTTAAAGTCTCGTTTACAAATGAACGGCCAGCCGGCCGGCATCAGACGACATTTTCTTTGCTGTATTATAAGGTACTAACTCTAATTCGCCGAGAAAATGAAAAAACGTAATAAAATTTCGATTTGGAAACCGTTGCATCGCATAGCTTCCTATTTTATTTACAAGATGTAAGACAAAATCGATTATAGCTGATTATTACATTGTTGGTACAAATTATTTCTAAATTAGGTATGTAAGAATATCAATCTAGTGTTTTATTTACGAATTAAAACGCGTACAAAAGTTATATTAAAAAATTTATTATTAAGTCATTATTGACGTTATCAAAACCATCGTCGGTACAAATTGGTTCATATGCGTTAAATAAAATTATGACCTTTGTTTTCAATTTGTGAATTTGTTAAACTCTCGGTTAAAGGAATTTTTGCACAAATCGTTAAAATGTAAAATTATATAAAAATGGATTATGATGTATTTATTGACATTATGTATAAAACCAACCATCGTGTGTACAAATTAGTTCTATATTCATAGAAAAGATTGTCAACTTTGTTTGTCGTTTGTGACTTAAGAATTATTTAAAACAGTTTTTGCTGAAATCGTTAAATGTGTACTACAATTATACAGTGTGTAGAATTATAATCACTATAAAAATAAAAATACAGAGAAATCACGTAACAAAAATTAACAGTAAACGAAGAACATCTATTCAATATATTTATCTTCCTCCAACTTGAAAACATCTCAATTCTCCTTCTTAAATTCTTTATAAGTGTTTCGTAGTATTTCTGTGCTAATTTTTACGGCGTCAATGATTGCTCGTTTCAAATCTTCCTAAATAATTTTCGATAAACCAATGATTATAAACTACTCATTGAGAATATGGAAAAAATAATTAATGGAACAAATTAGTGCTTAATTCAATGTCTTTAATTGTGCTTTAAAATTTGATTTTGCATAGTGAATGTTTTTTTTTTTTATTTCCACCTAGTTGGGTGCCAACTTTATCCACGTGTCCTTTCTTTATCCAGTTGAAAAAAATACACCTTTTTAATTTTGCGTGTGAGGAAAGAGGTGACTATGTGCCTTCAGAGTTTACAAAACTCTCAAATAAATAATGGTAATCATTTCAAACCCTAAAGTTCACTTTGTTTTGGTAATTATTAGCTTAATGTGTGCCTAGGGCGTTGTACCGCAAAAAAACAGGATTGTCTCACCTTTAAGAAAAGCTTTTTAAAAGTCATTGTAAATACAATTGCCGACACAGTAATCACCAGTTATCGTTGCTAGACACAAAAATAAAAAATTAAAGAACCCAAAAACTGTACTCCCAGAACTTTTCCAGCAGATTTTTGGATTGCACGAAACCTTCCAGGTCTTGGAGAACCAGAGTGTCGCCCTTCCAACGATTGTTGCTTTGTTTCTGGATCGTAGAAATGTACCCAAGTCTCATCCATAGTAACAATTCGGTTTAAGAAGTCTACATCGTTTTCAAATCGAGCACAGATCGGAACGCGATGCTTCTACCCTTGCACGCTTTGGTCAACATTCAAACATTTGGGGATCCATTTTGCAGCAATTTTTCTCATGTCCAAATTGACGTGAACCATATGATGAACGCGTTCGTATGAAATATTCAGTGCTTCAGATATCCGTTTTAGCCCAATTCGACGGTCTGATAAAATCATGTCAGAACTGCATCGATATTTTCGGGGACTGACACAGAAACTGGCCTTCCCGATCGGTCATCATCTTCAATGGAAAATTTACCTCTTTTGAAGCTTGCATTCCAATTTTGACGGTCGCATACGAAGGACATTGATCACCAAGGGTATTAAGCATATCTTCGTAAAATCTGCTTACCTCTTAACCCTTTTAAATACAGGTACTTGATGATGGCTCGATACTCCAATTTTTCGATTTTCACAATTTCGGTGGACATCTTTTTCATTTAATTTATTGCGTGACTCTGGTTTACTTTTTTGACGTCAAACTTTACACAGACACTTCTAATAAGTTATTGTTCGTTGCTATGGTAACGCAATATTTTGTTTATGCAAGGAACTGGTCTAGGCTAACTAGATATCAATACATCCTCGCATCTCAAAGTTTGTAAGCATCGTTTAAAATTATGTTTACGGCCATTATACAGTGAAACTTTCGTAGGGTTTCATGAGTTCATACATAACAGACTAATAAACGGCTAGTAATTTAATGAGACAGCTAAACATTCCGAGAAAATAATTTCGACAAATATGTGTCCTAAAACAAACACGTCCAGAACCGACAACTCCCAATTTAAGTTCAAAACTATTGCCGTAGATAAATCTATAAAAACGGGACTCTTAGATACAAAATTGAGAGTCTTTAAGTCCAGGCAAAATATTCAGCCCCGAAGAAGAAACTTCGAGAGGAAATATTTATCTTGAAGTATAACCATTTCTAAAGGCTATAGCTAGAAAAATATTAAAAAGCGGAACACGAAGTGGAAAGTTATTAGCAACAGGCGTTCGGAAAAACAAGAAATAAATGATCAAAAATACAAAAGCAATAACGAATAACTTAAATAAAATAGGAATAAAACATGATACCTTTTCAAAGGAAGCACTGTCCAACAAAAGAAAAAAAAGCGTCACTTCCATCCTCTTCAGAAAGCGGAGATATTTTCCTTGTAATCTACTGACCCAAAGGCATGCAGATGAGGATTGTTTCTTTTGCGACAATTCCATGATTGCAGAATAAATGATCCTTCATAATCATTGTGCTGGTATCAGTGGTAATAAGTGAAAGACTTACTTTTGCAATTTCGGTAAGAAACAAATTAAAATTACCTTTTAAGAATAAGTAACACTGTATTTTTTCAATATAAATACTTTTTTTCAGATTTTTTGATTTATGTAATGAGCTTAATTAGTATTTCGATTTTGTAACTTTAACACCAAGTGCTACAATAAATCGGAAACTACCTCTCGCTGGTAGAATGTATGAAGTGGAGAAGACATTACCGTTTCAATGTGGTAGCAAAATATGTACAGTTTAATCAATTTTCCTTTGTTTCAAGGTACAAGAAGTAAATTCCAAAGGTACGCGAGGATCTCATACCATGAAACCAGTTTGCATCTTGTTTTAACCCCAAAATTTAAAAAACCCGATTCCTAGTTAATACGAAGAGAAAATCTACTGACAACTAAATAAACTTTTCGATCTGATCATCTATACCAAAAATACTTTACTTTGTTTTGTTCCACACTCAAGGACACGTCTGAAGGGAGACAAAATAACTCCACAGATGTCTTTTATGTTTTATTTTTCATTTACTTCTTTGATGGTCTAACATTTATTATTATTTTTAAATTTTCTATGAATTATGAATTTACCCAGCCTTTCGTTAGAAAAACCTCTTAAAAGTTTTGTTTCTGCCCTTAAAACAATATTAAAAAAAACCCAAACCCGACTTTAATAGATTCTATGTATAAACTTTCAAATCTCTGTTGTTTTTCCTTTTGACCTAAAAAGATCTTTAAAAAAAAAAAAAAAATTTGAAATTTTCAAAATAAAATCGTGTTTAAAGTAATTTACATCGGACTTTAGTTGAGTAAACGATTTTGTTGTCAAAGATGCCTGGCAACCAACATTCGAAATCCCAAAATGTGAAACCGCATGCATTTCTATGTATTGTAGTAAATGTTTTGAAAAAGCTTATTTCTGAAGTCAATAAACTATTGTATGAGACATGAGTGTGAAGAGGGTTTATGCACGAGTGCGTCCAAACTACTTCACACATTTGTATCATAAATAACGATTATTTCTCAATAAATAATATATCTTCAATATGGTAAATGTATAATTGCTTTTAATCAGTTTATTAACAAATTCCATAACGTTTTATAATTTACCATCAAAAGATAACATAATTTTACTAGAAAACTTAAGCACAATCTGATGCAATAAATATGAATTTATATTGTTTGAATATTTATTTATTTCTATTTTTAATACGAATAATATTCGAATTTTATTTTGATGAAAAATACGTATTCATAAAATGATTAAGTCATCTAATTTTCTGATTTCATCATAATCATATTAAAGCCCAATTTTGATAATCATGCCAATTATCATACTTTCAACTTGATGAATCAAGATATATAATAAAAATGTTATAATATTTTCTTAAACATTCATTGGATGACTCACTAAACCACAAAAACTGTTCCATCAAAGTTGATGTTGATTCTTTTAAATGAAAAAATTTAACTCATTTTATATGCAAGAATAAACATTATTCAAGGAGTAATTCAGGAACTGTTTCTCTATCATCCATGATCTGCTTCCTTGACATAAAAACAGAACATGTTTTACCTGTCAGACCCTATAACGCCGCAGTACCGTCAACCTCGAGGACATATGTTTTCTTTAAAAAAGATTATAACATTTTAATTCTGGATATGTTATTTCTAAAAACTATTCTAGCTAAGTTTGCCTAAAATTGAATCAACAAATACCTTTGAAGATAAATATGTTCATTTAAAAAATGATAACATTTTAATTCTTGGATAAGTTGTGTGTATTTATAAAACTATTCACTGGTAAATTTGCTTAAAAATTAATTCAAGGAAACACCTTTAAATTCATTTTCAGAAGTAACTATATATATGAACTATACAGCAAATCACCTTTCAAATAAACATTTTTATTTGAAAAATATGTTAACATTTTAATTCTTAGCTATGTAGTTTGTATTTATAAAAACTATTCATTTCTATATATCACTAAGAATTAATCAAACCAACACCTTCAAAGTCACCCTTAAGTAAATCTATGTGTGGACTATAACGCTGTGAATAGCAATTACTTTAAGATGAAATAATTAATTAAACATTTTAATTCTTGGCAATTTTGAAATTAAATGTTGTTTAAAAATATTCGTATTTTAATTCTTGGATACATTACTTATTAAAAGCTATGTACTGCTAAGTTTACCTACAAATCCTCGCGAAGAATTTCAAAAACGGCTGGTAGTGTTGATGAGCCTAAGTTAAATCGGCAAATTTGTTTCAACAATCCATTTATAAACTGTTACTAAATTTATAACAACTTCACAAAAAAGTGGAAGGACAACTTTTTATAAGAAATCCCAGTAACCACTGTATATTATCCTAGTGGTCAGTGACCAAACCCTTACGTTACAGTGGCACCTTTTGCTTTTTCAAAATTCGTTTATTAAAATTGTGATTGGGCTTTTTCAGAATATTTATCTGGGTATCTAAACCTACGTATTATAACAGAAATCTTTTAGTAAAATATGGCTCGAAACACTTTTACAGTTTTATATACATAATGGTAGCTACATTGTCATCTCTGTGAAATCGTTTTGGGCAAGAAATCGTCAAAATGGACCAAATTTTACGGATTTAAATTCGGATCTCGTAATATAAAGACCAGATGATAAACCTAACAAGCGTTTCACGCAGAATTCAACACTGCTACGATACTAATAAACGTGTAGAGCATATAAAAAGTATAAAACTTTTGAAAAAGTATTTTAAAAAAACGATACGTAGAAAAAGAACATTTAAATATATGAATGTAAGCTTTCGCGGCTGTTGTCACTAAGATTATTATCTTCCGGGTTGAGCCGTGTTCGTCCTTCCTTCCTACGTTCTCTGCTTGACGTTTCGCTAACCATGCTGTTAGCTTCTTCAGAAGTTACTCTAAACACTGATGTTGTCTTCTGTTCCTCGTTATATATCTATGTTCCGATACGGTTGGTTGATGTCGATCACTGACGGGTGGTTGGTTTTCGATGGTTGGTTGATTTTCTGTTCGGTGTTGACTAATTTTGTGGTGACATTTGTTTTCTTTGTTTTTGTGAAGAGTTATCGGTAACCATCTTCTCGATTGAAGTTATTTTTATTTTTCATAATTTCTAGGGATTCTCTGAGTATCCTTGGATAGTAGTTGTTAGTCCTTGATAGAACTTTAGCTTCTTCGAAGTTGATGGATGTGTCTTCCTTTTTTGTGTAGATATCCTGCGATTGCTGATTTATCTACCGCTCTGGACTTGGCGTCTCGGTGATGTTCTTTTAATCTACATTTTATGTTGCGTCCGGTTTGACCAATGTAGACCTTTCCGCATGAACAGTCAATTTGGTAGACCCCTTTTGTTGAGAGTTTCGAAAGGTTATCTTTATTAGAAGGTAGTAGTTGCTAGATTTTTCTAACCGTTCCAAACCTGACACCGATATTCTTCTTCTCCAATGATTTTCTTAATTTGTCAGTTACTCCAGCAATGAATGGCAAACGAGCGTATGTGGTGATCTGTTCCTCCTCTTTTTCGAATTTCCTGCGACAGGCGGCTCTTACTTCTTTTCTGGTATAGCCGTTCTTCATTAGGGCTTGTTGGACGTGTCAAAGTTCTTCTGCCTTGTGAACCTCGTCAGGAATCTTGTTAACTCTATGCAATAAAGTTTTGATTAGAGACCGCCTCTGTTGTGGATGATGGTGTGATGTGGCATGGAGGTATCGGTCGGGTGTGTCTTTTACGATATGCACTATGGGCCCACTAGAACATCCAGGAAGGGACGCTCCTTATTCTCTTCTATCTCCATGGTAAACTTGATCTTTTCTAGTGTTCAGGTGTTGGTGGTTAAGAAATACAGTAAGTGCTTCTTTCCCATGAGGTCATATGACAAAGGTATTGTCCACGTATCTGAACCCAGCATTCGGTTTCTTTTCGCTGGATTGAATGGCGTAGCCGGCTTCTAAAATGTTCCATACTTTATTAGTGATCTTAAGAATTGGGTTAATACAAAAAAAAAAATAAACTATTTAAACGAAGTAACAGGGTATTTGTCTTTGTACCCGTTCCTTAGAACAAAACGACGCGCTTCCTCCCTTAATCACATTTTAAGAACCAGAACTCTAAATGCTCAACAAGAGGAAAAAATATTGCAATATAAGTAATAAAATTTCCTTTCGTAACTATTTAGATATTCATGTAGATAGTACTCCTAAAACCATTAGTGTCACGTGATTTAAGTATCTCACTAACATATTTGTAATAAATCCACAAATATTAATATTAGTAAGACTAGTGATTTCTCAGAGGGTTTGATCAACCATAGCCGCGGTTGATAAATAATTTCAGCTGATTCTTGCCACCAGCAATGATACCACTACAAAAATGAATGTGAGTGACTTGGATTAAATCACCCAATGTTTTTTGTATTCGAACACTAAGCTATTGGATGCGTTTTAATACGATGGTAGACGGATATTTAATTATCTACGATTTATAGTTTTATTTTCAAGCTCCTTCAAAATTATAGCTTAAAATTACTATGCCTATAACCACAAAAGGATAAACTTAAAATCCATTTTTGTAATCCATACTTAATTAAATATCGAATACGTCAGTCTTATTTCCAGCGGACTAATAATTTATTTTTTAAAAATGTAATACGTTTCGATATAAATTGCGACAGGAAATGGCTTATCCAGATGCATATATATTTTAAATAAGAATCTAATGCTATTACAATTTTATATGCGCAACGTGAATTTATTAATAACTTTTAACAGCACTTTGGTTTTATATTGCGCGGAGGAATAAGACGCTATATCTGTCGTAAAAAGTGCCATTTCGTCGTGTTACAGATTTACGAAATACCAATTGTTTGTATTGAAGAAGTAAATACCATAACATGAACGTTAAATAACTAACGCCTACACATCTATAAAAGTTAGCGATAATTGATTCGGTCATAGTACGACACCGTAAAATGGTTAAGTTGTATTCTCTAATAACGTTACCAATAATTTTGTGCCTACTGCAGAACGTCTCTACAATATAATTTCAGTTGATGTTTGAAGAATGGCCATCGCTGGTGGCGCGTTATGCCCATTTTATTAAAGCAAGTGTTTTGTACTGCTCGGAAAAAGAAAAAATTAGATCGTAAATTACACGAAGAAAATGAAGAACTCGCGACAAAGCCTTACAACGTCAAAGGTATAAATGTGGTTTGAGTGGTTCGACCACATCAGACAGTACGTCGATAAAAAATTTATTAAAAATTTACCACGAATTTTATTGTTTATTTCTGTGTATCTTCTTTTCTGTAAGTTTTCGAAAAAAAAAAGTCAAAAGATTTCTTATTTAAAGATAAGTTTTCTAAAAATAGTATATTTTAAAATTGTAATATTTTAAAATTTATTATTAATTACATTAAAAACTGCAAACAAAGTTTTTTATCGAGTTTTTCTAATGTCTCTCAGTTTTATATCTATGTATTTGTGAACTTCGATAATATTACGTGCAATTAAAGTTGACCAAAAACAA
The DNA here is from genome assembly GCA_030710515.1 of Abscondita cerata. Taxonomy (NCBI): domain Eukaryota; kingdom Metazoa; phylum Arthropoda; class Insecta; order Coleoptera; family Lampyridae; genus Abscondita; species Abscondita cerata. The sequence goes on from JALBCR010003130.1 coordinate 86,744, forward strand.
AACAAAATGAGACGAGTTTCGTTTCAAAACAATTATTAGTTTTGTTATAATAATTTTTTAAAATGAAACTTTGAAATTTTATAGCTAGATATAAAATTATTTTCAGAAATATCCTTTCGGTGAATTTAAGAATATAGTAATTATAAATTATTTATCAGTTCTATAAAAAAAATTGATGTATTAGCAATCAAGCAACTATAGCTTAAGAAGTTTAGAATTAGTTGTTAAAAAAGAAATAGCAACAATAGGTTTCGGCGGGTAGCGCAATATGATTCTGAACACAATTTTCAAGCGCTTCAGCCGATGTTGATTACGTAATTGGTCTTTCTCCGTTTGAAATAATGTAATAGATTATTTATTTATTATACTGCTAATAACATTATATTAACAAATACGCAAACCTACTGCAAAAATTATTATTTTATACTTAAAAAAATGTAAACTTTTTATAGATCAATAACAAATTTGGAGGATTTTCAATTAAAATTTTTTTTTTAAATACATAATTATTTAATGAAGGTAAATATTATGTTACATAATAATATTAAACATATATGCATACACAAACGCTCGCTTATTAGTTATTTTTTCGTAAAGTTTAGTTTAAAAAATATTTACGTTTTTTAAATTTTTTTTTGTAAGAGGCATTATCAAATTTCCTTAAATTTGATTTTACAGTTTTGCTTTGTTGTGCTTTTCCATGTAGGTAACATTAAAAATACATTAATGTTGAAAATTTACTATTATATTTAATAGTATATTAATCATTAATTACCATAGATATTAAAAAAATGCGAATTAAATTGTATTATAAAATAAATTAAATTAAAAAAGCATTGAAACCAACTGCGCTACCACCGAGAGCTACTGTTGTTATTTTTTTTTTGTAAAAACTACTAATCCTGAGCTTTTTAAACTATTGTAGCTTGATTGCTAATATATCGAAGAGAAAATAAACATTTTTTTATCACAATATTTTTTAGTTGCTGAATAAACAATAACATTGTAATTTGCTTATATCTCTGTTTCTAAATAAACAATCATTTTTTTAAATTTACATTTTTAAAACGAATCGATTCCTACTTATTCTATTTTATTTGCTCTATAATCTTGTCTAATATTTTTAATTGTATATAATAAAAACTCATTTTTTCAACAGAAGTAACTAAAAATTGCAAAATATAAATGTTCTTTTGTATAGAAATAATAACAATATTTTAAATTCCTCGTATTGCTGTAAAATAATTTCGTATAAAGCTTCAAATTTCATTTTAAAATATTATTGTAACAAT